>OX451737.1:882914142-883310095 GCA_948472305.1 Vicia faba
TCTTATGAAGATATGCCTGGTTTGGATATTGATATTGTGGTACACCGCCTACCAACCAAAGAAGACTGTCCTCCGGTAAAGCAGAAGGTTCACCGCATGCTCCCTGAGATGTCTGAGAAAATCAAAGCCGAGGTCATGAAACAGTTCGACGCTGGATTTTTAGCTGTCACTTCTTATCCGCAGTGGGTTGCCAACGTTGTTCTGGTGCCTAAGAAAGATGGTAAGGTACGGATGTGTGTGGACTATAGAGATCTGAACAGGGCTAGCCCCAAAGATGACTTCCCACTTCCTCACATCGATGTTATGGTCGAAAACACCGCGCAACATAAGATCTTCTCCTTCATGGACGGTTTTTCTGGTTACAATCAGATCAAGATGGATCCTGAAGACATGGAGAAGACAACCTTAGTTACACAGTGGGGCACCTTCTATTACAAGGTAATGCCTTTTATGTTGAAGAATGCTGGGGCAACTTATCAGCGCGCCATGATTGCTTTGTTCCACGACATGATTCACCATGAGATTGAGGTTTACGTTGATGACATGATCGCAAGGTCCCAGACTAAGGAAGAGCACCTTGACCATCTCTAGAAACTGTTCGACAGTTTGAAGACGTACAAGCTAAGGTTGAACCCGAACAAGTGCACCTTCGGGGTAAGGTCTGGTAAGCTGCTGGGTTTCATCGTCAGTGATAAGGGTATTCAGGTGGACCCTGCCAAGGTAAAAGCCATACAGGAGATGCTGGTTCCCCGCACAAAAAAGGAAGTTAGAGGCTTTTTGGGACGTCTGAATTACATTGTCAGGTTCATTTCACACCAAACCGCTACTTGTGAGCCAATCTTCAAACTGCTGAAGAAAGATCAAGTGGTAAAGTGGAATGATGAGTGCCAGACCGCTTTCGAAAGAATCAAGGAATATCTTCAAGAACCGACAATTTTGATGCCTCCAGTTGAAGGAAGACCTTTGATCTTATACTTGACAGTACTGGATAGTTCAATGGGGTGTGTGTTGGGGCAGCATGACGAGTCTGGCCGAAAAGAGCATGTTATTTACTACCTTAGCAAAAAGTTTACCGATTGAGACCCAATACTAATTGCTCGAGAAAACTTGCTGCGTTTTGGCATGGGCTGCTCGCTGGCTGAGACAGTATATGCTGACTCACACCACCTTATTGATATCAAAGATGGATCCAATCAAGTATATCTTCGAAAAGCTTGCCTTATCCAGAAGAATAGCAAGATGGTAGATGATCTTAACCGAGTATGATATCCAATACACAACCCAAAAAGCAATCAAGGGGAGTGTATTGGCGGATCATTTGGCGCATCAGGCCGTGGATGACTACCAGTCCATGAATTTCGAGTTCCCAGATGAGAATATCATATTGGTGACTGACTGCGAAGAACCTGGACCAGATGAAGGACCTGAGGAAGGATCCCGATGGTCTATGTATTTTGATGGAGCATCAAACGCGTTGGGTAATGGCATTGTCATTGTGATCATATCTCCTGAGGGCTGTCATACTCCATTCACCGTCCGATTATGTTTTAACCGCACCAACAGTATGGCGGATTATGAAGCATGTATCTTGGGTCTTCGAGCTGCTATTGACCTGAGGATTAAGTTCTTGAGTGTATTCGGAGATTCTTCTCTAGTGATCAGTCAGATCAAAGGCGAGTGGGATACGAAGCACCCAAATCTTATTCCTTACAAAGAGTTTGTATTGATGTTTCTCCCACACTTTGAAGAGATAACCTTTGAACACTTCCCCGGAGAAGAAAACTAGTTAGCGGACACGCTAGCTACCATGTCTTCTATGTTCAAAGTCAGGTGGGACAATGAAGCTCCCCAGATTACCATCGAGAAGTTGGATGAACCCGCATATTGTTGTGACATTGAGACTGAAGAGGTAGCGGATAAACCCTGGTTTCACGAGGTAAAGAGGTATCTTGAGGCTCAAGAATATCTCGAGGGTGCATCTTCTAATGATAAGAAGTTCTTGAGAAGATTCACTGCAAAGTTCTTCATCAGCAATGGTATCCTTTACAAGCGTAACCATGATTCAACCTTACTGTGATGTGTGGACAAAAGTGAAGTGGAAAGGATCATGGCAGAGTTACATGAAGGTACCTTCGGAACTCATTCCAGTGGACATACCATGGCAAAGAAGATCCTACGGGCTGGATATTATTGGTCCACTATGGGAGCCGATTATTATCAGCATTCTCGAACCTGTCATAAGTGCCAAGTCTACACTGATAAGGTGAATGTACCTCCAGTTCCTCTGAATGTTTTGACGGCTCCTTGGCCCTTTGCAATGTGGGGCATCGACATGATTGGCGAGATCAAACCTACTGCGTCTAATGGGCATCGCTTCATTTTGGTAGAAATTGATTATTTCACGAAATAGGTTGAGGCAGCTTCCTTTGCTACAGTAACCAAGAACTTCATGGCGCGGTTTATCCGACACAATCTGATTTGTCAATACGTTGTACTAGAGAGGATCATCACGGACAATGGTACAAATCTCAATAATACGATGATCACCGAGCTCTGCAAACAGTTCAAGATACAACATCATAACTCTTCTCCCTACCGGCCGAAGATGAATGGGGATGTTGAAGCGGCTAATAAGAACATCAAGAAGATTATGCAGAAGATGACGGTGACGTAAAAAGACTGGCACGAGATGTTACCATTCTCTCTTCATGGGTACCGTACCTCAGTGCGGACATCGACAGGGGCAACACCCTACTCTCTGGTTTATGGCATGGAGGCAGTCCTACCCATCGAAGTCCAAATACCCTCTCTCCAGATTATGATGGATGTGGGTTTGAACGAAGACGACTGGATCTAGACCCGACTTGATCAGCTGAACTTAATTGATGAAAAGAGACTTACTATTATTTGTCATGGTCAGACGTATCAAAAGTTAATTATCAAGGCTTTTAACAAGAAAGTCAGACGCCAAGAATATCAAGTCGGGGATCTGGTGATCAAACGCATCATTCTACCACAAGGTGATCCTAAGGGCAAATGGACCCCCACATACGAAGGGCCATTTGTGGTTAAGAACATTTTCTTGGGAGGAGCTATGATTCTAACCACCATGGATGGTGACGACCTTCCTCACCCCGTCAATGCAAACATAGTGAAAAGATACTACGCATAATCAAAGACCCGCTAGGTTGACTGGCCTAGGCAAAAATAAGGGCTTCCCGGCAAACCAAAAGGTTTCGAGCAAAAGTAAGGGATGAAAATGAAGAAAAAAATTGTACACCCGACAAGTCGGAAACCTGAAAAGGCGGCTTAGGGAAAAAAGGGTGTCCCGGAGGACTGAAAACCCGAAAGGGTGGTCCAAGAAAAAATTAGGGTTTAAAGCGTAACACTATGTCTCATTGGATCATCTTGCAACCAGACTTAAGTATTGACCATCAAGCTCGGACGACGCCAATCAATCTGATCTATCTTCGACCAAGTAGCAAAGTGATGAGACGCTCGAAGATATATAGGTAATAGCAAAGTTGGAACCCAATGGGATTGTTTCACATAGCTATTTTTCTTTCTTTTACACAAATTGTATAATTCTTCGGTGGCGTTCTCTTACTAGAACGTCGGCCTCTTGTACAAAACGCCTATTACAGGCTAACTTCAAAAATCAATACAATTCATTTTCACAAGAAATTTCAAAATTGTTTTTCTTTTTTTTCGTTTTGTTTTGCAAGAACGTCCAATGATTCATTTTTTATATATGCATTTGAAAATAATTGCTGCTCATAGATATTTACATACGAAACAAAAGACAATTACTCGTAATTCCAGGAACAGGGGCAAATAAGAAGCCTCCAAACCTTACAGTTGCTCTACCCACCAGGTACCAGGATAGAACCATCTTGAGAACATGACTAAAGATACATACACTCCCCGCAGAGTAAAAAGTATCCAAAGGCAGTGATGTTAGCTTTACCGAGCAGGACATAGCTCTCCCCAGCTGAGGTTCATAATCGCGAGTGAGTTGGTAAGTTTTTCCATAAGCAGAGTTTATTTCTCTCACAAGTAGAAATTTATTCCCCGACGGAATCATTATCACCAGCAACGGTAATTCATCCCCACAAAGTTGTTTCTCCAAGACAACATACCGTCCAGTAGAGTATCTTTGTTCCCCATAGAGTCATTCTCCCACAAGGTTATCCTCAAACAGAGTCTCTCCCGACGGAGCATTCTCGAGCAGAACCGGCGCAAGTCTCCAGCTAATCATCTTCGGTCACTATCCTCAGCGAGAACGAAGAACTCAATTCCTTGATGTGATATGGTGGGAGAACTGACTTGGAGGTTTTTGCGTTTGATCGCAAATGTTACAGTTAGCAAGAGTCTCCACTGACTTTTCTTTTATCCAAAAGGAAAGGTGAAAAAGCACAGGAAAGACCTTTGAGATTTTTTTTTCTTGAGTTCGGGGGGTAGATTATGAAAAGGGAAGGTATTAGCACCCTTTTCATCCATGGTTTTCCATGGGCTCTTAGTTACTTGCTTAGATCACTTGCTTTGGTTTGTTTGAAATTGTGTTTGGTGTGTTTTTGAAAGTATTTTGTAAAAGAGGCCATTCGTTTAGGCAATCTTTGTAATGATTCTCGTTCGTAAGAATGTACACAAAGATGTTTGTCTTTTGAAAATGTTTTCAATGTTTATAAGATGATTTTGAAATGTGCGTGTGTTTGTTTTGAAAATAGCAAGGATTGTTGTTTGAAATGGAGCAAGTAACTAGAAGCTATCTACCTACTCAAATGCCTTTCTTGTGCATTTTATATTCCTTTGACATTGTTGTCTTACCATTGATTTGGTAAGAAACCCTATATTTGGATGTTAACGGGACGGGCGTGGGTCATCGTATAACCATGATTAGAAATGTTTGCAAAGTATCTTAGCATTTTTGAGGGACCAAGATCATTTTGTAAGGCAACTTTTGAATAACGTCATCGAGGGACTTATCATCTTATATTTGTTTGTTTTGCCAAGATACTTCGCATGCGTAACATGGCCAATTTTATTTTAGGAAACCAAGTGGAGAAACCCTAAGGGTGCTTGTGTGCAAGTTTATCATTTTCATGCTTTGATTTTGTCTTGTATTTAGGGTGTTCTATTTTGCTTTGTTTGGTTCTTGTCATAAAAACCCTAATTACTAATCATGGCATATAAAGCGATAAATTGCGTAATGTAAAAATTTCTAAGCTATTACAACAATTTATGGGAGGGGGAAATACAAGTTTGAATGGGGATTTTGCAAGAATATAAAGCTAAATAAATTATTACAACCAAATCGAATTTGTACAAATTTAGAATAAATACAATACAATATTTAGAATGCAATGCAATGTTCATGTAAAAAAAAAAAAGATTTTTGTGTCTTGTTTTTACGTAAAAGAAAAATAATCTAAACCTAAAAATATAAAAAAATAATTAATTTTCTAAAAGGGGTTTAACCCTAATTATTATTTAAGAGAAAATAAAGTTTCTATACTACTATTTTGTGCATTTTCTTGTATAAAAATAATAAATAATATGGTATATAAATATTAAAATTAAATATATGCAAAAAATAGGTATTTATAAGTATAAAATGCAAAATAAATTAAACTAAATATATTTGATTATATTTACAAGTTTATTAAGAAAATGAATTATATCCTATTAAAATAAAATATATTTTATGTGAGAAATAATAAAAAATAAAATAAAAGTATAATATCATTAACTTATATCTTTGGGATTTTTATATATTAGAGAAAATATTTAAAAAATTAAATGTGAAAGTAAAACAAAATATAAAAAGAAAATAAAAATGCAAAGATTTAGCAGGGGGGGTGATATGGTAGAACTGATGGTGAGATGCTAGCAAAAATTCCTGGTCCAACAGACCAAGCCCAATCTGCAAAAAATGTGAAAATGGAAAAGAAAAAGAGTGAAAAATAACAAAAGTAGCGCGCAGGTTCGAACCCAGGACATGGGTCTCACCAGCGCGCTGCTTTGCCACTAGGGTGGCTATACTTCCATTGTCTTTAGAAAAGCAAAAACAGTATAACACAAAACGCGCCATATGCCTTGTTTCATCTTCTTCCTCAAGCTTTGGCCAGACATCCTGTAACTTCCTCATACTTCCATGAAAATAAAAACTTATAACATGAAAATTGTAGTACTTGAACTCACGATTCCAACCATATAAGTTATGTAAACTAATTATCAAAGATCAAGAAGAATTTAAACAGCCCTAAATCTTGACCTAATATTTCTAGAAATTTCAAGTTTCAAATTCTCTTAGCACAAGTAAAATCAATGCAAGATAATAGTATGTACAGCTTCGTTATGATGAGGACTATATTTTTTATTCACAGATCGTGGCCTAAGGTTGCCTGTAAAAGGAGATAGAGTTTGAAATTTTACCTCCTTCAGTTGGAATCGTGAAATGAACTAGGGTGAGTTTGAGGGAGGGATGATGCTTGCTTGAGCTTCCTTGAGCTTCCCTGAATCTATTCCAACCCTTGCCTTGCTCTGAAAGTAGCTGGAACTCCTTGGCCAAGTAAAACTGCAAGCTCTAAAGTCAACAATGGAAGATGGTGGAGGAGTGATTACAGAACAGGGGTGAAGGCCTGGATTGACTAGGTATCAAGTTTGTAAGGTGTTTGAATGATCCAAACTCAAAACATACGAGCCAAAAGGAAGTTGGATATGCTTATGCTAAATCTACAATTTTGGACAGAATTTTGGTGTTTTACTGGTTGGGAGTGTTTCAGGTCTTGGCCAAACATTTATTGTGTTTTATATTGTTTGTATATTAGTATTGAAATAGTTTTAGGTCAGCTTCCCAACAGATCTGCCAATGCTAGCCTTTTTGCCAACTTTCTTGCACTTGAAGCAAAGTGATAAGACCCAAGCTTCACATGCTTGTACCAGCATGCTTAGAGTTCTTATGAGTTTGTATAACTTACTTGAGACCTGTGAGACTTGTATGCACCAAGGGGACAGGTCCAAAGCTCAAAAATGTAAAGTTTGCATAAGTTGCTCTTTTTTAAAATGGCAATGGAACCTTTTTGCCATAAATGGAATTACAAGTTGGATAAAGATTCAAAAGCATGGATCAAGGCTTTGTAAATTGAGTAAGCATTTAATTAAGAAGTGTGGAACAATTTTATGACATGTACAACATGAACTAGCCAGTATAGGATTGATATGCAACTTTGTTCTTCATGAAATGGCTTGGACAAAAAGTGAGAAATTTTCAACTTCATCTCTTTGATTCTCCCTACTCAAAAATGATCTTGAGGAGTTCTTGGACATTTTTGAAAGCTTGAAATGTGCTATATAATTCATATTTTAAATGAATTTTGAGATACCTCTTGGAACTAGGTTAAAATTTGTCATGAAGTTGGGTCCAAAACCTGCCTAAATTAGGACAAAATTTAACTAAGTTAAAAAGTTCATGACCATGTATTCACAAATTTATATCTTGGGATCCAAGCATCTTTAGGGAAAAGTTTGTGAGGAAAAGTTGTAGATTTAATGGATATCTACAACTTTCATGTTGGGAACTTTCCTTGAATCATTATGCATCATGGTGTAAAAGTGGCCTAAAGTTGAGAAAAAATAAGAAAATTTTCATACTTAGAAAATTTCTAAGTTATGAAAATTTTCAAATTCAAACCCTAATTTTCAATTTTGGTTTTCTTGGTGAACAAGTTTCACATTTTGGCATGTTTTGATGAATTATGACCCTTGGTACTTGATTTTGACCAAAAAGTCAAAGTTTGACTTTTCAGAATACAATTGACTTTTGATCAGTTGACTGCAAATTTCATCTGTCAATCCAATGAATTTGAGATGTTTTGAGCTATATAATTAAGTCAAGATGATGCCATTAAATCCTTGAAATCATGCTTGAACTCAATTGGTAATTTGCTAGGTAAAAAATCAAAAATTGCCCTTCCTCAGTCAAAACCCTAATTTTGACCATTTTGCCCTTTTTGTGATTTGACCAAATTTCTTAGGGAATTGTAATCGAAACTTGACCAAATGACACATATAAGTTTGAATTGTTGATGGGGATAAAAAATTATGAAGTTTGACTATAAATTGGCCATGGTTGACTTTTCCCCAATACATCTGATTTTTAGGTCAATTGTCCAATTGATTGAGCAAAAGTGTGATCCAAGGCTTGAAACTTGTCATGAGCAATCTTAGGGATCCATAATGATGTTTGAAAGTCAAATGAAGCATTGATAGTTCAAAAATCCTTGTGCAAACTCAAACCCTAATTTGGGGTTATCAGTGCAAGATGAGATGTCTTGAGCTGACCAAACCCTAATCTTGTCTTGAGTCAAAGAGATCTTGTGAGAGAAGTCTAGATAAATGAGAGGGAAAATTTTGGGGTACAACACTTGAAATCTCCAAAATAAGTCCAGGAATTATTCTCCCCAGCTTGAGAATGTCACAAGAACATTACATATCCATACATCATGGCATACACATAAGCGTCATACAGCACAGTCTCATTTATTTTGAGACATCATTAATATATTTCATACATCATGACATTATATACGACTAACTCTTTACCTTTCAGGGAAAGATACAATCAAGTTCTTGCAAGTTTTCTCTGGTTCAGTCAAATCGATACTAAGATTTCTATTCCAGTTCAAGCTATGAAGCCCGGAAATCGACCGGATAATATCTTGATTTCTCCAAAATACTACAAAGCCTGGAATCGACCAGATAGTGGTATATCTTAAATATAAGCTATGAAGCCCGGAAATCGACCGGAAAATAGTTTAATCCTTAGCAAGTTATTGTGAGGCCTGGAAATCAACCAAATAGCAATAAGAGACACCATGAAGCCTGGAAATGACCAGATAATGGCATAAGACACTGTGAAGTCTGGGACGCTACCAGATAACAGTATAAGGTACTGCGAAGCTTGGAATTTGACCAAATAGTAGTTTACTCGGCCAATTGCTATGAAGCCCAGAAATCGACGGGATATTAGTATGCCTTAAAATCAGATGGAAGCCCGGATGCGACCGGATAACCACCTAATTCATTATGAAGCCTGGAGCACGACCAAATAAGAATTGAGAAATTGCAAAGCCTGGAGCACGACCAGATAGCAAGCCTAATCTCATCCCCCGAATAAGTCACTGTAATTCCTGGAGCACAACTAGATAGCAGTCGGTCTTATTTTTCTCAGCAAATTACTGTAAAGCCTGGATCACAACCAGATAGTAGTTCATTGTCACCTCCCCGACTAAGAGATGATTCCCCAGTAGAGTAATGAACAACTGAAGTTCCTAAAACTCTATTTCTCTCAAGACAGAGACTAGCATTCCCCAGCAAAATCTTCCTTAACAACAGGTGTTGTACCCCAAAATTTGCCCTCCCATATTCTTCAAGATTTGCAAAGAGCATGCTTCAAAATCTCCCAAAGGTTGCACAGTTCAATGGCCTCCTAACAGTCAAAAATTAGGGTTTTGGTTCTGGCAAAGAAGTTGAAGTCTCCAAAGGTCCAATCAAGTCCCACATGCCTATAAACATGGTCAAGCATCCACATGCCAAGTTTCAAGACTCACAGCACAAAATTGCACAGTCAAAAAACCTAATTGCTCAGCAGTCAACTACAGGGGCAAAATGGTCATTTGACATTCAAAAGTTCAAATTTTTGGTCAACATATTATTTTGAAGCCACAAACATCATTTGATCAATTCTTGATCAGGATTTTCAAGGCATGGCTCAAAAAGTCTCAAGATGCAAAAGTTTCCATATTTGGACAATTGAAAAAGTCAACTGTAACTTGACCAAGGCATAACTTCCACATGGTTTATCAGAAAAATTCCATCCAAAGCTCATTTTGAAGAGAATAACATTTCCTACAACTCATATTCACACTTCAAGTCCAAGAAATGCTCTCACAAAAAGTTATCAATCTCAACATTATAGGTCATTTTCAAAAGTCAACAAAAAGGCACTTTAAGTCAAAGACCATAACTTGAGATTGGTAAATCAAAATGACATGGGACCAAAGGCATCGGTTAGAGGACTTCAAGACCTTTCCAAAATGTCTAAGAACATGATCAAAGCTTAAAAATTTAGCAAGATATGCCTTGTGGAAGTTGGGAAATATTTGGGAATTTTGAAAAGTCAACTTTGCTTCAAATACCTCAAAATTGCTAATGGGCCTCAATTTCTCCCAAGAATCATCATCCAAAAGCTATGCACGACCCATTGGCCCAAAGGGGAGTTATTTTCTTATTTTTAATTTATTAATTGAATTTTTAAATCTATTAATTCATTTAATTCAAATTAAATATGAAAAAATACTCAATGCCACCTTTCAAATCTTTTTATGCAGCATTTCTACTCATCATAACTTCAAGATTTCATGCATCACTAAAAAGGCAAGAATTGGCAATGATTGGCATCAAAAAGGAAGGAAAAAGATTGAAAAAGATTCATGAAAAATCAAATATTGAAACATTGATTGCAAAGGTTTTGGACTTGTTTTGTAAACCTAAATCATTCCTCATATAAGCCAGAACACAACCCTAATGCACAAAACCTAGAAGCTGCGCCCAAGAATACAAAACGACTTTGCATTATTTTCATAAAAATTCAAAACTGTTTTCACAATTCCAGCGTAATTCCAAGCCAAAGAACTATCCCACAAGCTTGCCAAGGTTACCAGGAATCTATTCCAATCAGAATCACGCTTCCATACTCAAAGAATTGGTAGATAGAAGCTTGACTTTCTTCTAAAAATTGCATATTCGTATTTGAATTTATACACATTTTCCATGCATTTTATTGTTTGATTTATACTAATGTGATGATTCTAAAGCTAATGGCGTGATTCAATTGGAGAATGGTTGTCTGAATAGAAAGTTACCATGAACGTCTTTTAGGGTTTCAGGAACTTAAAAGGGGGGGTTTCTTTCATAAAGAAAAATTAGGCAACGAGACCAGGATCATTGAACTCAGGGCATCTGGACGATTCAGTCCCACTAGTCGCGCCCTTTTTATGTTTGCGTATGGCCTAATCGCTATTTTTGTGTTCTTCACTTAGTGGGGGTTTAAAACCCCCGCTATCCATTCCATATTTTTCAGGTGAAAACGAAGCAATTGGAGAAGATGATGCGTGTTGGACTGTGGTTGGTTGATTCAAATAACTGACGCCTTTTTTATTTGTTCCACTAACCCTTGTATTCTCTCTCATATTGATCAGGTTCCACTAGTTTGACAAAGAAACGCATTTGGCTGAGTGGGAAGTGTGTTGTCCTTCAAGCATTGGGACCTGGGTTCGATTCCCAGGTCCCCTCCCTTCTCAATATTATTTTGCTTAATGTGTTCCTACGCAGCATGTCCTTCAGTGGTCTACCATGCATCCAATACCTTGGCGCGCCACATGTCCCATGAGACGAATCTGAAGGTCAGGATGAGAGGTCCATCATACACACCAGTTGACAATGCCACACTCGCGCTGGAAAAAGTCAACAGGCCTTGAATCTGTTGGGCCTAATTGCTTTCTATAAACCTCCAAAAGGGTCAACAAACCCCTTTTGTTTGTATTTCTTTCCTTTATTCTTTTCCTTTTTATTTTGTTTTAATTATTTTCTTTTAATTCCACAAATTAATTTTTTATAACATAAAAATACAAAAAAAATCAGAAAAGTCAAAATAAAAATATGTTTTAATGTTTAATTCATAAATAGTTTTGTAAATAAATTTTGTTAACTAATTTAATTTTAATTTTAGGTTTAATTTTAAGGTTTTTTAATAAACTAAAAAATGTAGAAATTAGGGTTTTAATACTTTTATTCTTTTTTCCTTTTTTTACCATTATTAAATATTAATTATTTTTGTAAATAAATATGCCATTTAAATAATTAGGGTTAAATTAGGTTACAACTTAAACATTTTTTTATAAATTAAAAACAATTAGAATTAGGTTTTCCTATAATAATTAATTTTCTCATTACATTTCATAAATACAAAAACTCCAAAAATAAGTTCTTTTCGTTATTTAACTTAATTAATTTATTAATGGTAATTTAATTTCCTCAAAGGGTCCAACGCCCTTGCACCTTCGAATATAATTTTCTCTTTGCGCGTTTATTTTATTTTTCTTTTTGAAATTTATATACTTGCCCCAAAGCCTTGTAATAGCTAATTAGGACATTATTTTTCCGCATTTTATTTATTTCAAATCGGGTCTTGGATTAATTTGGCGATGTAGACCCGCGCCTTTGTAATAAGCGTAGGACTTTTATCTTCCCGCACCTTTTAACTGTTAATAACCACATGAAAGAATGAATGCCAAATAAAAACAAAGCGTAGATCACCAATACATGACAAGAAAAATATAACTGAAAATGACACACAAATCACACACCACTCCTAGGGTACGCCTCACTGTCGCCTTGCCCCTCGAAACGTGGTCGTCGAGTAGAGGACGTTTTAGTAAGTCCTCATGTCCATGAACATGGCATGGGGGTAGCTTCTAAGGGGTCTTCCTATTACTCTGGTGACCACAATGTCCCGAACTCTCGAATTGACCCGAACACCTCTAATGGTGGTGCTACCTACCTCTCAATGGTGGGATGGCACTACCTTAAGGACATTTACACAGACTAATTCCTTAGGGTAGGTAGATGACTCGTAGATACTTGTCTAATTCAAAACAAATCAAAAACTTCTTTTCACACCGACACTTTGCAAAAAGCTTTCAAAAACAACTTTTCAAACACTCTTGAGGACTGATACAAGAGTCGATTTGAAACTTTCAAAGAAACTTTTTCAAACCCACTCACCTTGAAAAGCAAACAAACATTTTGAAAACACAAATGAGCAAGTATCTGAGAGCCAATGGATAACCATGGATAGAAAGGGTGCTAACACCTTCCCTTTCTATAAATCTACCTCCCAAACCGAGAACTAATCTCAATAAGGAATTTTTCTGTGCTTTTGTCCTTTCCATGTTGGAGAAAATAAAAGACGGTGGCGACTCTTGCTTACCGCGACATTTCGCGAAACCAGCGTTAAACAGTCAGTTCCAGATCCAACGATCACAACAGGTATACGGGTTCTCGCTAAGGAATCTCTTATGTGATCTACACTTCTTCCAAATGGCATCTATAGTCCCATTCCCGACATCGTAAGGCCAGTACCACTTTATACGAGTACAAATTTCTGGGCACTCTAGTGTTTAATCATCTTCCACATTCGGATCACGAAAGGCAGACAAGCCAATCTTCATCCTCAGGTTTAAGAAGATTGAACAGGGGCAGCTATTGTACCCCAAAATTTTCCCTCTTATATTTATCAATACATTTCAAGTGAGGTCCTCAAATTGCTCAAGGAAGTCCAAGAGTTGACCAGACAAACTTTCTCCTAAGGCAGGCTACCTCAAATTAGGGTTTCATGTTGCATCAAGATGTTTGAGTACAAAGGGTCTCAAATGCTCACCATTGTCCTAATATGTTCTCAAGATCATCCATGTCAAGTTTCAAGCCTTGCAGAGGAAGTTTGCTCAGTCAATTGCTCAAAAGCTTGAAAATCGACTGTGTTAGGGCAAAAGTCAACTATGGCCCACAAACAGTCAAACCTCAAGATTTTTGGTCAAAATTCTCATTTTGAAGTATTATTCATCATTTTTTCAAGGTTTGATCATGTTTCCTCAAGGATTGCTCACAATTCATCAAAACCCAAAAGTTGCTAAATTAGGGTTTTGTAGGAAAAGTCAACTCAACTTTGACCAAGCATAACTTTCTCATATTTTATCAAAAATGACCCATCCAAAGCTCATTTTAAAGAGGATGCAATTCCCTACAATTCATCCTCAGCTCCCAAATTCAAAATATGCACTCACAAAAATATATAAATTTGGACATTATAGGTCATTTTGAAAAGTCAACAAAAATACCTTTTATGTCAAAGCTTTATACATGAACATGGAAGACTCCATTGAGATGAGACCAAAAGTGTTGCTTATAGGGCATCTTAATATTTCTAAAAAGTCAAAGAACACATCTCTAGGGTCAAAATTGAAGGAGTTATGCATTGGTAAAGTTGACCTTTTTTGCAAAACTGCCAAAAGTCAAATGTGGCCAAAATTTCAATTTTTCCAAAATTGGCCCAACTTTTTATGCTTGCATTGAGTTTGTAACATGACCCACGACCCACGATCCTTCCCATTTGTCATTCTTTTATTTTTGTTCATTATTAGGTCTATTATACAGCTGGAAGTGAGATCAAATCGTGCAAGCTTCATTTGGACACAAAAAGATTGGATTTGGCTTAATTTGGAAAGATTTGCATAAGGATCAAATCATGATTCAATCATCTTAATTGAAAAATATTTGAAGCAAATTTGTAACCTAATTCCTTCTAGGGTACATAAGGAACAATACCAAATTAAAAACAAGGAGATTGGAGGCATGAGAAACAGAAAGCAAACTTGCAAAAATTCAACAACAGTTGTGAATCAATTTACAGGTTTCATGCCTTCTCAAGCCCTTTCAACCACCTCAATCGCTTGTTGGGTATCCTTGGACCATATTTCAACTGTTAGCGAGCATTCTCGTTCCCTGAAACACACTGTAAGTACCACACGGTTTCTCACCTTTCTTGATTTCGAATCCATTAATCCTGGCATCTTTAGCACGAATAATTTACATATTCTTAATCCTTGTAATGTTTGCAAACTGATGGTTATGTTTAATTTCGTTTTTGCTGACTATACATCAAGATGCCATAGTTAGGTTTCTTGTTTCATTTTTGGGGTTTTCCTGTACAGGGACAATTGGCCATGGATAGTGGTACCATGATGCTCTTGAGGTTGCAACGAGTTCATTGGTACCACTGATATTGATCTATCATGCAGGGATAAGATTTTGGAAAAGCACAGGGCTGTACCTACGGCCTTTGTCTATAGGTAAAAGTATGTGACCTTAAATGACAGAAGCGACGAAGGAGACGATGGCGTGGCACGCTGTGAATGGGCCATTTGAATTTCACGCATTTTTGAATTTAGCCATTTGTTTTAGCATATTATATTTGTTATTCATTATTTATACAACTAATACAGTTAGCACAACTGGTAAGCGTGCAGGGTGATATTGCCTAAGGGCTTGGGTTCGATTCCCATGTCCCCAACTTTGTTCCACATTATTTTTCTCTATGTAATCTGGTGCCCACGTTAGCCAATGAGACCACCATACGTCCTCAATATCCAACCAATCAGATCATCAACAAGCCAGGTCCAAGGCTTCTCATATGAGGGCCTACCATACGCCCAGTCAAGCAAGCAACATAGGATATGGCAAAGTCAAACAGGCCAAGGATTGTTGGGCCCAGAAACTGCATTTAGCACCCCCTTGTTTTACTGAAAACACCAGGCCCATTCTATTTCTTTTCTATTTTTTTCTTTTATTTAATTTATTTTGTGTAATTATTTTCTAACTACAAAATTAATTTCTTTTTTCATAAAAAATCGTAAAATCAATTTTCACAAATTTAGATTTAGGTTTTATTTTTATTTTTATCAAATTTAATTTATTATTAGTTGAATTTAATTTTAGGGTAATTCTAACTGTTTGTAAATAATTAAAATCAAATTAGAAAAATTAGGGTTGCTTTTGATTTAATTTTTATTTCTTTTTTTTAATAAAACAAAAAAAATACAAAAATAGGTTATTTTAATCATTTTTCTTAAATCTTAATTAATTAGAAATTAGGTTTTTATTTATTCAATTAAACTTTATTTTCTCAAAATAATCAAAAATGCAAAAAACAATGATCTTTCTTTTAATTAGGCTTAGTCGGGGTCAAAACCCTAATTCTCTCGTTTCGATTCATCGTGCGCGCTTATTATTTTTTGCCAATATTAATGTAACTGCTCACGGTATGTAATAGTTTAATTAGGATTTTCGTTATTTATCGTTTTTACGGGTTTTTGGCTATGTAATTAATCCCTCCCCCGAAGCCTTGTAATAGCGTAGTTTTTACTTTTCCGCATTTTATTTCTTGCAAATATTAACTGTCAGATGTATGTTAATAGGATTGGATGACAAGATTGCATGCTAATTTTAAAACGGCTAGAAAACCCTAAATGTGCAAAGATAATAATTGAAATCAAATCACTCGCACATGCGCAGTCCTAGGGCATACTCTCACTTTGGTTGCCTTCGGTAAACGATCATTAAGTATAGGGTATCTTAGTGGTTTCCCTCTTGTCTAACAAAGATCAAAAGTCCCGTTCGGAAATGTTGCTTCGGAAATGTTGCCTCGAATATGATCTTAAGACATTAGGGTTATTACTAAGACATTCTAACATTACTTTGGTGATCGTATGTCCCTTTCGAATTGACCCTTACAACTCCAACGACGATGCTACCTATTTCTCAATAGTAGGATTGCGCTGTCTAAAGGAAATAAGAACAGAAACAATCTTTTTTTTCGAGTAGGTAGATGCTAGTAGGTACTTGCTCAAAAATCAAACTTTTTCACACCAAACACTTTGCAAAACAATTTTGAAAAACAACTTCATAACACTCTTGAAGACAGAAGCAAGGGTTAAAACGAAGTAATACAAAACTTTTCAAAACAAACACACACAAGCAATTTTAAAATGATGAGCAAGTACCTAAGAGCCCGTGGAAAACCACGGATAGAAAGGGTTCTAATACCTTCCCATTCTATAATCTACCCCCATACTCAAAATCTCGAAAAAGAAATTTTTCTGTGCTTTTGTACTTTCCAGATGGATAAAATAAAAGTCGGTGGCAACTCTTGCTTATCGCGACATTTTGCAAACACAAACGCAAAACGCAAACCAGCATTTTCCAAAACAGTCGGTTCTGCCACCGTATCACAACCCCAATACCATGACCTGCAACGTTCAATGCACCATCGAACATAAGAGTCCATCTCTCTTTCAGATCGACCCCGTCATAATCATCAAGCTTCATAACATCTTCGTCATGAAAGTCAAATTTCATCGATTGGCACTCTTCCAATGGCTGATGAGCGACATGATCTGCAAGAATGCTACCCTTGGTAGCCTTTTGTGTAACATATTTAATGACATATTTAGATAATACAGCTGCCATTGGGCAAGTCTGCCTATAAGTGCTGGTTTTTCAAAGATATACTTTATCGGGTCCATCTTTGATATGAGAAACATTGTGTATATCAGCATGTACTGCCTCAGACGTCGAGCTGCCCAAGCAAGCGCACAACAAGTCTTTTCAAGGAAATAATACTTGGATTCATAATCGGTAAACTTTTTACTTTAATAATATATGATGTTCTCTTTACGTTCTGTTTCTTCATGTTATCCAAGCACGCAACCCATAGTTTCTTCCAACATTATCAAGTACATGATAAGTGGCTTTCTAGGCACTGGAGGAATAAGGATTGGTGGCTCTTGGAGATACTGTTTGATCTTTTCAAAGGCTTCCTTGCAATTATCATCCCATTGGATATTTTGATTCTTGTGCAGCAATTTAGAGATAGGTTCACAAGTAGCTGTAAGATGAGAAATGAACCTAGATATGTAGTTCAATCTCCCAAGGAACCCTCTTACTTATTTTTCATTCTTTAGTGCCGACATATTTTGTATTGCTTTTACTATGTCAGGATCTAGTTCAATTCCTCGCTGACTTACGATGAAACCAAGTAGTTTTCCAGATGGCACCCCGAAGGTACACTTGTTCAGATTAAGCCTTAGCCTGAACTTTTGCAGACGCACAAACAACTTTTGTAGATGAACCAGATGTTCCTCCTCAGTTTTTGATTTTGCAATCATATCATCAACATATACTTCAATCTCCTTATGAATCATATCATGAAAGGGCGTCACCATAGCATGTTGATATGTTGAACCAGCATTTTTAAGACCAAAAGGCATGACCTTGTAATAATAAGTACCCTAAGGAGTAGTGAATGTTGTTTATGTCATGTCTTCAAGAGCCATATTTATATTATTGTACCCCGAAAAACCATCCATGAAACAGAAAACCGAGGATTGAGAAATATTATCAACTAATACATCAATGTGAGGTAATGGGAAGTCATCCTTTGGGCTTGCTTTATTCAGATCCCGATAATCCTCACATATGTGCACCTTCCCTTCTTTCTTAGGAACGGGTACAATGTTAGCAATCCAATCCGAGTATTCACATACTAACAAGAAACCTGCATACAACTGCTTTTCAACCTCTTCTTTAATCTTGAGAGACATATACAGACGAGTTCTATGCTGCTTTTGCTTTACCACTGGACACTTTGGATTGATTGGAAAATTATGCATAACTATATCAGTGTCTAAACCAGGCATATCTTCATAAGACCAGATGAAGATGTCAGAGTACTCTCTGAGAAGCTCAATCAACCCTTTCTTTACATCACTTAGCAAAGCGGCCCCTATCTTGACCTCTCTTTTCACTGTATCGGTACCGAGGTTGATAATCTCAATGGCTTCTTGATGAGGCAGTATTGGTTTCTCTTCTTGTCTCAATAGCCTTTCCAATTCTTTTGGAATTTCACGATCTTCCCCCACTATCTTTATCGGCTTGGTCATTTTGATCTCCAAGGATATTGGTGCAAGGAACTATAACATCATCATTTATAATGGAATTCGAGGAAGACTTGCATGATTGATGAATCCTGCCTTATTTTAGAATATGAATGCGGAGTAGAAAACAATTAAAGAGTTAAAAGGAAAAGCATTTCCATTTTTCATTTTATGAAAATAAAAGAAAAGATAGAGAGCAAATTAATTGTATGCAAAAATGAATTTTTATTCAATTTTAAACAAACATGGAAACATGAGGATGCCCATTTCACAACCTCTCAACATGCCTTGAGGAAAGCATGTGACTTATTTAAAACAAGAACATTACATGTCAAAGAAAACCACTTCGGGAATATCAGCAGCAGTCCAATTGCCGAGTTATTGATTAGGCATAATTTGGTAAATATATTGAGATATATTTCCACCTTCTTCATTGTCGCTATCTAATGCATGTATTTGCCCTTGAACACTTGGACCAACACTAAAAAACACCTATTAAAGCGGGGGAATCTGTTTCCTTTTGAGCATGGTTGGACTAGAACCAACAAGATATGAAGAAGAGGACTCGAATCCAAGACCAGACTTATCCTATTTTTGACGCACTTCGATCACTTTAACCCAGTCTTTGTTTGGAATTCCTGACTCCACAATGGCTTTGGCATCCTTCAAGGAAGCCATTGGAACTTCAGATTTCTTTTCAATTTCCAACACATCGGGGACTCTGTCGACAGAAATGATTTCCAAGGCTTGGAATGGGGTTTCATGTACTTCTCTGTCCACTTCAACATAGTAGAAGGAAGTAACATTTTTTATCACGACGTCCTCCTCTCCACCAATGACGATGACCTTGTCTTTAATGATGAATTTCAAATGTTGGTGTAAAGTTGAGGTTACAGCCCCTGCCATATGGATCCACGGGCGTCTTAGAAGGCAAGTATAAGATGGTTGAATACCCATGATATAGAATGACAAGTAGAATACATGGGGACTAATCTTGATGGGTAGGTCAACTTCTCCTTCCATAGATCTTCTTGACCCATAAAAAGCTTTGACTGTTAGCGTGCTAGGTTTCATCATAACCTCGTCCATGTTCAACTTGAACATAGTATGTTTAGGAATAACATTTAAAGAATACCCAATGTCTACCAGGACTTGGGACAACAGAGTGTCCAAACATCTGATGGAAATAAGCAGCACTTTATTATGAGCTCGACCCTCAGGAGGAAGCTCATCATCACTGAAACCAGACAGTTCCCCGCGAAAATATTTGTAACAACCCCTTCAATTTGGGCCACAAAAATTTCAAGATTCACATGGAAACCATGCAGAATTCTCATCAAGGTTGTTCGATGTGCTTCAAAGTACATAAGGAGAGATAAGATTGATATCTTTGCAGGTGTCTAATTCATTTGGTCAACAACCTTGAAATCACTCTTCTTGATCACCCATATTAGTTGTTCTACTTGTTATTTAAAAGAATCCCTAGGAGAATCCCTGACTACCTGTGTCTCCTTATCTTTCACAGGAATCTCTTCAATAACTTCTTCAGGAAGAGGTGGAGTGGGAGCAAAGACTCTTCCGCTTCGGGTTATTCTGCTAGTTCCAACAATGTTGGTTATGTATTTATTCTCAATCGGAGGACACATAACCTTCTTTCCACAGATGTAAACAACATTGTACTCCCATGGCACTTCCCTATTATTAGTCATTGGAACAAGAATTTGATTCGGAAGTGTTGGTGCTTGGATTAGCAGAGGAGAAACCAGACTCTGATTTGGCACAACGAGTGCTGAAATTGTATAACCAATGGACTTCTTGAATTATTCCTCTAAACATTGGCCGGATAGAACATAATCTCCAGAATAGAAACGTCACCCTCAGGGATGACCTTCTCAACTCTAACAACCCCTTCGTCCATCAATTTCCGAATGGAATTTTTCAATCCATCACACTCATCTAGATTGGATGAGAATTTCAAACAGAAGTCGTGAAGTTCTTATAGAACTTCTTGCTGCAAAATATGTTCTCTTAAAACCGCCATTGACATCAGAACCTCGTCAACTTGAGTCACCAAATCATGACCATCATCGAGCCCGATGGAATTGGCAGCAGCCTCGTGATGGGGAGGCATATGATTATTATGAACATTAGGGCCCATAGGAGCAAATCTTAACTCCTTGGCATCCAAAAGATCTTGCACTTTATACTTAAAAGCTCTGCAATTTTCAATCGAATAGCTTGGAGCACTCGAATGAAACAAACAACATCCATTAACATCATAACCCCTTAGAAGTTCAACTGGTGAGGGACCTAACTCTTGGAGTTGTACCAACTTGCCAGCTAGTAATTATGGAAGCAATTGGGCATACGACATTGGGACCAGATCCAACTTCTTCTTGGGATACCTTTCCGGCCTTTGTTGACACCTTTGTCCTTGGGGCCTTTGATTTTGTTGATAGTTTCGCAGTGGTGCATATTATTGTTGTGGAGCAGCAACAGAAGTTTGATAATATGAGATTTGTACAGTAACTCTCCCCTTATCAATAGAGGCATTGCTCACCTCTCCTTCCTTTTTCTTGATAAAACCACTAGAATACAGTTTCCTTCCACTACCTGAGCCGTCATTACCACTTGTGCTAGATGCACCTATAATAGTCTCTTCCTTAACACACATTTCAACCCTCTCCCCAATGATAACCATATCCGAAAAGGAATCAGAAGTGCTGCCAAGCATGTGTTGCAAATAAGGACCTCAAAGGGTATTCATAAATAAATCTACCAGTTCACGGTCCAAGAGAGGAGGCTAAACCCTTACGGTCAAACTGCACCACCTCTAGGCATACTCTTTGAAAGACTCATTAGCCTTCTAAGACATACTCCGCAACTGTGCACGGCTAGGCACCATGGAGGTTTAGTAATGATATTGTTTTAGGAAAGCATTAACAAGCTTTCCCCAAGTTACAACAAGAGTTTGCTCTACTGCATGTACCACTCCAATGGAGATTCATCCAGGATGTCTTGAAAGAAATGCATAAGCAACAGCACGTTGCTAGCATATGCGGCCATCTTTCTGTAGTAGGATCGGAGATGAGTCTCTGGACATGTAACCCCCTTATACTTGTCGAATTCTGGTACTTAGAATCTGGTGGGATCACGACCCCCGAAACCAAACACATAGCAGCAACATTGAATCTCGACCTTTTGGAAGTCTCCATAGCCTTCAGACGTTCTTCCAAAGCCTTGTACATTTTGGCAGTTTTAAACAAATCAGCCGTAGAATCCTTTGGAGGGCCATCGAGATCAATAATGTCATGGTGATCATCCATAATCATCTTAGGGTTTTCTATAGGAATTCCCCCATTTCCAATCTTGGGTCCACCATTCCCATACGTAGAGGCACCATTAACCAGCTTAGTAACGCTCAGTCTGAGCTCTTCCTGCCCTTGGATAACAGCATGAAGAGTTTCCATGAGCTGATTCATTCGATCACCCATGGTGTCTATGTCTCTGCGGAGGGAGTCTTTGTTATGCTCAATCTGCTCCATAATCCTCAGCTTATTGGCTCGAGTGCAATAAGGATATAAGGAATTCGTCTTGTAGATTCTAATAATAAGAGGCAAAACCAACAGATAAGAATTTCGGCCAGAAAACCTATAATTCATGAAATGCGTGATATGTATGATGCATGAAATAATTGTCCATTCCGGGTTTTCACAGCTCAATCAATGTCAGTAATAATTGAGCAACATGATAATAATAACGACCATATAAGAAAATGTCCAACATTTCTCATATAATAACGGAAATGCGAGAAATCCCAACGGAGTTCAATACAAGAAAGTTGCGAAAGTACAAGATAAGCGATTCAGCCTAACAAGTTGGGTGGTCATCGGAACAACAAGATAGGAAATACAATAATCAATCTCCTAGCTCTAAAGAATTCAATGGAATGTGCCCCAAATTTTTAACACTCCAGGAAATAGTCCCTTTTACAAACTACTTTGTCTCCTCCGTATCGGGCTTCAAAACCAGACTTTGAATCACCTCATCCTTCCTGACCATCATGATTTCCAAAATACAGAATCGAGTCAACAAATTAGCATACTCTTTGTTTGCGACTACTTTTTTCTCCCATTATTTCTTTCAACCTGCTTTTGAGATTTTCAGTCTCCTTGTTGATCCGTGCCATAGACTGCATCAGCTATCAACGTAATGAAAGCGCACCAAGTACCATCTCTAGCCATTTCTTCTACTTTACTGACCAAGAAGTCCAAGGGTAGGCTACTATTCTTTCTCCATCATTGTTTCACATCACTAATGAATAATGGGAAAGCACAAGAAGGGGGGTTTAAATTGGGGGTTTTCAAACTTAAAGTAAAGAACACGTTGGTTATCCTTGTTCGTTTAAACTCAAACTACTCCAGTCCACCCGCCAAGGTGATTTTTCCTCTCTCAACAAGGTCTTAATCCACTAATCAAACTTGATTACACAGCTACTATGACAACCGTCAAAGTCTTCTTGAGTTTAAAGCACAATCCAGTTTTCTCAAGGAATTGCAATATACAATATTTAATAGAGTGTACAAAAAGTGTTTTCTAATAAAACAGTATCACACAAGTGATGTTTTACACAAAATAAAATTCAGAACATTTTAAGGTGAAGAAGATGACTCGTTTTTTGTGTGCTCAAAATCGTAAATGATTTCTCCTTCAATCTTTGTTTAAATAGGCAACGCATGTGGGAGCTTTTGGAATGTTGATAAATAGTAATTAAAGAGCTTTCCAAAAGTAAAGATTATTGTCCCCTTTCAGCTGTTACTTTTGAATAACCATAAGTGAAATATAACGCTTCAGAAAATGCTTGCTTCAAAATATGAATGTTACTGTTACTTCTTTCCATAACTATATGAATTAAGATAATACAGTTCCTGTTCGCAATGTTTAGACAACCAGAAGTTGCAGCCTTAGAACTTCTTTATAACAGATGTATTAAATTAGAGTTTGAGCAACTATCTAACTCATCTTATGTGCTTCTTCCATCAGAACTTCTCTGCAAAACAAAATATTTATTTAGGGAGCGTAATTGTTCTTTGAGTATTTATTATCATCAAAACTCTTACGAGGGTTGTAGAATCAAAATATGTTATAACAATCTCCCGTTTTTGAACATGACAAAAACTTGTACATTTCATTAGAAACTTAAACAACATAAAGTATTTAAAGTCTCCCCCTGAGTTGAATACTAAGATAAAGAAGAAATACTTCCCTGAAGATTACTCTGATCAGAGTTTTTAAAAAAGAATTTCTGATGTGTCCACTTCTATTCTCAATAGAGTTTGTTCCTATTTTGCTTTGAGAAAAAAAGAAGAAGAAGTTATGATATTCAAAATGTTTGAGACTGAGTCTTGATACTGTTATATTAGAAATATCTTACATTCTCCCCCTTTTTTGTCAAGAATCAACAAGCAATAAAAACACTTTTAGCAATAAAAGAAGGTTTGTATTCAAAAGGATTTCAATAAAACACAATTTGTAGAAGACAAATAACAAGAACATAATGAAGAAAACGAATTTCAGAACTAAGTTTGAGGAGGTGGAAGTCGTGTAAACAGGGCTTCCAACAAATTCTTAATATGATTGCTTGACTCTTCTTGTTTTCGAGGCATCCCTTTGATTTCCTTGCATATATCATCCTGCTTGTCTAGTCTTTCCTTAAACACAACATTATCTTTCTTCAACTCCTCCAGAGTTTGCAACACAAAAGATGAAGATTGTATATCAACAGAAGGTACCCCCTTTTCAGAGCAAGTTGCAGATGATTCTGACTCAGGAGCTCATTCAACTTCCTTGCCTTTGTCTTGAAACCTAACCAAAGGCAGAGGATCAGAGGATGGTTCATTGCACTTTGTTGGCTGATGATCTTCCCAAGGGATATTATCCAGCATAAGAAGTAGCTTCTTTTCCCAGAGATGCAGAACTTGATCCTTGAATATATTCAGATGATCACATAAGTTCTGTTGAGAAATTTCATAACTTAGCTCCTTGAGTTTCTGTGATTCAGAGTTAAACCATTTTCTGAACTGGTTCCAATGAGAATCAGAGGCAGCAGGATTAAGATTATCTAAGTAAGCTTGATTTAGAGTGTTTACCCATTCATGTATTTCTGTTTTAAAAATCAGCCAAGATTTACCAACATCTACTTTGGAGATTTTTGGTTTTGGTTTTGGTATGACAATTTTTTGAGTGCTTGAGACAAGATTGTCCAGAGCTTCTAAGTCTATAACTGTTTGAAGGCGATCTTCTGGGTGGTTAATTGGAGAGGGAGAGTCAGGAATAACAATGGGAGAATGTGGTGTGTTTGGTTGAGTGGATTGATAGGGAGATGGAATATCTAGGATGGAGTGGATTGTGAGTGGTTGTGAGACCATGAGAGGGCAGGTGATTCCAGGAATGGATGTTGTGGTATCAGATTTAAAATTTGGATTTTCTGAGTGGGGAGCTTTAAACAGCGGATCAAATTGATCAATATCATAAAGAACTTGAGCAACTTCAGACTGATTTTGGTCAATATGGGTAGTAGGTGGATTTTCCAGAAGGTTATCTAGAGACAATGAGGGGTCAAATTCAATGTCAAAGTCATCAAAAGTTTGTGGTGATGGATCTTATATGGGTTTTGGAGAGGTAGGGTTTTCAGATGTTGATAACAGAACTGATTCAATAAAAGAAATAAAAGATGGATTACCTTTCTTTTTAACAGCCTTGGGAATCTTCTGAGAAGATCCTTCTGCACCAACTTTCCTTTTCCTTGATTTTCTGGGGGAAATCTCCAAAGGTTGTTGTCTCAAAGCACGAATGTTTACTTATAAATTTGTCCCATCCATTTTACAAGAATCCAGATACTTGAGAATAATCTCTGGAGAAGCATTTGTTTGGGTGAAGAGTGGAAAGTACTTCAGAGGTACTCTTCTATTTGTAATTACTTCCTCGGTTGTTATTGTTGGATCCTTCTTAATGGTTTCAATGATCTCCATCTTCTTTAGATTCTTATGTTTAGACGTTTACCAGTGTTGTACCCCAAAATTTTCCCTCTCATTTGTCAAGATTTTCCTCACAAGACTTCTTGGACTCAAGACCAGATTAGGGTTTGCTCAGCTCAAGACATCTCCTTGCACTGATAGCCTGAAATTAGGGTTTGGGTTTGCACAAGGATTTTTGGGTCATCAATGCTTCATGTTACTTTCATACACCATCTTGGACCCCTAATATTGCTCATATCAAGTTTCAAGCCTTGAATCACATTTTTGCCCACTCAATTAGACAGTTGACCTAAAAATCAGCTGTATTGGGGAAAAACTCAACCATGGCCAATTTACAGTCAAACTTCATAATTTTTGATCCACAACAAAATTCTAGGCTCCTATGAACCATTTGATAAAGTTTGGACCACAACTCCTCAAGAAATTTGATTAGACCATCAAAAGGGCAAAATGGTCAAAATTAGGGTTTTGACTGAGAAAGGGCAATTTCTGATTTTTGACCTAGCCAATGACCAATTGGGTTCAAACATTATTTCAAGGACTCAATAACATAATCTTGACCTAATTACATAGTTCAAAAGATCTCAAATGCATTGGATTGACAGATGAATTTTGCAGTTAACTGATCAAAAATCAACCGTACACTGAAAAGTCAAACTTTGACTTTTTGGTCAAAATCAAGTGCCAAGGGTCATAATTCATAAAGACATGTCAAAATGTGAAACTTGTTGGCCAAGAAACCTAAAATTTCAAATTAGGGTTTTGATTTGAAATTTTTCATAACTTAGAATTTTTCTAAGTATGAAAAATTTCTTATTTTTCCCCAACTTTCCCCAACTTTTTCACCATGATGAAATTGGATTCAAAGGAAACTTACAACATTAAAGTTGTAGTCCTCCATGAAATCTACAACTTTGATTCAGAAAGTTTTCCCAAAAGATGCTTGGATCTCATGTTATGAATTTGTGATTAGGGGTCCATAAACTTTTTAACTTAGTGAAATTTTGCCCTTGTTTATGCAGGTTTTTGACCTAACTTCATGGTAACTTTTCACCTAGTTCCAAGAGGTATCTCAAGTTTCATTTCAAATATGGATTGTAGATCATGTTACAAACTTTCCAAAATGTCCAAGAAATCTCCAAGATCATTTGTGGTTAGGGAGAATCGGAGAAGAGAAAATGGCAATTTGTCACTTTTGTTCAAGCCATGTTTACAATGCTTCAAGTTACAAATCAGTTCCTAGCATGCTTGTACCTTGCATTACAGGTACTAATACCTTCTACACTCCATAATTAAATGCAAACTCAATGGATAATGGCTTTGTTTTGAATTTTGAAGCATTATACAATGAATTAATCCAAAAATGGCATAAAGTTCACAATACCATTTTCATAAAGCTTGATTTTTCCAACTTTACAATTCTTGAGCCATGGACCTGATCTTTTGTTGCAAGCAAGATCCACAAATATCAGGCAATATGTACCAACTCTATGCAGCTAGCAAGCAAGCCTGTACAGGCCTTTGGCATAAGTCATGTCAACTTTCTTCAAAAGTAAGCAAATTTTCAAAAGTCAAGATAACTGGTCCATCTGATAAAGAGAAGGCTTAGCATCATTCTACAAAAAAACTTCAGAAACTTGTCACAAGCCAATACACGATTTCCTAACATCCAAAACACTCTGAAACACCAAAATCACATTTTTCTGTCCAAACAGGGCAGCTCCTATAAATTTCTTGCCAACTCAATATTGGCTCTTGATTTTCTTAATTCAACACTTGAAACACCTTCCATACATCACATCTAAACTATCCAGGCCCTTGTCTTGCAACTGTAACCCCTGTTTCAAGCTTCACCATTTTCATTTTTGAAGGTTGCAGGTTGACTTCTACAGGAATTTTCAAGCATTCTCAAGGCAAGCTGAGCATTGGGATAGCTTGAGGGAACTTCAAGGAAGCTCACACGATCTTTAAGCCTCACTCAAAGTTCCCACATTGCCATATCCAAACTCAGCTGAACAAGGTATTTTTCAAAGTTCTATCTCCTTATTTAGGCATCCTTAGGTCACGATTTGTGAAGCAAAAATGTAGTCCTTAATTTGCTGAAGTTGTACATATGCATACTTTCCATTTATATTAACTGAGTAGTGAGAATTTGAAGCTTGAAGTTCATGAAAAAACTAGGTCAGAAATTAGGGGTGATTAAATTCTCCATGATCCTTGAGAGTTAAATTATGTTTTTTATATCACTGGAATCGTGACATTATTATCTACATGTTTTGTGTTATGGGTTTTTGCTTTTGTGCACGTATGTGAGAGTTGCAGGTTTGTATATGGGATGCGCGCCCGAAGCCAAGGACAGGGATGAAGTTGGTGTTCTGGGCCTGGAGCCTTGGGCCTGTTACTTTTCGCACCCCCATATTTCCTATTTGCACCCCCCTTTGTTTATTTTTATATTTTTGCATATTTTTGCATATTTTCTTGCATATTTTATATTTTTGACTTGCATTTATTTTTCTGAACATTAAAAATCACAAAAATAATTTTCTTTATTTTTTGCAATTTTATTTTATTTTTATCTTTTTTTTCACATATAAAATAATTTTATTTTAATAAATAGAGCTTATTTTTCTTATTTATTCATGTAAATAATTTAAAAAATACTATACATTTTTATTTTTAATATTTTTCACACAAAACATTATTTTCACACATATTTAATTTTTAATATTTATGTATTATATTAATTATTATTTTTCTTGTACATAAATGAATAAAATAAATGATATAGAACATATTTTCTATTAAATCAAAAAAATTAGGGTTTCCCCTTTCAAAAATAATAATATTATTTTTTCTTATTTTTTAAGACCTAAATAATTTATTTTTATCATACATGAAATAAATACAAAAACATTTTTGCATCCATACATTTTATTGCATATTTAAATACTTGTTTGTTTATTTATTCATACAATAAATTCAATTGGGTTGTAATAGTGAATTAGGGTTTTATTTTGAGCAATATCCCACATTTAAAACTTGTATCCCCCCAATAATATTGTTGTAATAGTTTAGATTTACTTTACGCAATTTATCGCATTATATACATGTTTAGTAAATTTAGGGTTTGCATGATAAGACAAAATTAAACAAATAGAATGACCTAATTTAAGACAAACAAAAAGCACGTAAAATGACAACACATTGCACACAAGCACTCCTTAGGGTTTCACCCACTTTTTTTCCTTAAAAATAGCCATGGTATGCATGCAAAGTATCTTGGCAAAATCAAACAAAACAAAAGATCATAGTCCCTCGATGACGCTAGAAAAGGTTGCCTAAACAAATGATCTTGGTCCCTCAAAATGCTAAGGTACTTGGCAACATTGCTATCATGGTCATACGATGACCCACGCCCGTCCCATTTAACATCCAAAGATAAGGTTGTTTATCAAAGCAATGGTAAATCAACAATGTCAAAGGAATAAAAATGTACAATAAAGACTTTTGAGTAAGTAGATAAATTCTAGTTACTTGATCAATTTGCAAACAATCCTTGCTATTTTCAAACAAACACACACACTTTAAAAACATTTTCCCAACAACTTTCAAACATTGAAACATTTTTCAAAAGACAAACATCTTTGTATACATTCTTACAAACAAGAATCATTACAAAGATTTCCTAAACGATGGCCTCTTTTCAAAATACTTTCAAAACCACACAAAGCACCATTTCAAACAATTTCAAAAGTAAAGCAATGATCTAAACAAGTAACTAAGAGCCCATGGAAAATCATGGATGAAAAGGGTGTTAGAACCTTCTCTTTTCATAATCTACCCCCCCCCCCCCCCGAACTCAAGAAAACATCTCAAAGGTCTTTCCTGTGCTTTTTGACCTTTCCTTTTGGATAAAATAAAAGTCGGTGGAGACTCTTGCTAAACCGAAACATTTGCGACGAAACGCAAAACCTCAACTCATTTCTCCCACCGTATCACAACCAGCACAAGCTTCTAGAGTGCTGACTTGTTGAGCTTCACTCAGATGTTCTATCAATTTGTTTTTTGTCAGAATATCTAAGATGTGTCTGCCCAGAGGAATCCAGTCTCTCTTTGTTCTTTCTTCTTCTCTAGTCTCTTTGGTGCTGGTCTTCAGGTGATTAAACATAATATGAGGGAGATTAACCTTTTATTTTGTTGTTATGAAATACAGAAGATACTGCTGATCAATATTTATATAGTCTGGAAAACTTGTTGGTTTTCTGTGATTGATGCAGCCCAAAATGATTTTCGACCAAATTCTGAGGTAGTCTTTCAGATCTTTGATTTTGTTGGAAGGTTGGCCAGAGGTAAAAATCTCTTTTGAAATCTTTGTTAGGTAAGAGCTTTTGTCCTCCATATCGCTGCAATGAATACCTCCTCCGTCGTGACCTATCAATTGCCCAATGAGCTCTTCAGAGATTACTATTTTCTTTCCCATCATAAACGAAGTGATTGATGATTTGAAGCAGTAGCTTGAATCCAAAATTCTTTAACCAATCTTGGAAAAACTAGACCCAATAGACGATTAAAATACTTTGTCCATCTTTGAAATTCAACATTAGGAGTTAAATCGTATATGTTTTCCTTCATACTGATGAAGTACACAATGAGTTCACACAGAACTTCCAGCGAATCAATGTGAGTTAGAAGATATCTTGAGGGTTCTTTGTACCTTTATGTTGTTAAGGAAGAAGAGCTAGGAACACTTTGAGAGATTTGAGAAATTTTGGGAAGAAGCCATTGTTCACACAGACTTTTTAGGGTTTTGAAAAATTGAACAAAAGTAATAGAGAAAAATTAATAAGACTGGAAAAGTGATAGTGAAAGTGAGCAGCATATTTATAGAAAAATAGGAAACTTAATTAACAAGAAAAGGGTTAAAAAGTGATTACTAGCATTAATGATTTCTGAAAAGAGGTATGGCGTAGAGATATTAAATAGTTATCGATGCAACACGAGTCTCAATGCATCCAATCAACATTTCAGTCTCTTCAGAATTTGAACATGTGTTCAGCCTTATAAGAAACCCTTGTGAAGATATGACAAGTGTTGATATTGTGAACTGCAAGCCTATCTTTGAAATGAACTGTTTGGAGACCGTTCAAATCTTCTTAGATAGATTCTGATACAACTTTTCTTCTTACTTATGAAAAATTATTTATCAGATGTTCACACAAAAAAACATAAAGTTTTGAGGGTTAACGTATACATAAATAAGACTATCATTTTAGGCATAATTTCATGCTGAGATGTTTCAGAATGAAGTTAAACCTATCTTCAGAAAGGGGTTTTGTGAAAACATAAGCGCATTAATGGTCTGTGTCTATAAATTTTAATGAAAGAATTCGTTTTTGAATATAGTCCCTAATAAAATGATGTTTTTTTCTATATGCTTATCCCTAGAATGTAAAATAGGATTTTTTTTTTAAATACATATAGCAGAAGTGTTGTCACGGAGTATAGAAATGTTACTCTCAAATATGTTGAAGTCTTCAAGTTGACTTTTCATTCAGAGCATTTGTGTGTTGCATCCAGCTACTACTATATATTCAGCTTCAGTTGTTGACAATGCAATAGTGGATTACCTCTTGTTGGACTATGAGATTAGATTTTCTCCCAGAAATTGGCAGCTTCCAAAAGTACTTTTCCTTTCTATTCTGTCTCCAACAAAGTCAGCATCACAGTACCCTACTAATTTGTATTCTTTGGTTTTTCTTTAACAAAGACCCAGATTAGTAGTACCTTTCAGATACTTGAAAATTCTCTTAACAACTGTTAAGTGATATTCTCTTGGATCTGGTTGGAATCTAGCACACAGACAGATACTGAATAAAATATCAGGTCTTGAAGTTGTTATATATAAGAGAGAACCAATCATACCTCTGTAGACCTTCTGTTCTACCTTCTTACTTACCTCTTCCTTTTCTAGAATGCATGTGGGATGCATGGGAGTTTTGGCTGGCTTACATTCTGATAAGTCAAATTTCTTCAGAAGTTCTTTGACATATTTGCTTTGATGTATGTATGTTCCTTCTGGGTTTTGGTTGATTTGGATGCTCAAAGAGAACATGAGTTCTCCCATCAAGCTCATTTCAAGCTTTTCCCGCATAGAATTAGCAAATTCTCTTCCCAAAGAGGCTTTAGTAGATCCAAAAATAATATCGTCTACGTAAATCTGACAAACTAGAATTTCATTTTTAAATAGTTTACAGAATAAAGTTGTGTCCACCTTCCCTCTGGTAAAGTCATTTTCTAACATAAAACTACTTAGTCTTTCATACCAAGCTCTGGGAGCTTGTTTCAGACCATATAATGATTTCTTTAGTTTATAGACATATTCTGGATGTTTTGAATTTTTAAAACCAGGGGGTTGGTGCATATAAACTATTTCATTAATGTAACCATTTAAAAATGCACTTTTAACATCCATCTGATAAAGAGTGATGCCATTATTTTCAACAAAAGAAATTAAAAGTCTGATAGATTCTAACCTGGCGACTGGAGTAAAGGTTTATGTATACTCTATCCCCTCTTGCTGATTATAGCCTTGTGCCAGCAGCCGTGCTTTATTTCTGACGACTTCTCCTTGTTCATTCAGTTTGTTTCTGAATACCCATTTGGTTCCAATGATGTTGAACCCTTTTGGTTTAGGAACTAAATCCCACACATTATTTCTGGTGAACTGATTTAATTCTTCCTGCATTGCAAGTATCCAGTCATTGTCTAGAAGGGCTCCATCAATGGAAGTTGGCTCAATCATAGACAATAATCCCATGAGAGATTCTTCAGAATTTCTGAATGTAGATCTTGTTCTGATTGGGTCTTTTTTCTTTCCCAGAATCTTGTTTTCTAGAGGAGCTAAATTGCTTCAGGATTTTCTTTTCTGGAAAGGCTCTTCAGATGTTACTGTAATGTTTGTGACATCTTCTTCTGGAGTTGACTAAGATTCTTTATGAGAAACTTCTGATGTCGTGTCTTCAGTACCTGTAAATTGGACTTCTATATCTGCAAAAGTTTTATCCTGTTTTGACTTTTGAGAGCCAAGCTTATCATCAAATCTGACACTGATGGACTCTTCTACAATCCGTGTTTCTATATTATATACTCTATAGCCTCTTGAGCATTCAGAGTATCCAAACATGGGACAATTTGGTGTTTTAGATTCAAACTTGTTCATATGTTCTTTAGTATTCAGAATAAAACAAGTACATCCAAACGGATGAAAATAAGAAATGTTGGGCTTTCTGTTCTTCCGCAGTTCATATGGAGTCTTATCCAGAATAGGTCTTATGGATATTCTATTATGAATGTAACACACTGTGTTAATTGCTTCTGCCCAGAAGTTCTTAGCAATGTTAGTCTCGTTGATCAGGGTTCGGGCCATTTCTTGTAAAGCTCTATTCTTTCGTTCTACAACTCTGTTTTATTGAGGATTTCTAGGACAAGAGAAATCATTAGAGATTCTATTCTCATTAAAAAAAATAGTTCATATTTTTTGTTTTCAAATACTCCACCATGATCACATCTGACTTTAACAATTCTAAGATCTTTTTCATTTTGGACTTGGTTATAGAAGGCAAAGAACATAGAATGTGACTCGTCCTTGTGTCTTAAGAACTTTACCCATGTCCATCTTCTATAGTCATCTACGATCACTAATCCATACTTATTTCCACTAATGGATGCAGTTTTCACTAGTCCAAATTGATTTATATGCAGAAGTTCTAATGATCTAGAGGTAGAAACAACATGCTTCACACAGAGCATCTCAGCTGAACTTCAGGTTAGGTAGTCCTCTAACCAGATTGAGTTTGTTAATCTGAGATATTCTTGTCATACTAACATTCCCCAATATTCTGTGCCAGACCCATTGCTCATCGTTAACAGACAATAGGCATTTTACATTCTGACTTTTTAGTTCAGAAAGTTTTATTTTGTAAATGTTGTTCTTTCTCTTTCCATTAAAGAGGACAATTCCATCTTTCTGACTAACTGCTTTGCAGGACTTTTGATTGAAGATTATATCATAATCGTTATCACTTAATTGACTTATGGATAAAAAGTTATGCATTAATCCATCCACTAATAGAACTTTAGTTATAGAAGGAATTGTACGGTTACCAATAGTTCTAGAGCCAATAATCTCCCCTTTCTGATTGCCTCCAAAACCTACATACCCTCCAGATTTAAGCTCCAAGCTTTGGAACATATGCTTTATTTCTGTCATGTTTCGAGAGCATCCAGAGTGCAGGTACCAAGATTGGTGTTTCAATCTTGCTGTTAAAGACATCGGCAACATAAACAATTTTATCCTTAGGTACCCATATCTTTTGGTTCCTTGTTTGTTAGAGTTACCAAAATTCTATTTGAATTTTGATTTAGCAGAAAAAGCATTACTAGTATACTTTATTTCAGGTGTGTGCCCATAGGTGAAGTGAGAATACAGAGGTGTGCATTTAATGACCATATCCTTATCTTTCTTAGGTTGAGATACTTTACCCTTATATCCTATTCCTTTTCTACCATTTCTGCTAACTACATAGATCATTGAAGCCATCTTGCTTCTATCTATGTTTTTAGCAAGAAATATTTGAAATCTATGATCATATTCCTTTATGATCTTATTAGAGTTACTAGGAACTTCTGAAACAGTTTATTTCTGAGCATTTTGTAAATTATTTTCTAGTTTATAAATTGTTTCTTTTAGCTCAGAGTTTTCTGATCTCAGTTTCTTAGTTTCTTCAGAGTCAGAAACCAGATCCTTTTTCAGGTTCTTGTTTATGACTCGAAGTTTCTGATATCTTTCAAGAATTTTAGATAGACTCTCTTCTAATTGACATCTAGAAAAATTAGAGAATACCTCTTCTACCTCTGAGTCTGATTTTGATCCAGATGATCTAGTATCTTCTGATACGTTGGCCATTAGGGCTATGTTGGCTCGTCTATCTTCTGATTCTGTTTCAGCTTCAGAAGAGTCTGAGTCATCCCATGTTGTCGTGAGGCTTTTCTTATTTTCCTTAAAGAACTTCTTTTTAGGTTTCTCCTTTTGAAGATTTGGACAGTCGCTTTTGTAATGCCCTTGTTCATTGCATTCGTAGCAGACAATGTCTCTGTTACTTGACTTTCTGTATCCAGAAGATGGTTCAGAATAATTCCCTATTCTTCTTGAAGTTCTGAACTTCCTTTGCCTGGGCTTCCACATCTGATTGACTCTTCTGGAGAAAAGAGACAGTTTGGCTACTTCTGATGAGGATCCACCAGAGTTTTCTTGTTTTTCCTGCAAAACTTTCAATTCATATATTTTGTTAGATTTAAGATCTAAAGACTTACCTTGCTTTTGGGGCTCATCTTCTTCTAACTCTATCTCATGACTTCTCAGGGAGCTAATAAGTTCTTTGAGAGATGTTTTGTTCAGATCTTTGTCCAATTTAAGAGTTGTGACCATGGTTCTCCATTTCTTGGGTAAACTTCTGATGATCTTCTTTACATGATCAGCAGTTGAGTGCCCTATATCCATAAATTTTAACCCAGCAACCAGAACATGAAATCTTAAGAACATTGTTTCAATGGTTTCATCTTCTTCCATTTTGAAGGCTTCATACTTCTGAATGAGCGTAAGAGATTTGGTTTCTTTGAATTGCGTATTTCCTTCATGCGTCATTATCAAGGAGTCAAACATGTGTTTTATTAATTCTCTGTTTGTGATCTTCTCATACTCTATGTATGAGATAGCACTGAAGAGAATAGTTATGGCCTTATGATGATTTCTAAAATCTCTCTTTTGATGATTTTTCATTCGTTTTCCGCCAATCTTCTGACCGCTTTCATCAATAGGATGTATGTACCCATCATTCACCACATCCCAGAGATCAGCGTCATGAGCTAGAAAGAAACTTTTGATTCTATCTTTCTAGTAATCGAAGTTTTCACTATCAAAGATTGGAGGTTTGCCGCTGATTCTGTCTTTCTCCTCATAGTAATCATTGTTGATGTTCTGAATTGGTCCCACCATAGTGTTTTTCTTTCTTGGATCTTTTTCTGACACAGTTAAGTGCTTGTACTTATAACCAGACGCTCTGATACCAATTGAAGAATGGAAAAACACAAGAAGGGGGCTTTAATTGGGGTTTTTCAAACTTAAAGTAATGAACATGTTCATTATCCTTGTTCGTTTAAACTCAAACTATTCCAGTCCATCGGCTAAGGTGATTTCACCTCTCTCAATGAGGTCATAATCCACTAATCAAACCCGATTATGCATCTACTATGACAACCGTCAAAGTATTCTTAAGTTTAAACCACAATCTAGTTTTCTGAAGGAATTGACCTATACAATATTTAAGAGAGTGTACAAAAAGTGTTTTCTAATAAAACAGTATCACACAAGTGATGTTTTACACAAAATAAAATTCAATACGTTTGAAGGTGATGAAGATGACTCATTTTTTGTGAGCTCAAAATCGTAAACGATTTTTCCTTCAATCTTTGTTTAAATAGGCAACGCATGTGGGAGCTTTTGGAATGTTGATAAATAGTAATTAAAGAGCTTTCCAAAAATAAAGATTTTTGTCCCCTTTCAGACGTTACTTTTGAATAACGATAAGTAAATTGTAACGCTTTAGAACATGCTTGCTTCAAAAGATGAATGTATCGTTACTTCTTTCTAGAACTATATGAATTAGAATAATAGAGTTCCTGTTCATAGCATTTAGACAATCAGAAGTTTCAGCCTTAGAACTTCTTTATAACAGATGTATTGAATCAGAGTTTGAGCAACTATCTAACTCATCTTTTGTGCTTCTTCCATCATAACTTCTCTACAAAACAAAATATTTATTTAGGGAGCATAATTGTTCTTTGATTATTTGTTATCATCAAAAATCTTACAATGGTTTTAGAATCAAACTATGTTCTAATAACTAAGGCCCAAATAAAGTTCCTTAGCAACAACTTCAAGGTCATGCTTGTTCGGAATAGTAACAAACGGCATATGCTCAGTGATCTTGAGAAAATGAGAGTACTCTTCCAAAGTCAGAGCGGTTTTTTTGTCCTGGAAGGTGAAACAGCGTAACTCATAGTCGTAAAACTAAAGTAGAGTTCAGAGAGCTCCATTATCAACTCGAACACCTATCTGAGTCAAAATGCCACCATGTCTTTCACGGAAAGCCTTTGCATTAGGATGGACTAAACGATCTTTAAATCTCTTCAAATAAGGCCAAGAATTTGGGATGAACTGATAAGTAAAGTTTTCTCTTCTGGTCCTCTTGGGAACATCATTGTTGCTAGATATTACTGACGAAAACTATTACTTCTTGAGATACCCCGGAATGGACATGCACATGCAAGATTAGTATATAGTTTCATTTTCTAACATTTCTTTTAAAAATTAAACATGCTATGATGTAAGTGTTGTACCCCAATTTTTCCCCCTAAGATCCCTATATCATCTTGTGTCAATTCAATCACATTAAGATCACACTAGGGTTTGGTTATTCTCCCTATCTTTAGGTTTGCTCATGCGGAATCACCAAGCACCTTGATTTATATATTGTGATAATATATGTTTTGTGTTAATTAACTTTTAACTAATAAATACATTGAATGTTTTCCCTAATTAATGATATTATAGGTGAGAGCACAACATATTCCATCAAGTTGATCTATAGGTTCATGAGTTTATTTACATGCCTTCTTTAAAAAAGCTTCATTGAGATTCAACCTTCATCATTAATGATGATTTGAATTAATATCATTCCAATGTCTACTTTTATTTATAATGCCTCAATTTTTCAAAGAAAGTCAAAGGATGCAAAAGTTTATTGAAGAGTTTTGAACTAATTGGACAAGTTCTTTATTTCTTGATCACAAATGCATAATTCCATCAATTATTAATATTTGTAGTGGGATTTTGGTTCTCTGGTTTCTATTTATCATCCTCAATAACTTTTATTTACAAGACAAAATCATTTGTGGAAGAAAGTTTATCAAAATTTAAAAGGGTTTCTAAGTCATTTTGGTGCTCTAAGAGCTAGGGTTTTGAACTTCTAAGGGATATATCCTGCTCATCTTTTGGTATTTTTTAGTGATTCCAAATACATGCTTCTCTTTAAAGGGTTATCAACAAGTCACTTCAAAAGTTTCAATAAGATTTGTTGTGGAAGATGCCTAATGATGAAGAAAGAATACAAGTCCTCTAGATATGCCATCAAATTCCCTTATGTGATTTCAAAAGATCATAAATTGGTTAATTTTTATCTCCTTGAGCATATTGTTTTTCCATGATGATCTTAAGGATGTGAACTTCAACTCTTGTTTTATGTGCAAAGCTTGAAAATTGATGGAAGATGCCCTAAGAATGCAAAAGATTATAGGTCATATCATGAATTTTCACCAATTTTGCAAGACCATAAATTTTTCAATACTTGGTACTTTTGAGTGATTCAAGTTTAACAATGCTCTTTAAGAAGTATAACTCCAGCTAGTATCATTGATCAAATCAAGATTTTAGAGGAAGGCCTTGTTTGGAATTAAAACATTATAGTTCATTTTTGAAGAGAAAACTTGAAATTTTTCTAAGTATAAAAGTCAGCATCTTTTTCTTAACTTTGACTCATCATAACTTTTGACTCAAGCATCCATTTGATTCCATTATTTGGACATTGTAAAGTTTTTGATCTCATCTTTCTAAAGATTCAAGAATCATGCCCTAAGACCCCTTGAGTTGTGAATGCCATTGTTTCAAGTCAGATCACAATTTTCATAATGTGGCTTCTAATCATCAAATTACCGCGTGTTTTTCACTTAAGCATGATCAACAAAGATAATTGGATAATTTAGAGTGACAAAACACATCAATTAGATGAGTTTTTATGCACATGAGAGCTTACTTTTCTTATGTACACAGGTGTGCACGAATTCATTTTAATTTGCATCATTCACTCCTCCTATTGGTCCCATTCGCTTCTCCTATAAATACAGGCTCTATCCCATTCATTTTCTCAAGCTTAGATATCCAGAATCATCCTGCCAAACTCTCTCTTCAACCCACTTTTCTGTAACTTCGAATTTGGTTTTATAGATTTCCTTAATCCATTTTCTTTGTCAATTCTTCATCCTTGAACTTCACTAAAGCTAACAGAAGAAGAGCCAAGCTCTAAGACTTCCTAAATCATGCTAGCCAAGTCAAGTTTCAGAGCTCTGAATTTGAACTTTAATAGGTAGATTACTTCATCAATTCTTTCAAACATTGGTACTGTAATGAAGCTCTCATCATTTTGATTCTAGTCGCAACATTTGTTTTCAACGGGAAGTGAGTTTTGGCCATGAATTTTCAAATCCCTTTTCAAATCTTTCCTTCTGAAATGACTGAGGTACACCTTACATAAATTTTTTGTGAGGGTACCAATGGAATCATATTGAAGAGACAAAGTGAATGGTACCAGTCTCGAGCTATAATTTTTTCATTTCATGAACCTATAAATCGCGTGGAGAGTGGTTGAAGATGTCATGCGTGTTCGTCTTCAACCAATGGGAATTTGCCACGCATTTTTTTTCAAATATGATTTAATAGCTGATCACATGTTTTATTCATTAAGGACCATGATATGCACAGTGTGTCTGATCCATTGTGTTGTACCCAAAAAATTTCCCTCTCATTTTCTCAATATTTCTCTCACAAAATGTTCGTTGGTTCAAGAAGGCACAAGGATGGATCAGCTTAAGACCCCTCCTCAAGCACTAATGACTCAAAATTAGGGTTTGAGTTTGAACAAGTAAAATTGTACTTTTAAGGCCCCATATGAATTTCATGGATCATTTCGGACTATCAAGATTGCTCATGTCAAGTTTCAAGCTTTGGATCACTATTTTGCTCAGTCAATTGATCAGTTGACCTAAAATCAACTATATTGGGCAAAAAGTCAATTGTTGTCAATTTACAGTCAAACTTCATAATTTTTTATCCATACCAACAATTTGAACTCATATTTGTCAATTGGTCAAGTTTGGATCACAATTCCTCAAGAAATTTGATCAAATCACCAAAAGGGCAAAATGGTCAAAATTAGGGTTTTGACTGAGAAGGCTCAATTTTTGACTTTTGACCAAATATATGACTTATTGGTTTGAAACATGATACTAAGGATTCAAATGCATCATCTTGACCTAATTCCATGGTTCAAAACACTTCTCAAGATCAATTGATTGATAATTGAAAATTGGTCAACTGGTGAAAAGAATATTACATTGAAAAGTCAAACTTTGACTTTTGATCAAAATCAAGTTTCAAAATTCATATTTCATCAAGACATGTCAGAATATGAATATTGTTCATCAATAAATCAAGAAAGTCAAATTTCATTCTAAAAATTTCAAAAATCATATTTCATCAAGACATGTTTTTTCTTCATGACTTTGTACCAAATTTTTACCATGATGCAAGATAAATCAAAGAAAACTTATAACATGAAAGTTATAGATATCAATGAGATCTAAAACATTATAGGACAGAACAAGTTCTAGAAATGATTGGATCTCAAGTTATTAGTTTATAAAGACATGCTCATGAAACTAAAAACACTTAGTGAAATTTTGAGCAATTTAGTCAGGACTTTGACCTAACTTCTTGGCCAAGTTTCACATAGTTCCAATTATAGTTTGCAAAAATGATTAAAATAGGAGTTGTAGATCATGTTACAAGATTTCTAAAAAGTATAAGAACTCCTTGATATCCTTCTTGAGCAAGGAGAATCGAAGAGATGAAGTTAGTGTTTCAAACTTGTTTTATAACGCAGATTTTTATGATGAACATGAACCAAATCCATGCTAGGCTGCATAATCTTTGCTTTGCAGATCTCAAACTTGTTTGTCACTCCATAATTAAATGTTTACACAACTGATAGATCCATTTTCCAAGTATTGGAGCCCTTATCCAATTGACATTTCCATTAATGGCACAAAGTAACATTGCTATTCTAGTAAAGTTGCTTTAATCACAAAGTCAACTTGTATTGAGCCTTTAACTTTCTCCCTCTTCACACACTCAACATATAAAGTTAGATAAACATGTTTAAAGTTGGTAACCACTCTAGATATCCTTGTACAATGCCTTGGAACTAAGTTTGTCAAGATTGCTTCAAAAACAAGGCAAAAATTCATAACATGTGATCTTTGTTTTCTGACTATCTCAAGTACTCAAACCTCTTTCCTATAAATTGAGACATCACTTGCAACCTAACACACGAGATTACAAGCACTAAAACACTCTCAAACTCCCTCATGCCAGAAAACTGCACAAAACCTCCATTTTTGTGTCATTTCTGATTTTGAATACCCAACTCATAATTCCCTCGTGTGTTTCTTGGTCAAACCATTCATAAAGCTTCTAATACACATATAGAGACTATCCCAACCTCTATTTTCAAACTTTAACATCATATTCCTCATTCTCCATAACCAAAAATAGAGGTCTAGATCTTGACTTCTACAGGCCATTTCAACTACTCTTTGTTCAAGCCAACTATTGCATTAGCTTCCTAGAGGTCCAAGGAAGCTAACTTGATCATCACCATGACTTGAAACAAGCTCAAACTCATTTCACGATTTCCGATTTTTGAGGTATTTTTCTGAACTTTCATCTCTTCATTTAGGCATTGTTAGGCTTCCATTTTCAAAGATAAAATGTAGATATCATTGCCCTGAAACTGTACATGTCCATAGTTCTCATTTATATTGACTGAGTGGGAAGAATTTTGAAGTTGAAGTTCTTGAAAAAATTAGGTTTCAGATTAGGACCAACAAAATTCATGTTCATCTTTGATTTATAGTTTTAGTAAGTTATATTTTTGAAACAATGATGAAATTTGCTATAACTTTCATGTTTACATTTTCAATTTTGATTGAGAATTGAATGAGATACAGTTGATCTGGCTGGCGCGAGGTTGACGATGAAGTTTAGGGCATGGAAGTGTTTTGTAATATATTGTTATGGTTTTGTTACATCGGATGTATATCCACCCCAGTGGTAAGACAACGCGCTTATTATGTTGAGGGCGTGGGGTCGAGCCCCAGCGCTGCCATTTTTCATATTTCACTAATATTTTCTTTTTTTTTTGTTCCCATCTTACGCGCCTGGGCCTAGAGACTTTGGGCCTGGGATTTTTGCTGACTTTCCACCCCCTGCTCACTTTTGACACATGTCTCATTCTTTTTTCTTTTTTTTCTTTTTAATCATATTATTTTCATCAAAATATAAAATCATATAAACATAGTTTTAGTTTTTTTTTTACATAAAAATTATTTCAATTTAATCAAACTTTATTTATTTTACTAAGTTGTTTGTGATATTAATTAGAATTTAGGGTTTTGATTATTTTTCTTTACACATTAAAAATATTTTCTTAAATAAATTAAATTCTATTCTTTAATAAATTAATATTAGAACTAAGTTTGTTTTCTTTTATTTAAATTTAACCTAAAACTTAGACTTCTTTTAATTAATTCTATTTCTATATAATTAAAATCATTTTTCTACAAAAGAAAGCACTAAAAAATATTTTCCTTATTTAAAATTAAATTAGTTTAAATTTCTTTTATTAACTAATTATTTCTTTTAATTTATTAGGTTAAAATAAAAAAACCTTTTCTTAACAAAACCAAACAAAAATAAACTCTCTTTTTTTATTCATTACCTTATACATTATTTCTTTTCATACTTTGTACATTGTTTATTTTCATTCTTGTACATTATTTATTCAAGTTCAATATGGTTGTAATAGTAAATTAGAGTTTAATTTTCTTGCAATCCCCATTTGTAAATATGTATACCCCATTCCCAAATGATGTATTAGCGTAGGTGTGATACGGTGGGTGAACTGACTGTTAATACTGGTTTGTGTTTTTTGTTCGCAAATGTCGCGGTAAGCAAGAGTCGCCACCGACTTTTATTTCATCCAACAAACGAAAGGAAAAAGAATAGAAAAAACCTTTTTTCGAGATGTTTCTGAGTACGGGGGGTAGATTATAGAAAGGGAAGATATTAGCACCCTTTCTATCCATGGTTTTCCATGGGCTCTTAGGTACTTGCTCATTTTGAAATTTCTTGTGTGTGTTTTGAAAAGTTTTTGTTTAACTTTGTGATAACCCCTGTATCTGTCCCCAAGAGTGTGACGAAGTTGTTTTTGAAAACTGTTTTGAAAGTGTTTGTGTAAAAAAAAATTTATTCTTTTGAGCAAGTACTTAAGATTTTCTACCTACTCTAAAAAAACTGTTCGTTCTCGTTTCCTTCAGACTGCGCTATCCTACTATTAAGGAGTAGGTAGCCCCATCGTTGGAGTTTTAAGGGACATTCGAAGGGACAAGTAAGGTCACAAAAGCAATGGTTAGGAAACCTTAGTAATCACCCTAAATTCCTAAAGATCTTTCCGAGGCAACATTCGAATGGGTCATTTCGATCTTTCGAGACTAGAGGACGGCCACTAAATTCCCTATACTTCATGACCGTTTACCGAAGGCAACCGAAGTGGGATAAACCCTAGGAGTGAACATGTGCATGTGTTGGATTTCAGTTGATTATCTTTGCAAAATTTAGGGTTTTCTACTGTTTTAATTTCATTTGTCTTTTGCATGCAAGCCTATTATCCATACATCTAGACAGTTTATAGTTGCAGAAATTAAAAGCGAAAAAGTAAATCTACGCTATTACAAGGCTTTAGGGAGGGGGTTACATGACTAAACTTGGGGAATGAGCAGTAAATAATATGCGGTAAACCCTAATTAAAAACTATTACAAACCCGAAGCAAATACAATAATTGGAAAATAAAATATTACGCGCGAGAATTAAATACGGGAATCAAAGTTTAAATTCAAAGGGAATCAAAAAAAATATTTTTGTTATTTTTTGATTGAGAAAAATTTACTATTTGCAAATTAACCCTAATTTTCTAGTTGATTTTAATTATATAAAAAAGAATTTAAATTTCCCTAATTAAATTAATCTAATTAATTAATGAAATAAAATATGAAGATGTGAAAAACACAAGAAGGGGAGGTTGAATTGAAAAACTTAGATCAAAAATAGCTTAATGACACAGTATTTTTATCCTGGTTCATTTGATCTCAAACTACTCTAGTCCACCCGTCAAGGTGATTTCGCCTCTCTCCAACGAGGTCTTAATCCACTAATCTTCAAACGATTACAACAGCTACTTTAACAATTGTTAAAGTCTTCTTGAGTACAACCACATGCCGGTTAATCTCAAGGAAATCTTTTACAAATAATTGAACAAGAGTGTGTTGTGTTTTCTAACAAAACAGTATATCACAATTGTGATAATTACACAGATTAAGCTTGGAATAAAATAAATTTGCTAGAGCTTGAATATGCGTGATTTGGAATTCTCTGCAAATTGATATATGCGTACGTACGCGCTTCTTTCACAAGAAGACTTGTTTATATAGGCAAGGCAAAGAGACGTTGTCCATAAAGCAAGTTTAATGATAATAACACACTTTCCTTTTGAAGAAGATCTTGTCTGAAGACAGCCATTAGCATTTAATTCTGCCTTGAATAATTAAAAACGCTTCAGAGTCTTCTTAGATTTAACTATTGATAACGCTTCAGAGTGTTGATGACTTGGTTAAGATGTCTTTGTTCAGAGTCAGAGTGTACTTGTTTAGGCGCAGATTCTGGTCATCAAACTTCAGCGTAAAGCCTGCTTTGCTTTCAGCGTGTAATGCTTTATTGCCTTTCTTTTGATGTTGATCCCATCAGAACTTCTGCATATATAAGACATAATTTAAGTAGCATATTTGTTCCTTGTATATATCTTTGGATTTATTTATTCTTTGTATTTTGTTATCATCAAAACTCTAATCAAGGGTTGTAGAATCAAACTATGTTATAACAATCTCCCCCTTTTTGATGATGACAAAAACAAGATTTTTCAATTAAAAATAAAGAATAAAAAGTATAGAATTAAGAAGAAAAACTCCCCATGAGTTGATTACTTCCCTTAAATTCTTTGAGTCCTTGAGCATCAGAACTTGACTACGTCTTTCATCAGAGTTTTGTACTTGTTCAAGCTTTTCAGAAGAAAGAAATTAAGTAGATCGGAATGTTTGAGACTTATGTCTCAGTAATCCGTTATTGAAAATATCTTATTCTTTCTCCCCCTTTTTGTCAGTTATCAAAAAGAACATATAATCAGAGCCAAAAAGGATTTATATTAACATTAGAAGCAATGATAAGAATTTCAGAACAGCAGCAATGTAGAACAAATATTACAGATAAACATATTTTTAAAACAAAGGAAAATCTAAGATGGAGGCGGAAGGCGCGTGAACAAAGCTTCCAACAAGCCCTTGATCTGGGTGTTGGTTTCCTCTTGTTTGCTTAACATGCTCTTGATTTCCGAAATTTTATCATCCTGTTTATCCATCCTTTCCTGCATAACAATATCCGCTCTCTTCAGTTCTTCCAGAGTCTGCCTTTCATAGGAGGAAGCTGGAGAATCTTCAGTAACTGGATGCTTCTCATAGCATTATGCAACGTGATCTTCTTGAACCAATTCCTCTACGGGGATCATCTCATCTGGAGTAGCAGTCCGAGTGAGACCTTTTAACTCTGGTTGAACATTGTCTACTAGACGATGTTCTGACCAGGAAGTATTGTCCAGAGGGAGAATCTCTTCCTTGAGCAGATGGCTCAGAACTTGGTCTTCAATTACCTTTAGCAGATTACTGAAATTCTGTGGAACTTGTCCGTAGCTCTGTTCTTGCATCTTATGAGTTTCAGAACTTATCCACTTTCTGAAACTTGTCCAAAGATAATCTAAAGCAGAAGGATTAATCATCTCAAGACTAGCTTGCTTCATGGATGTTATCCATTTCTGTTTCAAACATCAATAAACTAGTACCAACATCTAGTGAGGGTTCAGATGGTTTTGGTTTTGGAAAGGCCATTTTGTGAGTTATGGAAGCAAGATGTTCAAAAACAGTTAGATCAATGACAAGTTTAGCGTTGTCACCTGGATTGCTCTTTGGTGAGGGAGTGGGAGAGTCTGGTATAATTATTGGACTAGTTGGGGAATTTGGTGGAGTTGATTCTAGTGAAGAGCGAATTTGGGGAATATCTAGAATGGTGAGGGGCATACGGATGGCCAGAGGTTCAGTGATTCCTGGAATGGGAATGGTATCAGAATCTGAAGTGGGTTCTTTATATTGGTTAGATTAAACATTATGAGGTTCTGGTTCACAGGTCTCAAAAGGTTGGATCTCAGAAGTTTGAACTTCTGGTTGTGATTGTTCAGGTTGTGAAGATGGTGGATGAATATCTGGTTGAGGAGATGGAGGTAGTGGTATTTCTGGTTGAGGAGAGAGGGGAATATCTAGTTGTGGTGCTTCTGTAGTGGTTTCGGAGTTTGGATTTTCTGGTGTGGGAGCAGAAATAGTCTGGTCAAAAGTTTCAATATCTGACAGAACTTTTGCAAGTTCTGGTTGGGTTGTTTCAGTATTTGGATTGATAGGTAGGGAGTGAGTTTCTCTAAGACTTAGAGTTCTGAGTGGTCAAAACATATGTCAAAATCATCAAAAGTTTGAGGTGTAGGAATTTCTGAATGGGTAGGTATTGGTTCAGATGTTGATATAGTGATTGATTCTAAAACATTAACAGTAGAAGGATTACCTTTCCTTTTAGCAGCTTTTGGAGTCCGCTGGGATGATCCTTCTGTTGCTGCCTTCCTTTTCTTGTTCTTCTTCAACACCTTCTGGAGCCTTCTGTTGCAAGTCCTGAATATTTAAATCTGGTGCAGTGCCATCTGCCTTGCATGCATCTAAATATCTGACGATAATCTCAGGCTTGGAATCAATTTATGAGAACATAATAAAATCATCCAGAGGGATTCTTCTGGAGGTGTTGGTTGCAAAAGAAGTAGCACTGGGTTCCTTCTTGATGTTCTCAATAATCTTCATCTTTTTCAGATTCTTTGCATTCAAAGGCTTCCCAGCAGTTGCCTCTAGAGAGATGATTTCTTGTGCTTCTGTTAGATGCTCTATCAGCCTATTCTCTGTCAGAATATCTGATATGAGCCTTCCAAGGGGTATCCAGTCCCTTTTGGTGCGCTCATCTTCTCTAGTTTCCTTAACACTGGTCCTCAGATGATTGAATAGTAAGTGAGCCAGATTCACCTTAGTCTTCTGGGAGATGAAGTAGATCAGAAACTGCTGATCAATGTTTATGTAGTCAGGAGAGCTGGTTGGCTTCCTGTGGTTTATGCATCCCAGAATTATGTTAGCCCATATTATGTGATGATCCTTCAGATCCCTTATCTTGCTAGAGGGAAGACCCAGAGTGAAAATTTCTCTAGCAATTGAAGCAACATCAGCACATCTTTCAGCCATGTCTATACACCTTACGCCACCACCACTGTAACCTATTATTGTACCCCAAAATTTTCCCTCTCATTTCATCAACATTTTTTCTCACCACAAGACTCTTGGAGCTCAAGATCAAGTTAGGGTTTGCTCTGCTCAAGACTCCTCCTTGCACTGTTGACCCAAATTAGGGTTTGAGTTTGCACAAGGATGTTTTGACCTAAAAAGCCCAAAGTGACTTTCATGCTTCATGTTGAACTTACAAGTTTATCCATACCAAGTTTCAAGCCTTGATTCCAATCTTTGCCCAGTCAATTGGACAGTTGACCTAGAAATCAGTTGTATTGGGGAAAAAGTCAACTGTGGCCAATTGACAGTCAAACCTCATGCTTTTTGACCCACATAAACATAATGAACTCACATAAACCATTTGGTCAGGATTGGATCACAATTCCACAAGAAATTTGATCAGATCACCAAAAGGACAAAATGGTCATTTTTAGGGTTTTGATTGCACAAAGGCAAATTTTGACTGTTTGACCTATCCAATGGCAAACCAAGCTCATATATGGACTCAAAGACTCAATGGCATTGTCTTGACACATTCAACAAGTTCAAAAGATCTCAAATGCATAGGATTGGCAGATGAATTTTTCCAGTCAACTGATCAAAATTTGACTGTATACTGAAAAGTCAAACTTTGACTTTTTAGTCAAAATCAAGTGCCAAGATTTATTTTTCATCAAGACATGTAAAGTTATGAAACTTGTTCATCAAGAAATCCAAAATTGCAAATTAGGGTTTAAAATGAGAAAATTTCATAACTTAGAATTTTTCTAAGTTATGAAATTTCCTTATTTTTTTCCTAACTTTGTCCCATTTTTCCACCAAGATGCATATGGGTTCAAACAAAACTTGAAACATGAAAGTTGTAGTCCATTACAAAATCTACAACTTTGATTCACAAAGTTTTCTCAAATGAAGCTTGTATCTCAAGTTATGATTTTTGGAATAAGGGTGCAAAACATTTCTAACTTAGAGAAATTTTGCCCTATTCTAGGCAGGATTTTTGTCCAACTTCTTGGCCATTTTCACATGGTTCCACTTGGAGTTTCAATTTGCATTACAAATATGGATTGTAGTACACATTCCAAGCTTTCCAAATTATCCAAGAACTCATCAAATACCCTTGTGGTTAGAGAGAATCGAATTTGCAAAGTTGGCCAAAACTCACTTTTGTTCATAACCAAATACATGTTCATACAAGTTTCATTTTCAAACCAGCATGCTTGGTACTTGCTTGCAGGCCTCTAAACCAAGTTTGCACTCCTTAATTTAATGCCTAACCATTGTGTTAAGACATTATTTCATTCATTTGGACAATACATGCTAAATTAATCCTTAATTAGAAAAAGCAAACTTGCCATTTTGGAAAAGTGATGCTTTATGTCAAGTTCTAAATCTTTGAAGTACAAGCCATATCTTTGAAGCAAAGTTTTGTAGACAAATTCCAGTTACCAAGAGCCAAAGTTGCAGCATACTTTAGGGCATTGTACAGGCCTATATGTCAACTTGCACTTTCTTGCTTCAAGTAGAAGGAACTTTGCAAAACATAGAGAACTCTCATTTACTGCAAACTAGAGCTTAAGCAAACTTTGTTCTCATATTCCATACATCAAAACTGATCTAAGGCACGACCCTTCCATCCCTCATACCTCCTCATACACCAAATCACAGTTCTGCTGCAAAACAGGGTACCTGCTGCAGATTGAGGTCCACAACTCAATCCACTCGTGCACTTTGGCTAAAAACCTTTCAAACACCTTCCATATGATCCACTGAGACTATCCCAAACCTTGAACTTAACCTGTAACACCCCTAACCATGTTTTCCATTTTTACTTTCAAGTTGTGCAGGTGGACTTCCATAGCACGATACAATTGGTTTCAAAGCAAGCTAGGCATTTGGGAAGCATCCTTGGACTTCAGGCAAGCTCAACCAAAGCTCAAACTCCATTGAAGGTTGCTACATTGCTCTGTTCAAGTCAAGCTGAAACAGGTAAAACCATAGACTTCTATCTCTTAATCTAGGAAGAGTTAGGCTTAGGTTTGTGAATGAAACATGCTCTACTAATAGCCCTGAAGCCATACATATGATTACTTTTCATTTATATTAAGTATGCTGTGAGAATTTTAGCCATGAACATTGAAGAAAAATTAGGTTAGAAATTGGGGATGAAGAAATTCTCCCTGGTTTCTTAGAGTTAGGTCAAGTATTTTATATGTCTGAATTCGTCTCTTGATGCTCTACAATGTTTGTGTTATGAGTTTTTGCTAAAAGTCAAGGAATCAGGAGATGGTAGTTGTACAAGGAAACGCGCGTTTTTGATTCAAACAGAGTTGGAGGTTGAAGAAGGTTGGCTTGGGCTGGGCCTGAGTTTGTTTTGCTCTTTGCACACTTTTTTTTCATTTGCACCCCCTTGGCCCATTATGTGAAATACTTGTCATTTTTGCATTTTTCTTTTTGATTCTGACTTAATATTTTTTGTTCAAACATAAAAAAACATTAAAAATATTTTTCCACATTTTTTTGCATTTATTTGGCATTTATTTGTTTTATTTAGCATATATATGTGAATAAATAAAATACCTTTTTATTTAAAACACTAAAAAATAATACAAAATTATATTTATTTTCAGTTATTATTTTTTATTTACATTTTGAAAACATTTTCTAAAATATACATTTTTGTAAATAATTAATATTTTATTTTTTGTATATACTTAGCATATTTAATATATTTAATATATATATATATATATATATATATGTACATATTTTATTAAATATTTAGGACAAAAATATGAAAATAATACATTTTTATTTTTATTAATATATGACATCAAAAATACTTTTTTTTAACCATATACTTTTTATTTTGTGCATAAATTATTTTATTTTGTACATAATCAATAAATAATAATATTTATTCAAAAATTAGGGTTTAGTCCTAAAACCACAAAAATAATCAAAATATGACTTTGTTTATACTTCAAACATGAAAACCCCTTTTTTGCATACATGAAAAATCCTTTTTGCATAATACATTGCATTTTGATATTTATTTAATTATATTTACTTAATTGTTAAATATTAATTTGTATATTCGATATGGTTGTAATAACTTAGCTTTTATTTCCTTGTCAAATATACCCAAATTCAAACTTGTACCCCCCCCCCCCCCCCCCCTTATATCTTGTTGTAATAGCTTAGCATTTAAATTTCCGCATTTAAAAGCTTTCAATTATGCCATGCTTAGACTTAGGGTTTGTATGCAAGAATCAATCAACAAATAGCTTGACCTAAATCCAAGGTAAATATGCATGAAAAACAAACACAATGCACATTTGCACCCTTAGGGTTACTCCACTTGTTGCCTTCAAAAATGGGCCATGTTTGCATGTCAAGTACTTTGGCAAAACAAAACAAAACAAAAACAAACAAAAAGATCATAGTCCCTTGATGACGCTATCGGAGTTGCCTAAAATGATCATAGTCCCTCAAGAAAAATGCCAAAGATACTTGACACTATTGCATTCATGGTCTAAACGATGACCCGCGCCCGTCCCGTTAACATCCTAACACAAGGTTGTTCACCAAATACAATGGTGAAACAACACTGTTAAAAGGGTTAAAACATGAGAAAGATCTTTGAGAAATTTAGGGTAGATAGCTCTTGGTTACTTGACCAAACTTGCAAAACAATCCTTGCCATTTTTCAAAACACACAAACACAACTTCAAAACAAACTTTCAAAAACATTGAAACATCTTTTCAAAAAGACAAACACCCTTGTAAAACATTCAAATAAGAATTGATACAATGGTTGCCTAGACAAGGCATCTTTTTCAAAACATTTTCAAAACCACACACACAAAGCACCATTTCAAATAATTGAAAAGCAAAGGCAAGTGATCTAAGCAAGTAACTAAGAGCCCATGGATAACCATGGATAGAAAGGGTGCTAATACCTTCCCTTTCTATAATCTACTCCCCGAACCCAAGAAAACATCTCAAAGGTTTTTCCTGTGCTTTTTAACCTTTCCTTAGGATAAAATAAAAAGTAGGTAGCGACTCTTGCTAAACCGAAACATTTGCGAAAAAAACGCAAAACCTCAAGTCAGTTCTCCCACCGTATCACAGAACTAGCGACTCTGCTGGGGACAAATTTAAAAGTGGAGTAACCTTAGGGCCTAGATCACCCTTTTGCATGACTAATTGTTTGCTTTGATTGCTTTACATTTTGGTTCTCTTGTTTGGGCTTGAAATCCTACACTTGGATTTAGGAAACATTCATAGATAGCAATACGTTGTGGAAACTGTGCGAGGTATAACGACACAGTTGAAGTAATAGCTATATTAGTGCGACATATTTGTGAGTACCGGTAACCCTTGAGTTCAATCAAGGAGAGTACGGGGCCACTGAGTGATGTCACTAAGCACTAATGACCTAGAACCTTACTTGACCATCTTGGCCTTTTATTAGGGGTAGTGAGATGACCGGCTTTGGTGCAGTCCGAAGTTGGTAGATACTCGATACTACACTCATTGAGGGTTGTTTTCTTGGAATATTTTGGTCGCTAGTTAAGTGGCTAAACCAAAACAATGAACATGGAAAACAATCCAATGATATTGAGCTCCTTAGAACCCGGTTACTATTTATAGGACAGGTTTTTAAGCCAACTAAACTCAAGAGGGTACTTACCTATGAAACCCCATGCAAGCCTGAAACTAGGGTTTTGTGTGACTTGCTTGTACATATGTTTATGCATACATCATGAACATCATAAAGCATCATATGCATCCACTAACCATTTCAAGGGTTTAGATCTTCATCTTTGTTCTTGTTTTGTAGGTCATGGAAATTCTTCGCAGGAAAACTATCCAAGTCAACCTTATGAGAATTCCTCCTCAACTCAAGGAGCTTACATCCAGAATTCCAGAAAGCTCTCTCTTAAGTGAAAGACATGGTAGACTGCTCAGCCTAGTCAACACCAACATTGAAGAAGACATGGTGAAAGTGTTGTTCCAATTCTTTAACCCCCTTCACCACTGTTTCACATTCCCCGACTACCAATTGGTGCCTACTTTGGAGGAATTTTCTCAACTCCTGAGAATTCCTATTCTTAATCAACTACCCTACAACGGTACGGAAAAAGAACCAAAACCTGAAGATGTTGCTCGAGCACTACACTTGCAACCATCTGACATCAAGGGGCATTGGGAAACTAGAAGTGGTGTCAAAGGCTTCTTGGCAAAATTCTTGTTTGAGAAGGCACAAGAGTGTTAGAATTCTTTGGATCTACAAGCCTTTGAAGAGATTGTGGCACTCCTCATTTATGGGTTGGTCTTGTTACCAAATCCTGACCAACTTATAGATGTGAATGCTGTCAAGATCTTCATATCTAGGAATCCCATACCTACATTTCTTGGGGACATCCTCCACTCATTTTACACACGAACAATGAGGAAGAGAGGTGTTCTCATGTGCTGTACTACTCTCCTTGCAAGGTGGTTTATTTCTTACCTTCCACAATCTGTTTTGAAGAATGAACAAGGCTTAAGGTGGTCACAACGGTTGATGACCCTCACACACTCTGATGTACATTGGTGTTCTCGGTCCAGAGAAAATGTCATCATCATCGATCATTGTGGTGAGTTCCCTAATGTTCCATTACTTGGCATTAGGGGGGGCATTACCTACAACCCTTATCTAGCTTTGAGACAATTTGGATATGCACGGAGGGATGGCCCTCATGACATTCTGATTCCTGACCTAGTTTTTGACTTCGACAACAATGCGCAAGGACTTCGACAAAGATTCATCAGAGCTTGGAGGATTCCTAACAAGGTAGATAGCAAGACACTGGGGCACAAGAACTCCATCCCTCTTGAGCCTTACCTCAAGTGGGTACGAACCCGAGCCCAGAGTCTTATGATGCCTTACCCTCATATTCTCCCTTTGATCAAATAGCCTGTTAAGAAAGGAGAGGTTCCATACACCATCCTACATCCTGACATGCCAACATCATGGGAGGAAATGCAGAAGAGTTGGATCCAACTCAAGGAAGAAATGGATACTTTTGAAGCCAGCTTCTACGCTAGTGAGAAGAAGGTTTTGGAGCTTACCCACCGAATTCACGAGGAGGAGACCCTCAACACTTACATCGCACCAAAGAGGATGTGCAACGTCTTTTTTCCTTAAGAAGTTTTTGTAATATTTGGCCCATGGGGCATTTATGTACTGACAAAATTTCTTCTTATTAATATGACATGTGTTCTTTTGTTTGCAACAACTTTGAATTTCTAAATCCTTGAATGCATTACATGAATAAACATATCATTCATCATATGCATAAACAGGTCTTCACACCAGGTTTCCTTATCTTTCTGTTGTTTATTTCAGTAAGATGGATCTTGAACAGACACTCAAAGATCTGCAGGCACAAAACTCGCATTTTCAACAGCTCCTTATGACCTTGGCAAAGGGTCGGGAGGATCTTAAAGCACTGTTAGGGAATAAAGAGCAAGTAAAAGGAAAAAAGAAGAAGAAAAGAGTTGGGGTAGCTACACTAGGAAGAAGATTTGAGAATGAAGCTAGGAGAGTTCTTGAATTCCCCTCCACATCTGATGAGGGGACCGGCAAAGGAACAGGAGCGGAATTAACTTCTGAGTCTGAGGCTGAAGAGGAAGAGGTTAAGGAAGATGAAGATTATTCATAGCAGCAATACCCGCCAGCGGACGACAAATACAAAAACCTGGAGGATAGACTGGCAGCTATGGAGCTGCAAAGAGTTCCCGGGTTAGATTTTGAAGAATTGGGATTGATTGCTGGGATTGTTATCCCTCCAAAGTTTAAGGTACCAACTTTTGCAAAATACGACGGTCTGTCTTGCCCGAAGATGCACCTGAGGTCGTATGTCAGAAAAATTCAACCTCATTCATCCGATAGAAATCTTTGGGTACACTTCTTCAAGGACAGATGTCCGGTACACAGCTAGATTGGTTTTACCAGCTTGAGAGGTCAGAAGTGCATAACTGGGAAGACTTGGCAGCTGCCTTCTATCGCCAGTATCAATATAACGCTGACTTTGCGCCAACCCGTACTCAGCTACAGAGTATGGGGATGGCCTCAAATGAGGGATTCAAAGAATACGCCCAAAAATGGCGCGACTTGGCCGAAAGGGTGCAACCACCGCTTTCAGATAGGGAACTAGTTGATATGTTCTTGGGGACCCTATCTGGCCCTTTCTTCAACCATTTGATCGGGAGCTCTTCTGCAGGGTTTACCGAACTGATTCTAACTGGCGAGCGGGTGGAAAATGGTATTAAGAGTGGGAAGATTCAAAGGGATACCTCTGCCTCCACAACTTTTAAAAAGCCATTCCCAGCCAAGAAGGAAGCAGCTGTTGTGTACTCTCAGAAAGGATTGGGAAGAACTGAGCGCCGGCCGACTGTAGGGGCCGTGATGATTCAAAATTCGTCAAATGATCAGCCTCGTAATAATCAGTCTAGACCTAATCAGCAGGTAGAACGGCCACAACGGCAGTTCACCCGCATCAACATGACGTCTGCACAAGTTCTTCCCCATTTGTTAAAGTTGAATCTGACTGGTTTAAAGGAGGCGCCGAAAAACCCTAACACCACATCTCCATACTATCATGCCAATGCTAAATGTGCCTATCATTCTGACAGCGTCGGGCATGACACCAACAATTGCTGGCCGTTAAAGAATAAAATTTAGGATCTGATAGACGCAAAAGAGGTTGAGTTCGACGCCCCCGAGAAGCCGAATGTAATCTCCGCTCCAATGCCAAAGCATGGTCACAACGTCCATGCTGTGGAAGAGGATTTGTTTGTTTCTACTATTGATGATCTGATAACTCCATTACTGACAATCAAGTTGAATCTGTTGAAGGCTGGGATTTTCCCAGGTTGTAAAGAAGATTGCTACCTTTGTTCCTCCCTACCAATCGACTGTCCATTGCTGAAGATAGGCATCCAACGCCTAATGGACAACCAACAAATTCTTTTTGAAAAGACTCCTGTTACTCCATCTCCTATCAAAGATGTTTCAATAATAACCATTTCTGCCAATCTTTCCAAGGTCCCCAAAAGGCCTGTTAAGATTACATCCGCTCTGAAGATTGTACCCTTGAAAATAACCATGCCTGGGTCCGTCCCATACAAATCTGACAAATCAATACCGTGGAATTATGGTGGAGAAATATACTACCACGGTGTTAAACAAATTGAGATAATTGAAGAGAGCTCTGACGAAGAAACTGCCGACATTGGAAACATTGCCGGTACGAGCAAAATTACCTGAAGTGGAAGAATTTTCTCTCCAGAGATTGCCCCTCCAAAGGAAATCTTTGGACCCTCAGCTGCTCCCAGGGTTACCCCTGCACCGGTAAAACTATCTGCAAGAACGCCAATGATTGAAGAAGTTGTTACTCCTGTGGTTGTCCCTTCTGCTGCTGCTGATAAAGGGGAAGGGATCCAAGAAGAGCTCGTTAGGACGAGGGCTCAGCCATTGGTCATCCCTGAGACCTCTAAAAAAGAAATGGAGGAGATTCTGAAAATAATTAAGAAGAGTGACTATGATTTGGTGGAGCAACTTGGGCAAACCCCCTCGAAGATCTCCATGTTAGCTTTGCTGCTTTGTTCGGAGGCTCATGCCAAAGCCATGATAAGGTTTCTAAAGACAGCCCATGTGCCCCAAGAAACCTCAGCTGATCAATTCCAGGATTGTGTAGCCAGCCTCACCGCCGACAACGGCCTGGGTTTCTCTGATGCTGACCTGACTCCGAAGGGAAGAAAGCACAATGACGCATTGCATGTGTCAGTTGAATGTCGAGGAACCACTCTCGCCCATGTCTTGGTCGACACTGGTTCTTCCCTAAATGTGCTGCCTAAGAAGGCTCTGGACTGGTTAGATTGTGAAGGCTTGGAGCTGAAACCAAGTAATATCATTGTTAGGGCCTTTGACGGGTCTAAAAGAATGGTGCATGGGGAGGTCGACATTCCCATCAAGGTAGGCACTGAGGTGTTCCATTCCATATTCTATGTGATGGACATCCGCCCATCATACTCTTGCTTTCTAGGAAGGTCGTGGATACATAATGCTGGGGCAGTCACTTCTTCCCTACATCAGATGCTGAAATACCCTGTTAAGGGTAAAATCATAATTGTACACTGTGAGGAGGAGTACATGATCAGTCATCTGAACTCCTTTCGGTATGTAGAAGTGGATGGCGAATTCATTGAAACACCCTTTCAACACTTTGAGGAAGTTTCTCCCGAGGTGGCAGTAGCAAAGGCAGTAGCTGAGGTACCCAAGCAGGTGGCCAGGATGGCATCTCTGAAAGACGCAAAGGCTGCAATGAAGGAGGGGAAGAGCACATTGTGGGGTCAGTTGCCTGACTTTCCCCACAAGACAGACAAGTTTGGGTTAGGGTTTACCGCTGCGGGGCAAAAAGCTATACGTCGCTCAAAAATTGAAAAGACACCAATCAATATTTCTCCTCATGGAATCAATGCTTTAGAAGACGAAGACGAAGAGGGTAACATTGAAGATTGGATCTTCCCAACCATTGAAGGGGGACTGCACAACTGGGAGGCGAAAGACTTCGTCCCCATTACTTTCATCAATCAGTAATTTATCTTTCAAACATTTCCTATTGGTCTGTAATAATTACTCTTAAACAATTCGCACACTACTTTTTCACCTCATGCCTTGCCCGGGGCATGTAGGTCCATTTGTAAGGGCTTGATTTTCCTTCATAATCATATGCCATGTTTAATGATTCATTGGACGTTTTTTTCATTTATAAACTGTTGTGTTCATTTTCTTTCCTTTTGCATTTTTGTTTGTTTAAGGATGGCTATCCCTTACACACACCCACACTCACAAATGCAGGTACCCATCCACTCCGGATTCCATGCGTGACTATTCTGCTGTATCCTTCAATAACTCTGGAGATTTGGTCAATCAGGCTGAGTACGAAGACGATGAAGATTCTGAAGTACCGGGAGATCTAGCCAGACTTCTACAACAAGAAGAGAGGGCCATCTTGCCTCATGAAGAGTTGTTAGAAACTGTCAACTTAGGAACAGAGGAAGACAGGAAAGAAGTACAAGTGGGTGCCAATCTGGAACCAAGTGTCAAGGAGCGCTTAATACAGCTGTTAAATGAATATGTTGAAATCTTTGCCTAGTCTTATGAAGACATGTCGGGGTTAGATACAGACATCGTGGTTCACCGTCTCCCTACAAAAGAGGACTGTCCACCGATCAAGCAAAAAGTCCGCCGAATGAGGCCCGACATGTCTGAGAAGATTAAAGCTGAAGTAATAAAGCAATTCAACGCTGGTTTTCTGGTTGTTACATCCTATCCACAATGGGTTGCTAACATCGTGCCAGTACCCAAAAAAGACGGCAAGGTCAGAATGTGTGTGGACTACCGGGATTTAAACAGGGCTAGCCCTAAAGATGTTTTTCCGCTACCACATATCAACATTTTGATTGACAACACGGCTCAGCACAAAGTGTTCTCTTTCATGGACGGATTCTCGGGCTACAACCAGATCAAAATGGCCCCCGAGGACATGGAGAAAACAACCTTTGTTACACAATGGGGTACCTTCTGCTACAAGGTGATGTCGTTCGGACTGAAGAACACAGGGGCAACTTATCAACGCACCATGGTAGCTTTGTTTCATGATATGATACCTCATGAGATTAAAGTTTACGTAGACGACATGATAGCTCGGTCACAAACAGAGGAGGAACACCTTGAACATTTGCAAAAGCTGTTTGCCAGGTTGAAGGAGTACAAACTCAGGCTGAATCCAAGTAAGTGCACTTTTAGAGTTAGGTCTGGAAAACTTCTGGGATTTATTGTCAGCAACAAAGGCATTAAGGTCGATCCAGCAAAAGTAAAAGCTATATAAGAAATGCCTGCCCCCCGTACTGAAAAGGAGGTTAGAGGGTTCTTGGGACGCTTAAACTATATTGCCAGATTCATCTCTCATCTGACGTCTACCTGTGAGCCAATTTTCAAACTATTAAAGAAAGATCTGGTAGTCGAATGGAACGATGATTGTCAAACTGCTTTTGATAAGATCAAGGAGTATTTGCTAGAACCTCCTATCCTGATGCCACCCGTCGAAGGAAGGTCGCTGATCATGTATCTGACTGTTTTGGACAATTCAATGGGGTGTGTATTGGGCCAACATGACGAGTCTGGTCGAAAAGAGCATGCCATTTATTACCTTAGAAAAAAGTTTACCGACTATGAGACTCGCTACTCACTGCTCGAGAAAACTTGCTGCACTTTGGTATGGGCTGCTCGCCGACTAAGGCAGTATATGTTGACTCATACCACCTTGCTGATTTCCAAAATGGATCCTATCAAGTATATCTTCGAGAAGCCTGCTTTATCTGGAAGAATCGCTAGATGGCAAATGATCCTGACTGAATATGACATCCAGTATACTACCCAAAAAGCTATTAAAGGAAGTGTACTAGCTGACCATCTAGCTCATCAAGCTATCGAAGATTATCAATCCATGAGATTCGACTTCCCAGACGAAGACATCATGACGTTGGACAACATTGAAGGTAACGGACCGTATGACGGACCTGAAAATGGATCCCGATGGACCCTGTACTTTGATGGTGCTTCAAATGCACTGGGAAACGGTATCGATGCGGTACTCATTTCCCCGGAAGGTTGCCATACACCTTTCACTGCCCAACTTTGTTTCAGCTGTACCAACAACATGGCCGAATATGAAGCTTGCATCTTTGGTCTCAAGGCTGCTATAGACTTGGGGATCAAATCTTTGATCGTATTTGGGGACTCGGCTTTGGTTATCAGTCAAATCAAAGGAGATGGGATACCAAACATCCTAATCTTATCCCATACAAAGAACATGTCCTGACATTGTTGCCTCATTTCAAGCAAATCACCTTCGAGCATTTCCCGCGAGAAGAGAATCAGCTAGCAGATGCTCTGGCTACAATGTATTCCATGTTTAAACTCAACTGGGATAACGAGGCTCCCCAAATTACCATCGAGAGAATGGATGAACCTGCGCATTGTCATGAGATTAATACCGAAGAAGTAGTGGAACAACCCTGGTTTCATGAAATCAAAAGGTATCTTCAGACTAGAGAATATCCTGAAGGAGCTTCCGTCAATGACAAAAAGTTCTTAAGGAGATTTGCTGCCAAGTTATTCCTAAGCAATGGCATCCTTTAAAAACGCAGCCATGATTGTGTTTTACTCCGATGTGTGGACAAAGCTGAAGCAGAGTTAATCATGACTGAGATACACAGCGGCACATTTGGCACCCACTTGAGCGGACATACGATGGATAAGAAGATTCTAAGGGAAGGCTATTACTGGTCTACCATGGAGGCTGATTGCCAACAATATTCCCGTACTTGCCACAAATGTCAAGTCTATGCTGACAAGATTCATATTCCTCCTGTTCCTCTCAACATTCTGACAGCTCCTTGGCCATTCGCAATGTGGGGCATTGACATGATTAGAGAGATCAAGCCCACGGAATCCAATGGACATCGCTTCATCTTGGTCGTTATTGACTATTTCACCAAGTGGGTCGAAGCAGCTTCCTTTGCCTCTGTTACAAAAAATGTGGTTGCCCGCTTTATCAAGCAGAACCTCATATGCCGGTATGGTATCCCCGACAGGATCATCACAGACAACGGTACAAATCTGAACAATACTATGATCACCGCTCTATGCGAACAGTTCAAGATTTATCATCACAATTCATCTCCCTATCGGCCGAAGATGAACGGTGCTGTTGAAGCTGAGAACAAAAACATCAAGAAGATCATTCAGAAAATGACAATCACCTACAAGGATTGGCATGAGATGTTACCGTTTGCTCTGCATGGATATCGTACCACGGCACGTACTTCAACAGGGGCAACCCCATTTTCTTTGGTATATGGCATGGAAGTTGTCCTGCCCATGGAAGTTCAGATTCCTTCTTTAAGGATTATGAAGGACGCTGGTTTGAATGAAGACGATTGGATTCAGACCCGACTTGATCAACTCAATTTGATCGACGAGAAGCGACTCACTGCTATTTCCCATGGTCAGACGTACCATAAACGGATGATCAAGGCTTTCAACAAGAAAGTCAGACGTCAAGTATATCAAGTCGGAGATCCTGTAATCAAGCGGATTATCTTGCCGCAAAGTGATCCCAGGGGCAAATGGACTCCTACTTACGAAGGACCATTTGTAATCAAGAGCATATTTTCTGATGGTGCAATGATTCTGACCACCATGGACGGCGACGATTTGCCACACCTTGCGAATGCAGACATAGTCAAAAGATACTACGCATGAAACAACCCGACAAGTCGAAAACCCGAAAGGGCGACTTGGGCAAAAATGGGCATCCCGGTGAACCGAAAACCCGAAAGGGCGGTTCAGGAAAAAATTAGGGATAAAACAAGAAAATTTGTACACCCGGGAAGTTGAAAACGCGAAAGGGCGACTTGGGAAAAAAAGGGTTTCCCGGTGGATTGAAAACCCGAAAGGGCGATCCAGGCAAAAGTTAGGGAATTAAAGCGTATGACTATGTCTCGTCGGATTACTTTAAAGACAATCTCTTCATCGACAAGCTCCGAGCTTCTGATCAATCCAATCATCGGCGGACAAAGCAGTGAATGGACAAGATATTCAGAGTTGTGAAAGCTGTAGCAGAATGGGAATCCCATGGAATTGTTGCACATAGCCATCTTTATTTTGTATAAATTTTTCAATGTTTACGACAACATCCTCTTACTAGGATGTCTGTCTCCTTTGTACAAAGATACTCATAAAAAGTTAATACAAATACTTTTCCAAATACAGAAATTTGCTTTGTCTTCCTTTTGCTTTTTTTTTACACTTATGTTTTATTTGAGAAACGTCCAATGTTTTGTTAAATAGGCATATGCATTTGAACATAATCATTTCCTTACAAATCAAGAAAGATGATTGCAGATAGGTTGAAGGTACGGATGGATATCTTGATGCCCTTTCAGGGGAAATCCCCAGCGGAATTAGACTCCAAACTCCTCAACAAAGTTAAAATCCAGAACTTAATTCCCCAAACAGAGTTAAACTCCAGGATTTTCAGCAGAACAAAAGCTTTCTCAAAGCTGATTTCCCCAGCCAGAGAGCCTTCCAGAATCTAATTCCCCTCAGAGTCAGGTTTCAAGATCCCCAGTGGAGCCAAACTGTTAATCCCCAGTGGAACCAGACTAGTGAACATTCTCCCTACAGAGATACTTCCCATCAGACTGAAGATTCTCAGTCTCACTCCTCCAGCATGAGTCTACCAGGTTCTGGACTCCCCAGTAGAGATCATCAGAATTCTCATTCCACACAAGTCACCAAGGATTTTTAATCCCTAGCAGTGGTCCTAGGATCCCTCAACAACTGAAGATCTTGTCCCCCAAGCAGTCAGCAAGGATATCTCATCGCCAGTAATCAAAGATCCTTGGAATCCCCTGCAGCAGTCAAGGATTCACTTTCCCCAACAACAGTCAAGATTCTATTATCTCCCGCTATCCAGGATTCATCTATCCTCAGCAAGACAACTCATCAGCTTACATGCGCATTCATTACATTCATATATCATAAACATGGATATAACATATATTGCATCATACATATCATGCAACATAACTTTGTGTTTTAGCTAACATTTCATCCTTTTCAGGATAAGATTAAAAGGCTATCATTAATAATTATTCATATACAGTATGGATACACCCCAGACAAGGCGGTCATTTTATTACTCATTCAGAATTTCAAGTCAGATACAGTACAGATACACCTAGATACGGTGGTCATTCTACTACTCATTTAGACAACAACAATCAGATACAGACTAGATACGCTCCAGACACGGCAGCCATTTTATCTCTCATTCAGATTCATTTATCAACCTCAAGGTTCAATGCATTCCAAACACGGATACCATTCTGATCCTTACAACAACAGTTTGATTCTCCCCAGTGCATTCGCCACGGAAGTCATTCTGTCATTTATTCAGATCCCAGTTACAGTTTCAGATACACTCCAGACACGAAAGTCATTCTGCTACTCATACAAATCTCAAAATTCAGATACAGTCCAGATACGCTCCAGACACGGTTGCCATTCTGTCACTCATTCAGAATTTATCCCCAACACGCAGTTTCCCCATACACAGATATTTCTCTGTTACCCAGATACAATACAGATACACTCCAGACACGGCAGTCATTCTGATATTCGTTCTACATTCAAATACAATTACAGCTCAGATACGCTCCAGACACGGACGCCATTCTTTTGCTAATACAGACTCAGATACAGTTCAAATGTATTCCAGACACGGATACCATTTTGATCCTCATTCTTCTGACCTACAATATTGCAATTCAACAAAGACTCTTGGATGGCATCTTTAATCCCATCTCCCACAAGATTCTACCATCTCCAAATGGCATCTTTAAGCCCATTCCCGCACCTATGTTTTGACGAGTGCAAATTTACGGGCACTCTAGTGTCCAATCTCCTTTTACCTTCGAGACGCGAAAGGCAAACTTGCCAATCTAACTCTTCAGGTTCAAGAAGATTGAACAGGGGCAACTGTTGTACCCCAAAATTTTAGCTCTCATTTCATCAACATTTTTTCTCACCACAAGACTCTTGGAGCTCAAGATCAAGTTAGGGTTTGCTCTGCTCAAGACTCCTCCTTGCACTGTTGACCCAAATTAGGGTTTGAGTTTGCACAAGGAAGTTTTGACCTAAAAATCCCAAAGTGACTTTCATGCTTCATGTTGAACTTACAAGTTTATCCATACCAAGTTTCAAGCCTTGATTCCAATCTTTGCCCAGTCAATTGGACAGTTGACCTAGAAATCAGTTGTATTGGGGAAAATGTTAATTGTGGCCAATTGACAGTCAAACCTCATGATTTTTGACCCACATCAATATAATGAACTCACATAAACCATTTGGTCAGGATTGGATCACAATTCCACAAGAAATTTGATCAGATCACCAAAAGGGCAAAATGGTCATTTTTAGGGTTTTGACTGAACAAAGGCAATTTTTGATTGTTTGACCTAACCAATAGCAAACCAAGCTCATATATGGACTCAAATACTCAATGGAATTATCTTGACACATTCAACAAGTTCAAAAGATCTCAAATGCATAGGATTGGCAGATGAATTTTTCCAGTCAACTGATCAAAATTTGACTGTATACTGAAAAGTCAAACTTTGACTTTTTAGTCAAAATCAAGTGCCAAGATTCATTTTTCATCAAGACATCTAAATTTATGAAACTTGTTCATCAAGAAATCCAAAATTACAAATTAGGGTTTAAAATGAGAAAATTTCATAACTTAGAATTTTTCTAAGTTATGAAATTTCCTAACTTTGTCCCATTTTTTCACCAAGATTCATATGGGTTCAAACAAAACTTGAAACATGAAAGTTGTAGTCCATTACAAAATCTACAACTTTGATTCACAAAGTTTTCTCAAATGAAGCTTGTATCTCAAGTTATGATTTTTGGAATAAGGGTGCAAAACATTTCTAACTTAGAGAAATTTTGCCCTATTCTAGGCAGGATTTTTGTCCAACTTCTTGGCCATTTTTCACATGGTTCCACTTGGAGTTTCAATATGCATTACAAATATGGATTGTAGTACACATTCCAAGCTTTCCAAATTGTCCAAGAACTCATCAAATACCCTTGTGGTTAGAGAGAATCGAATTTGCAAAGTTGGCCAAAACTCACTTTTGTTCATAACCAAATACATGTTCATACAAGTTTCATTTTCAAACCAGCATGCTTGGTACTTGCTTGCAGGACTCTAAACCAAGTTTGCACTCCTTAATTTAATGCCTAACCATTGTGTTAAGACATTATTTCATTCATTTGGACAATACATGCTAAATTAATCCTTAATTAGAAAAAGCAAACTTGCCATTTTGGAAAAGTGATGCTTTATGTCAAGTTCTAAATCTTTGAAGTACAAGCCAGATCTTTGAGGCAAAGTTTTGTAGACAAATTCCAGTTACCAAGAGCCAAAGTTGCAGCATACTTTATGGCATTGTACAGGCCTATATGTCAACTTGCACTTTCTTGCTTCAAGTAGAAGGAACTTTGCAAAACATAGAGAACTCTCACTTCCTGCAAACTAGAGCTTAAGAAAACTTTGTTCTCATATTCCATACATCAAAACTGATCTAAGGCACGACCCTTCCATCCCTCATACCTCCTCATACACCAAATCACAGTTCTGCTACAAAACAGGGTACCTGCTGCAGATTGAGGTCCACAACTCACTCCACTCGTGTACTTTCGCTAAAAACCTTTCAAACACCTTCCATATGATCCACTGAGACTATCCCAAACCTTGAACTTAACATGTAACACCCCTAACCACGTTTGCCATTTTTACTTTCAAGCTGTGCAGGTGGACTTCCATAGCACGATACAGTTGGTTTCAAAGCAAGCTAGGCATTTGGAAAGCATCCTTGGACTTCAGGAAAGCTCAACCAAAGCTCAAACTCCATTGAAGGTTGCTACATTGCTCTGTTCAAGTCAAGCTGAAACAGGTAAAACCATGGACTTCTATCTCTTAATCTAGAAAGAGTTAGGCTTAGGTTTGTGAATGAAACATGCTCTACTAATAGCCTTGAAGCCATACATAGGATTACTTTTCATTTATATTAAGTATGCTGTGAGAATTTTAGCCATGAACATTGAAGAAAAATTAGGTCAGAAATTGGGGATGAAGAAATTCTCCCTGGTTTCTTAGAGTTAGGTCAAGTATTTTATATGTCTGAATTCGTCTCTTGATGCTCTACAATGTTTGTGTTATGAGTTTTTGCTAAAAGTCGAGGAATCAGGAGATGGTAGTTGTACAAGGAAACGCGCGTTTTTGATTCAAACAGAGCTGGAGGTTGAAGAAGGTTGGCTTGGGTTGGGCCTGAGTTTGTTTTGCTCTTTGCACACTTTTTTTTCATTTGCACCCCCTTGGCCCATTATGTGAAATACTTGTCATTTTTGCATTTTTCTTTTTGATTCTGACTTAATATTTTTTATTCAAACATAAAAAAACATTAAAAATATTTTTCCACATTTTTTTGCATTTATTTGGCATTTATTTGTTTTATTTAGCATATATATGTGAATAAATAAAATACCTTTTTATTTAAAACACTAAAAAATAATACAAAATTATATTTATTTTCAGATATTATTTTTTATTTACATTTTGAAAACATTTTCTAAAATATACATTTTTGTAAATAATTAATATTTTATTTTTTGTATATACTTAGCATATTTAATATATTTAATATATATATGTACATATTTTATTAAATATTTAGGACAAAAATATGAAAATAATATATTTTTATTTTTATTAATATATGACATCAAAAATACTTTTTTTTTAACCATATACTTTTTATTTGGTGCATAAATTAATTTATTTTGTACATAATCAATAAATAATAATATTTATTCAAAAATTAGGGTTTAGTCCTAAAATCACAAAAATAAGCAAAAAATGACTTTGTTTATACTTCAAACATGAAAACCCCTTTTTTACATACATGAAAAATCCTTTTTGCATAATACATTGCATTTTGATATTTATTTAATTATATTTACTTAATTGTTAAATATTAATTTGTATATTCGATATGGTTGTAATAACTTAGCTTTTATTTCCTTGTCAAATATCCCCAAATTCAAACTTGTACCCCCCCCCCCCCCCCCCTTATATCTTGTTGTAATAGCTTAGCATTTAAATTTCCGCATTTAAAAGCTTTCAATTATGCCATGCTTAGACTTAGGGTTTGTATGCAAGAGTCAATCAACAAATAGCTTGACCTGAATCCAAGATAAATATGCATGAAAAGCAAACACAATGCACATTTGCACCCTTAGGGTTACTCCACTTGTTGCCTTCAAAAATGGGCCATGTTTGCATGTCAAGTACTTTGGCAAAACAAAACAAAACAAAAACAAACAAAAAGATCATAGTCCCTCTATGACGCTATCGGAGTTGCCTAAAATGATCATAGTCCCTCAAGAAAAATGCCAAAGATACTTGACACTATTGCATTCATGGTCTAAACGATGACCCACGCCCGTCCCGTTAACATCCTAACACGAGGTTTTTTACCAAATACAATGGTGAAACAACACTGTTAAAAGGGTTAAAACATGAGAAAGATCTTTGAGAAATTTAGGGTAGATAGCTCTTGGTTACTTGACCAAACTTGCAAAACAATCCTTGCCATTTTTCAAAACACACAAACACAACTTCAAAACAAACTTTCAAAAACATTGAAACATCTTTTCAAAAAGACAAACACCCTTGTAAAACATTCAAACAAGAATTGTTACAATGGTTGCCTAGACAAGGCATCTTTTTCAAAACATTTTCAAAACCACACACACAAAGCACCATTTCAAACAATTGAAAAGCAAAGGCAAGTGATCTAAGCAAGTAACTAAGATCCCATGGATAACCATGGATAGAAAGGGTGCTAATACCTTCCCTTTCTATAATTTACTCCCTGAACCCAAGAAAACATCTTAAAGGTTTTTCCTGTGCTTTTTAACCTTTCCTTAGGATAAAATAAAAAGTCGGTAGCGACTCTTGCTAAACCAAAACAATTGCGAAAACAAACGCAAAACCTCAAGTCAGTTCTCCCACCGTATCACACCTATCAATCTTGCAATAAGGTCTTCAGTTATGACTATCTTCTTCCCCATTACATACGAAGTGACTTGATGGTTGGAGGATGAAGCATGAATCCAAAATTCCTTCACAAGGATTGGAAACGTTGGACCTAGAAGACGGTCAAAATACATGTTCCATCCTTGAGCCTTTACCTCTTCAGAAAGATTGAATCCATATTCTTGAAGACTGTCAAAATCTACAATCAGTTCTAAAAGCACTTCTAGGTTGTCAATGGGCATGAGGAGAGTTCTGAATGGTTCTTCATATTTTTCCATGGATTCTGTTCTCTGAGAACTGGTATTTGGGATGCTTGAGGAAGCCATGTTCACACAGAAAATTTGTTAAGAAAATGAAGGGGTTTTTGAAAATGCAAACTGAAAGCAATTAGATTGTAGAGAAAGTGAAAGTGAAAGAGTATAAAGAGTGAAAATTGCATTTAAATAGATTTTGAAAACATAAACTGCAAGAGAGAGAAATAATTTGTAATGATTATAAGCATTAATGACAGCTGATTTTAGGGGATTCAGAAAGATATTTGGAACGGTTACCCATGACATGTGTCTCAATGCATCCAATCAGCGCTTTTGACCTTTCAGAAAAGTGAACGCGTGTTCAGCCTTAGAAGGTATCTGATGAATGGATGATAATTGTTTGCTTACATGAACAGCACACTTCTATCCTTGAAATGAAACGCTCAGATCTTCATGGATAGATTCTGATACAATCTGTACTTCTAAAAATCTGAAGGCAGGTTGATCAGCAGTTCACAGAAAATAACCAATATTCTGAAGGTTAAGATATGTAAATAAAACAGTTTATTCTGGGCAAAGCTTCATGCTGAGATGTTTCAGAATGAAGTTAAACCTGTCTTCAGAAAGAGGTTTTGTAAAGACATCAACACATTGATGGTCTGTGTCAATGAATTTTAAATTGAGAATCCCTTTCTGAAAATAGTCCCTAATAAAATGGTGTTTTATTTCTATATGCTTAGACCTAGAATGCAAAATAGGATTTTTACTGAGACAAATAGTAGAAGTATTGTCATAGAGGATAGGGATGTTACTCTCAAATATATTGAAGTCCTCAAGTTTACTTTTCATCCAGAGCATTTGCGTGTTGCATCCAACTGCTGCTATGTATTCAGCTTCTGTTGTTGATAGAGCTATTGTGGATTGTCTTTCGTTGGACCATGAGATCAGATTTTCTCCCAGAAACTGGCAGCTTCTAGAAGTGATTTTATGTTCTACTCTGTCTCTAGCAAAATCAGCATCACAGTATCCTACTAAGCTGTAATCACTTGATTTTTTATAAAATAAACCCATATTAGCAGTACCTTTCAGATACTTGAAAATTCGCTTAATTGTTGTTAAGTGAGATTCTCTATGATCTGATTGGAATCTAGGAAAAATGCAAACACTGAATAGAATGTCAGGCCTTGAAGTCGTCATATAGATAAGAGAACCAATCATACCTCTGTAGACCTTTTATTCTACCTTTTTACTTACCTCTTCTTTTTCCAAAATGCACGTGGGATGCATTGGAATCCTTGAGGGCTTATATTCTGAGATCAAATTTCTTCAGAAGTTCTCTGACATATTTGCTCTTATGAATGTAAGTTCCTTCTGGAGTTTGATTAATCTGAATGCCCATAAAGATTTTAGTTCCCCCATTAGGCTTATTTCAAATTCTGCCTGCATACATTTAGCAAACTCTCTTCCCATAGAGGGTTTAGTGGATCCAAATATGATGTCATCAACATAAATCTGACATACTAAAATGTCATTCTTAACTGTCTTACAGAACAAGGTTGTGTCCACTTTCCCTCTAGTGAATTCCTTTTCTAATAGGAAGTTACTCAGTCTTTCATACCAAGCTCTGGGAGCTTGTTTCAGACCATAGAGTGACTTCTTTAGTTTTAAAACATATTCTGGATTTTTGGAACTTTCAAAACCAGGGGGTTGGTGCACATATACCTCTTCTTCTATGTAGCCATTTAAGAATTCACTCTTAACATCCATCTGATACAGAGTGATGCCTTTATTAACAGCAAAAGAGATTAAGAGTCTGATAGATTCTAACCTGGCGACTGGAGCAAAGGTTTCTGTATAGTCTATCCCCTTTTACTGACTATAACCTTGTGCTACCAATCGTGCTTTGTTTCTGATGACTTCATCTTGTTCATTCAGTTTGTTTCTGAATACCCATTTTGTTCCAATGATGTTGAATCCTTTTGGTTTAGGAACTAGATCCCATACGTCATTTCTTGTGAATTGATTTAGCTCCTCTTGCATTGCTAGAATCCAGTCATTGTCCAGAAGTGCTTCATCAATTGTTGTTGGTTCAATTAGAGAAACCAGTCCCATGAGGGATTCTTCAGAGTTTCTGAAGCTAGATCTTGTTCTGATTGGATCTTCCTTTCTTCATAGGATTGTTTCTTCTGGGTGATCCATGCTGCTTCTGGATGGTCTTTTCTGGAGTTGATCAACAAAAGGTGCTGGATTGCTTGCAGTGCCTCTTTCTGATGTTGAGGGAGTGTCTCTGTTAAGAGCTTCTGATGACTTGTCTTCAGTACCTGTGAATTCAACTTCCATACCTGCAAGGAATTCATTCTGCTTTGACTTTTGAGAGTCAAGCTTATCATCAAAACGAACACTGATTGACTCTTCCACAATCTGTGTTTCTGTATTGTATACTCTGTACCCTCTTGAGCGTTCATAGTATCCTAACATAATACATTTTTGTGCTTTAGAGTCAAACTTGTTCAAATAATTTTTTGTATTCAAAATGAAACATGTACATCCAAATGGGTGAAAGTAGGAAATGTTGGGCTTTCTATTCTTCCACAATTCATATGGAGTCTTTTTTAGAATAGGTCTTATGGAGATTCTATTCTGAATGTAACACGCTGTGTTTATTGCCTCTGCCCAGAAGATCTTAGCAACGTTAGTCTCGTTGATCATGGTTCTGGCCATTTCTTGCAATGTTCTGTTCTTTCGTTCTACAACTCCATTTTGCTGGGGAGTTCTAGGACAAGAGAAATCTTGCAGAATGCCTTTTTCATTAAAGAATACTTCAAAATCTTTATTTTCAAATTCTCCACCATGATCACTTCTGACTTTGACGATTCTAAGATCCTTTTCATTCTGAACTTGGTTGCAGAAGGTAACAAACACAGAGTGTGACTCGTCCTTGTGTCTTAAGAACTTTACCCATGTCCATCTGCTATAGTCATCTACGATTACTAACCCATACTTCTTGCCACTGACTGAAGTAGTTTTTACTGGTCCAAATAAGTCAATGTGCAGAAGTTCTAATGGCTTAGGGGTAGAAACAACATTTTTGGATTTGAAAGCAGGTTTTGCAAACTTGCCTTTCTGACATGCTTCACACAGAGCATCTGAATTGAACTTCAGGTTAGGAAGTTCTCTGACCAGATTGAGTTTGTTAATCTAAGATATTTTTCTCATACTAACATGCCCCAATCTTGTGTGCCAGATCCATTTCTCGTTGTTAATAGATAGTAGACATTTTACATTCTGAATTTTCAGTTCAGAACGTTTGATTTTATAAATGTTGATTTTCCTCTTTCCATTAAATAGGATAGTCCCATCTTTTTGACTTACAGCTTTGCATGAATTTTGATTGAAGATTATATCATAACAGTTATCACTTAATTGACTTATGGATAACAGGTTATGCATTAATCCATCAACTAATAAAACATTACTTATATAGGGAATATTTCCATTACCTACTATTCCAGAGCCAACGATCTTTCCTCTCTGATTGCCTCCAAAGCCCACGTGGCCTCCAGGCTTAAGTTCAAGGCTTTGGAACATATGTCTTCTTCCCGTCATGTGTCGTGAGCAGCCAAAGTCTAGGTACCATGATTGGTGTCTTTGCTTTGATGCTAAAGATATCTTCCACATGTATTATTTTATCCTTAGGTACCCACATTTTCTTGGGTCCTGATTTTTTAGTTTTACCAAAACTCTGGTTGAATTTTGGTTTGACAGAGTAATCACTACTTGTATACTTAATGTCATGTGTGTGCCCATATATAAAGTGTGAATCAAGTGGAGTGCGTTTTATAACTAAGTCCATGGAATTTTTTGGTGTAGGAACCTTACCTTGATATCCTATCCCTTTTCTGCCATTTCTGCTAACTCCATAGATCATTGAAGCCATCTTGCTTCTGTCTACGTTTTTAGAAAGAAACTTCTGAACGTTGTGATCATACTCTTTGATGATCTCATCAGCATTGCTGGGAGTTTCAGGGATTGTTTCCTTCTGAAAGTTTTGCAACTGGTTTTATAATTTTGAAATTTTTTCTTTTAACTCAGAATTCTCCAATCTGAGACTCTTAGTCTTATTAGAGTCAGAAGCAAGATTCCTTTTCAGGTTTCTGAATTTGACTCTGATCTGCTGATACCTTTCCAGAATTTAATTAAGGCTTTCAGCTAGTTCAGCCTTAGTAAAGTTTATAGTAAAGTCAGAGAATACCTCTTCTGTATCTGATTCAGAGTCTAAACCAGAAGCTTCACTGTCTTATGATATGTTTTCCATGAGGGCTATGTTAGCTCTTTCATCATATGATTCTGAGTCAGCTTCAGATGTTTCAGAATCATCCCATCTAGCCATGAGACTTTTCTTCTTTTCCTTGCCAAACTTATTTTTGGGCTTCTCCTTCTGAAGCTTTGGGCAATCACTTTTGTAGTGCCCTTGCTCGTTACATTCATAGCATATGATGTCTTTGTTATTTGGCTTTCTGTAACCTGAAGAACCTTCAGATCTTCTGTGTCTAAAGGAGGATTCTGACCTTTTGTATCTGGAGGAAGATTCATTCTGATTTTCTGATCTTCTGGGATTCCTGAACATCCTTTGCCTCTGCTTCCATAGTTGGTTCACCCTTCTAGAGAGGAGAGACAATTCATCTTCTTCTGATGAGGATCCATCAGAGGTTTCTTCCACAACCTGCAAAACTTTGGAGTCAGATTTTCTGTTAGATTTTAAAGCTAATGGCTTACCTTGCTTTTGAGGTTCATCTGCCTCTATCTCTATCTCGTGACTTCTGAGGGAGATGACAAGTTCCTCCAGAGAGATTTTGTTGAGATCCTTGGCTAGCTTAAGCGATGTGACCATTGGTCTCCACTGTTTTGGCAAGTTTCTGATGATCTTCTTAACGTGATCAGCAGTGGAATACCCTTTGTCAAGAAATTTTAGACCAGCAACAAGAATTTGGAATCTGGAAAACATAGCTTCTATTGATTCACTATTTTCCATCTTGAATGCCTCATACTTCTGAATGAGCGCAAGGGCTTTGGTTTCTTTGACTTGAATGTTGCCTTCATGCGTCATTCTCAGAGAATCAAACATATTCTTGGCAGTTTCTCTGTTTGCTATTTTCTCATATTCTGAATATGAGATGGCGTTGTAAACAATTGTTCTGGCCTTGTGATGATTTCTGAACTCACGCTTTTGCTGATCAGACATCATTTTCCTGTCAATCTTCTGACCACGTCCATCCACTAGGTGCGTGTATCCATTAGTTACCATGTCCCACAGATCAGCATCATGGGCCAGAAAGAAACTCTCAATTATGTCTTTCCAGTAGTCAAAGTTCTCTCCATCAAAGACTGGAGGTTTGCCACTGAATCTATCCCTTTCTTCATTGTTGTCATTGCTGATGTTTTGACTTGGTCCTACCATTGTGTTTTTCTGATGCTGGATCTTGTACTGACACGGTTAAGTGTTTAAGCTCAGAACCAGACGCTCTGATGCCAATTGAAGATGTGAAAAACACAAAAGGGGGGGGGGGTTGAATTGAAAAACTTAGATCAAAAACTGATTAATTACACAGTATTTTTATCCTGGTTCTTTTGATCTCAAACTACTCCAGTCCACCCGTCAAGGTGATTTCGCCTCTCTCCAACAAGGTCTTAATCCACTAATCTTCAAACGATTACAACAGCTACTTTAACAACTGTTAAATTCTTCTTGAGTACAACCATAAGCCGGTTAATCTCAAGGAAATCTTTTACAAATAATTGAACAAGAGTGTGTTGTGTTTTCTAACAAAACAATATATCACAACTGTGATAATTACACAGATTAAGCTTGGAATAAAATAAATTTGCTAGCGCTTGAATATGCGTGATTTGGAATTTTCTGCAAATTGATGTGTGCGTACATACGTGCTTCTTTCACAAGAAGACTTGTTTATATAGGCAAGGTAAAGATACGTTGTCCATAAAGCAAGTTTAATGATAATAACACACTTTCCTTTTGAAGAAGATCTTGTCTGAAGATAGCTGTTAGCATTTAATTCTGCCTTAAATAATTAATAACGCTTCAGAGTCTTCTTAGCTTTAACTGCTGATAATGCTTCAGAGTGTTGATGACTTGGTTAAGATGTCTTTGTTCAGAGTCAGAGTGTACTTGTTTAGGCGCAAATTCTAGTCATCAAACTTCAGCGTAAAGCCTGCTTTGCTTTCAGCGTGTAATGCTTTATTGCCTATCTTCTGATGCTGATCCCATCGGAACTTCTGCATATACAAGACATAATTTAAGTAGCATATTTGTTCCTTGTATATATCTTTGAATTTATTTATTCTTTGTATTTTGTTATCATCAAAACTCTAATCAATGGTTGTAGAATCAAACTATGTTCTAACAAAATACTTTATGAAAAAAATATGATTTTAATGTTTTTTGTGATTTTTTGATTTAATAAAAAAATGATTTTGTTTTGTAAATATAATTAAACAAACAAATAAAACAAAAGAAATTAAAAAAAGAAATAAATTGTGCTTGTTAGGAGCAGCAATTTGGGGGTGCATGGCTGAATTTGCAAAGCCCATATGCTGGCCCAAGATCTGCGTGTGATCTAGTGTAGCTGGCCTCTGGGGTTCCACCATGGTTTGCATGTGTTGAGTGTTAGATCTGGATATGATGAGATCTTGTGGTATGGTGATGGAAGTGCATGAGGAGCGCGCAGGGACCTGGAGCATTGGATTTGAAAACACGAATTAGTGAAAATTAATTTTGCAAAAGGGCTGGATCGAACCCACTCCGTTTAGGAATAAAGCCTTATCATGCCCTGCCTTGCCAACTGAACCAAGCGTTTCAATTGTTAACAAAATAACACAAAATAAATATAAGGCAAATAAAGATCTATGGCCACATGTCAAAAACGTGCGCGCTGTGGGTCCCCAATGGTTTGAATGGACGAATCAGTGAGCACCACGTCATCACCTTCTTCATGGATCCATTGTTTTAGGTGGATAACTTTTACCTACAATATTTTTCCGTCACTATAGGTTGTAGTGACGAATTTTGTTCGTAACTAAAAACTTGTAAAATTCAAAAGCGCAGCACAAGCAAAATAAATTCAAACCAAAGACGTGGATCAATTGCAAATCATCTCTTGAGCATGATAGTACGCCTAATTTTGTCCAATTTTGCCTTTATATAGAATTCCAAATTTGGGACCTCAAAATCCTAACAATGGCATCGTGTCATTCCTGCACTTAAACTTCAGTGAAACCAATCAAAAACATTGCAAATATGATAGCAAGCATGGATATATGATCAAAACATGTTTATGATGGATAAATCATTGAAAGCGAATCTTGAAAAAAGATGCAAACCGTGTCACAATGAGGCGCGATTTTTGAAGGTTTTAAGGCTTGAGGATGATTGGAACGGCTTCATAAAATATCCAGGAACGGATTGTTGGCCTTGGAATTGCTTGAAACGTCCTATAGAATCAAAACGGACCTGCACTTTTTTCACAAAAAATTGGAACTTGTTCTTTTGTTTTCATGACCCAATCCTCTTTTTTATGCTTTAGGGATGTTATGTATATATGATAGAATGATTTAGGTCAACAAAAACTGATCATATCTTTGCAAATTATGGAGATTTGATTTCATTCTTTGCATTGCATGATTTGTTTCTAAAACAAGCCAAATTAATATCTTTTCCAATCAATTAGCTTTTGCATGAATTTTTTGATTTGCTAGCTGTTCATGGACTCATAATATGCTCATAAAATCATACCTTTGATTTTATTTGATTATTCTATTATTTAAATTGATTTATTTTGATTTAAATGGATAAAAAAACAAAATAAATAATAAAAATAATAAAATAATAGGTGGATAAGCTCAGGGGTCGTGGGCCATCTTAGGAACAAGTTTCAAACAAGAAAACATGGGCGCATTTGGAAAAAAGGTCATTTTGATCAATGTTGACTTCATGCACATTTCCAAAAATCGGTCAACTTTGACAATACATATCTCCATCAATTTTAACCCTAAGAGGGTGATCTTGGAATTTTTAGAAAGCTTAGGATGTCCTATAACAACCCTTTTGGTTTCATCTCAATTGGATCTTCCATATTCATGTAAGAAGCTTTTACCCAAAAAGGTGTCTTTTGTTGACTTTCTGAAATGACCTATAATGTCTGAATTCATATCTCATTATGAGTGCATTTTTTTAACTTGAGGGCTGAAGATGAGTTGTAGGTAACTTCATCCTCTTCAAAATGAGCCTTGTATGAGCCATGGAGTTCACCCATCCGGATGAAAATCGAAACCCTAGTTTGAGGTTCATTGTCTTAGGCGAGCATTTGTCTGGTTAATTCTTGGGCATCCTTGAGCAAGTTGAGGACTTCAATGAGCATGTGTTGAGTAAAATGAGAGGGAAAATTTTGGGGTACAACAGCTGCCCCTCTTAAATCTTCTTAAACCTGAGGATGTAGATTGGCTGGTCTGCCTTTCGTGATCTGAATGTGGAAGATGATTGAACACTAGAGTGCCCAAAAATTTGCACTCACATGAAGTAATACTGATTGGTGATATCGGGAATGGGCTTATAGATTCCATTTGGAAGTTGACAAATAATCATCAGGGATGGGCTTAAAGATGACATCCAGAAAAGATATCGGTTGCATAAGAGATTCCTTTGCGAGAATTCCTATACCTACCATCGAGGAGGACTTCACTGGGGAATGTGGATTTATGTCCTAGGAAATAGAGTATATGAGCTTTGGTTGTCCTTTACTCTACTGGGGAATTAACTCTTGATTGAGGAGGTGGAAGTAAACTGCATACCTGGTCAGGGTCCAGGCTGCACAGCGACTTACTGGGGAAATGTGAAATTGTCCATGTCTGGTCGGGTCCAGGTCTTAAGTGTTGTAAATTGTTGTCTGGAGATAAGAGAGAAGGAACCTGGATAGTAGGGTTGCTTCGAAATGAAATCCTGGATAGTAGGGCTATGAGAAGGAACTTGGGTTGTAGGGTTTCTTCGAAATGAAAGCCTGGATAGTAGGGCTATGAGAAGGAACATGGGTCGTAGGGTTTCTTCAAAATGAAATCCTGGATAGTAGGGCTATGAAAAGGAACCTGGTTGTAGGGTTTCTTCGAAATGAAAGCCTGGATAGTAAGGCTATGAGAAGGAACCTGGGTCGTAGGGTTTCTTCGAAATGAAAGCCTGGATAATAGGGCTATGGGAAGGAACCTAGATAGTAGGGTTACCTCAAGATGACAGCCTGGATATTAGGGCTGCTGGGAAGGAACCTGGGTTGTAGGGTTTCTTTAAAATGAAAGTCTGGATAGTAGGGCTATGAGAAGGAACCTGGGTCCTAGGATTTCGGGATGAAAGTCGGGATGGTATGGCTATGAGAAGGAACCTGTGTAAGGTTGCTTCATGAGGAGTTTGGATAAAACTGCATCTGAACCGAGAAGGAACCTGGGTAAGGTTGCTTTGTGAGGAGTTTGGGTAAAACTGCATCTGAACCGAGAAGGAACCTGGGTAAGGTTGCTTTGTGAGGAGTTTGGGTAAAACTGCATCTGAACTGAGAGGGAACCTAGGTAAGGTTACTTTGTGACGAGTTTGGGTAAAACTACATCGAGAAATCGTAAGGAGGAACCTGGGTAAGGTTGCTTCAGGATAAGTCTGAGTGAAACTTCAGAAGGAACCTGGGTAAGGTTACTTCGGGATAAGTCTGCGTAAAACTTAGGAGGAACCTGGGTAAGGTTACTTCGGGATAAGTCTGTGTAAAACTTCAAAAGGAACCTGGATAAGGTTACTTTCGGATAAGTCTGTGTGAAAATTTATTTGGAAATGAATGAGAAGGGACCCGTGTAAGATTTACAGAATAAACCCGTGTGAAGCTGCATTTAGGAGAAACCCGTGTAAGATTGCTTTGTGACGAACCCGTGTAAAGGTGCATTTAGGAGAAACCCGTGTAAGACTGCTTTGCGACGAACCCGTGTAAAGCTGCATTTAGGAGAAACCCGGGTAAGATTGCTTTGCGACGAACCCATGTAAAGCTGCATTTGGCCGCGCAGATAATTACTCTGTTTTAGTTTCAGGAACTAATCTTGGACCTGCAGGAAATTGTTGATGATAACCACTTTTCCTGAAAAGATACATGATTAATTGTATGTGATACGTGAAATGCATTGTATGAAGATGTTCTCAAAATAAATGAGATTATGCTGTATGCAATATGTATGCGCACGTCATGATGTATGAACACAAGATGCTATTGTGACATATCTGAGTCTGGGAAAATAAATCCCTGACCGCTACTGGAGAGTACTGGAAATTGAGTTCCTGACAGTCGTAGAAAAAGTGGTTCTTCTACTTCCGCTGGAGATGGTGAACCAGAGATAACTATGCTGGGGATTTTCCCCTTTTCTATGGACATTCTTCCGGGGGAGAGACTCTGCTTGAGAAAAAATCTGCAAGGAATAACTCTGTTGGGGATGAGCTTCCGTATTCAGAGAAATGAGCTCTGCTTGGGAGAAAACATTATGAATCGCTTGCGATTATAACATTCAGCTGAGGAATATAAATGTCAGCTCTCTGAAAGAACTTTGCTGGGGGAAATTAACTCATGTCTGGGGAGGCCGATGTCAGAGCTTTAGTTGCCTCTACTCTGTGGGGAGTTTAGATTTCACGGGAACGCATGCTGAGGATACGACAATGACTTTGCATCAGGACTTTTCTGCCCCTGTACCTATTGGAGAAAGTGCTTGCAGAGGCCTTGTGGATTGAGTGTTATCCCAACTTATGAGGTGCTTGGTAACTTCCAATCAAAATGATAAGTCTTCTACTGGCGGGTGTACAGATTTTTCAGGTTTTCGACTTGCCGGGTGTACAGATTTTTCATATGTATATCCTTAACTTTTGCCCGAGCCTTTTTTGGTTCGTCGGGATGCCCTTATTTTTTCCTAGGCCAATCAACCTAGAGGGTCTTTTATCATGCATAGTATCTTCCGACTATGTCCATGTTCACCGGGTAAGGAAAATTATCACTGTCTATAGTAGTGTTGTGGTACTGTCCAAGATGTTTTCTTGATGGCACATGATTCGTTGCTGGAATGTGCGCCTAATGCCCCAAGCGATTCAAGTGGAGATCTGCCCCTGGTTATTTGACACTCTTGGAGAGACTGCCCCAAGTGTGTTAGACATCATGTCATGCCCCTTGGTTATGGAAGACCTGTTATTGGAAGTGTCTTTCCCGCTGTGGTGATTCTGTCTATTGAGAGGATGTCTGCTCATTGAATATCCATTGTACGGATTTCTCTGCTGTCAAAAAATTAGTCATATGCAAACAATGTCATTTAAAGATTGCAAAACTCATGTCTGTCTTGAAAATATTTTGAAATTGTGTTTTATGTAATAAAACAAAATTTGCAAGAATGTGATATCAACTCAGGATCCGTAACAAGTCATGCAGGAGTCAGGATACCTTTGTAACAATATGCTCTCAAGCTAACCCATGCTTCAGCTAGTACTTTTAAGGGTTATAACGTGGCATGGTTCACGGATTAAGAAACAAAGGATAAAGGCTCAAAATTTATTTGTACCCACCCATTCTTCTTGATGTACTTCAGTCCTGTGCTCAATTAATTACGCGTTTAGAATCCCAGTTGAGTCCTGGAGTACTGTCCTTGATGTTCCGGTGATGGTTCAGATACTGAAATTTTATTCTGAATAGGAAGTCATCTTTTTTGTCGAGGATTTGTAGGACCTCTTTCTTTTTTATTTTATTATCCCTGTCTTTTTCTTGAACTACTTCTTTTTGTGATTACAGTCAGCGGGATGCCCCCATTTTTTTCTTAAGTCTCCTTCAAAGGCTTTGACTTAATGGGTTTTTCTTTTGCAAAATAATGACTGCATGTCTTTATGATTATATGGAACCATCACCGTCTTTTGTTGTGGAAGGATGTCTTTGATGCCATTCATTGTGTACGAAGCGGCGGATTGCGACTGAATGCGCACCTGAATTAACTGAGAAAACTACCCTGCCTCAGGTTATAATTAAGGGTTTTAATTTGTGTGAAAGAAAAACTCCTACTTCTTTGGCTCAAAGAGGTTGACTAGGTATTATCTTCCTACTAACTCCACTGTTTAGGATTTGAAACAACACCTGTACTTCGTCAGCAAGGTCTACTCAAAAGCATATTGTAGAGATTGTGGTATCGTTTTTGTCATCCTCCCTCTAAAGGCTTAGAGCGTTTAATCGAGAGTTGAATATCACGAAAAATAAGTATAAAGCAGTTTAAGCATAGTGAAAACAAATTAATTCAAGACAAACATGTGTAATGCATTAATGAAATAACAAAGTTTTGACATGACAATAATTGTTCGAATAAATAAAGAAAATACAACTTGAGAATTCAAATGAACAAAAATGCTTTCAGTCCTAGCCATGTTTTAGCAAGGGAGCAGTGATCATGTTGGGAATCTCAGAAAGGTCGAATTCAATCTCCTTGGCGTCAATCATATTCTAAATCTTGTATTTTGGTTCCCAACAATCATTAGTATCATGCCCCGGGCCTCCAGAATGGTAAGCACACCTTGCATCTGGATTATAGTTAGGAGAAAAAGTCTTAGGGTTTGGATTAGGGTTTATCACCATAATCAGATTCATCTTCAACGTGTGTTACAATGCTTGTGACAATGGCATGTTGATTTAGGTGAACTGCCTTTGAGGTCTTTCTACCCTTGGTTGATTGCTTCGTTGTTGAGTAGCCGCATGCGTAGGTATCATCACAGCCCCTACCGTTGGACGGCGCTCAACTCGGCTCTAACCTCTTGAGTTATAAATGGAATTTACCTCCTTCTTACCCGTGAATGGCTTCTTCACTGCACTTGACGATGTGTCTTTTTGGATCTTGCCACTCCGGATCCCAACTTCTACCCTTTCTCCAGTCAATATCAGCTCGGTGAAACCAGCTGAGGAGCTTCCAATCAAGTGATTGAAGAATGGACCAGATAGCATCCCCAAAAACATGTCAACCAACTCCCTATCAGACAAAAGGGGTTGGACTCTCCCTTCCAGATCTCTCCATTTTTGCGCATAGTCCCTGAAACCTTCGCTTGCTCCCATGGACATACTATGGAGTTGAGTACGAGTAGGGGCAAGGTCAGCGTTATATTAATACTGCTGGTAAAAAGCAGCAACCAGATCTTCCCAATTGTGGACATTGGTTCCCTCCAGCTGATAGAACCACTCAAGTTGAGTCCGGACAGACTGTCCTGAAAGAAGTGGACCCATAAGTTCCTATCAATAGTGTGAGGCTGAATCTTCCTCGCGTAGAAATGGAGATGAAACTCGGGACAAGACACCCCATCATACTTCTCAAAAACCGGAGCCTTAAACTTTTGTGGGATGACTATCCCAGATACCAAACCCAGCTCTTCGTAACCCAGCCCTGGTATTCTTTGGATCTCCATCGCACTCAGGAAATCCTCTAACTCTTTATACCAATCCTCAGTCGGGGGATATTGTTCATTGTTGTAGTCAGATTCATCCTCAGAAACTCTCGGACTAGGGTCTTCCTCCCTTGTTTCTCCCTCTTGGTTCTCCCCTTCTTTGGATGAGGAGGTCAGATCAGCCGTTTGCTTCAACGGTCCCATAAATATTCTTCCCAGATTTAGGACACCAACGGTCTTCTTCTTCTTCTTATTCTTTTTCTCTTTTAGAATAAGGGTCTTCAGATCTTCCTACCCCTTAGCTAAGGCTATGAACATTTGTTGAAATTGGGCATTTTGTGCCTGGAGATCCTTGATGCTTTGTTCAAAAGACATTATTGCTTAAATAAACAGCGAAGAAGATGAGAAACCTGTTATCGTACCTGTTTATGCAATGCCATGGATGATATACATATGCAATGATTTCAAGGATTCTTAAAGGCTCAAATTTGTTTAACCAAAAGAAGCACACATTAATTGTATTAATAAGTTCGAATGGTTACAAAGAGTGCCCTTTAGGCTTACAATTAAACAAAACTTAAAGCAAAAAAGAAAATTAGGTCTCCCATGAGCGCATCCTCTTTGGTGCAACGTAGGCGTTTATATTCCTTTCTTAATGAAGTAGCCTAGTGAGTTCCACGACCTTCTTCTCGCTGGCATAGAATTGAGTTTCAAACATATCCCGCTCCTCTTTAAGTTGAACCCTATATTTTTGTAACTCCTCGTGATCAGTTGGCATGTCAGGATGGAGAACAAGATAAGAAGTGTCTCCTTCAGCAATTGGTTCCATAATCATAGGTAGGACGGCGGGGTAAGGCATCATAAGACTTTGAGCACGGGATCGTACCCACTTGAGATAAGGCTCAAGAGGGATGGAATTCTTGTGCCCCAATGTCTTGCTATCAACTCTAAGCACCATGCCCCAAGCTAGTATGAACCTTCTACGGTATCCCTGAGCATCATTCTCATAGTCGAAGGTGATCCCTTGGATAAGTGTATCATGAGGACCATCCCTTCTCGCATAACCAAAATGTCGTAGTGCTAAAAAAGGGTTATCAGTGATTCCTCCCCTAATGCCTAGGAGAGGTACATTAGGGAATTCACCACATCGATCGATGATGGTAACATCTTCCGAGGACCGTGAACACCAATGAATGTCTAAATGTGTAAGGGAAATCAGCCTATGATACCATTTCATACCCTTCTCATTCTTCAAAATAGACCTGAGTAGGTGCGAAATAAACCACCTAGCCAATAGAGGGGTGCAACACAGGAGGGTACCCCTTCTCTTCAAAGTGCGAGCATGCATAGAGTGTAGAATATCCCCAAGTAATGTAGGCACCGGATTATGATACAGAAAAACATTAATCGTATTCACATCTACGAGTTGGTCCGCGTTAGGGAATATTACCATCCCGTAGATGAGGAGTGCCAATACCTCTTCAAAAGCTTGTAAATATGGGGTATCCCAAAAACATTGAGCTTTCTCGAATAGAAATTTAACCGGGATTCCTTGGACACTTCCCCTAGTTTCCCAATTTGTCACTAAATCGGCCTGTTATAAGGACAAAGCTCGAGCAATCTCTTCAGGCTTTGGATGTCTTTCCGTACCGTTGAAAGGTAACTGATCAAGAATAGGTACCCCTAATAACCGAGAAAATTCCTCCATAATAGGCACCAATTAGTAATCTGGGAAGGTGAAGCAGTGGTGCAAAGGATCGAAGAACTGAAATAGCACCTTTAACAATTCTTCATCAGGTTTTGCAATGACCAAGTTGAGCAGCCGATCATGTTTTTCAGTGAAGGAAGAGCTTTCAGGAATCCTTAGTGCTAAGTCCTTTAGTTGAGGAGGTACTTTCACAAGGATAATCTGGATAGTGTTCCTGCAGGCGAATGCCATGTCCTACAAAACAAAGCAAAGATTAGCCCTAGAAAACCCTTGAAATGGTTAGTATGATATGCCATGCTTATGATTTCATGATTATGCTAAGAAATCACATGTATCACAAGCAACAAACAAGTCACACCAAGTCCTTAGGTTTAAGGCTTGCATGAGTTTTAAGGTCATACCCTCTTGAAGCTGGATTGGTTCAACCTGTCCTTTAAATAGTAATCGGGTTCTAAGGGATTTCAATATCACCGATCTTTCCCCCGAGCTTTGTTCAATAGGCAATTGACTCGTAACCAAACAAGACTCAAGAGTCAAACCTCAATGAGTGTAGCATCGAGTATCTGTCGACCTTGGGAATACACCAAAGTCGACCATCTCGCTACGTCCTACTGGCCAAGTTGTGCAATTTAAAGGTTCTAAGGTCAGTTGATGCTTTGTAACACCACGCAGCGGCCTCGTATTCTCCTTGATTGACTCAAGCGCTACCGGTACTAACCAAAGTGTCGCATCAACGTAGCTACTGCTTCAACCTTTGCCGGTATACCCTGCACAGTTCCCTCACAGTTTATTGCTACTTACCTAAAAGGTGTTCCCAGATCTGGGTGTATGATCTTCAATAATACCCAAACAAAAACCCTTGAAGATAAAGAAGGCAAAGCAAACAAGAAAGAAATTTTGAAAATGACCTCGATCCTAAGGTATACCCCACTTATTTATTTCCCTAGCAGAGTCGCCAGTTCTATGATATGGTGGGTGAACTGACTGTTAATACTGGTTTGCATTTTTGTTTGCAAATGTTGCGGTAAGCAAGAGTCGCCACCGACTTTTATTTCATCCAACAAAGGAAAGGAAAAAGAACATAAAAAACCTTTTTTTGAGATGTTTCTGAGTACGGGGGGTAAATTATAGAAAGGGAAGGTATTAGCACCCTTTCTATCCATGGTTTTCCATGGGCTCTTAGGTACTTGCTCATTTTTAATTACTTGTGTGTGTTTTAAAAAGTTTTTGTTTAACTTCGTGATAACCCCTGTATTTGTCCTCAAGAGTGTGACGAAGTTATTTTTGAAAACTATTTTGAAAGTGTTTGTGTAAAAGATTATTTATTGTTTTGAGCAAGTACTTAAGATTTTCTACCTACTTGAAAAAGACTGTTCGTTCTCGTTTCCTTTAGACAACGCTATCCTACTATAAAGGAGTAGGTAGCCCCATCGTTGGAGTTTTAAGGGACATTCGAAGGAACAAGTACGGTCACAAAAGCAATGGTTAGGAAACCTTAGTAGTTACCCTAAAGTTTTAAAGATCTTTCTGAGGCAACATTCGAATGGGTCATTTTGATCTTTCGGGACTGGAGGACGACCACTAAAATTCCTTATACTTCATGATCGTTTACCGAAAGCAACCGAAGTGGGATAAACCCTAGAAGTGAACATGTGCATGTGTTTGATTTCAGTTGATTATATTTGCATATTTTAGGGTTTTCTACTGTTTTAATTTCATTTGTCTTTTACATGCAAGCCTATTATCCATACATCTAGACAGTTTATAGTTGCGGAAATTAAAAGCGGAAAAGTAAATCTACGCTATTACAAGGATTTGGGGAGGGGGTTACATGACCAAACATGGGGAATGAGTAGTAAATAATATGCAGTAAACCCTAATTAAAAATTATTACAAACCCGAAGCAAATACAATAATTGGAAAACAAAATATTGCGCGCGAGAATTTAATATGGGAATCAAAGTTTAAATTCAAAGGGAATCAAAGAAAATATTTTTGTTATTTTTTGATTGAGAGAAATTAACTATTTGCAAATTAACCCTAATTTTCTAGTTGATTTTAATTATATAAAAAAAGAATTTAAATTTCCCTAATTAAATTAATCTAATTAATTAATGAAATAAAATATTTTATGAAAAAAATCTGATTTTAATGTTTTTTGTGATTTTTTTATTTAATAAAAAAATGATTTTGTTTTGTAAATATAATTAAACAAACAAATAAAACAAAAGAAATTAAAAAAAGAAATAAATTGGGCCTGTTAGGAGCAGCAATTTGGGGGTGCATGGCTGAATTTACAAAGCCCATATGTTGGCCCAAGATTTGCGTGTGATCCAGTGTAGCTGGCCTCTGGGGGTCCATCATGGTCTGCATGTGCTGAGTGTTAGATCTGGATATGATGAGATCTTGTGGTATGGTGATGGAAGTGCATGAGGAGCGCACAGGGACCTGGAGCATTGGATCTGAAAACATGAATTAGTGAAAATTAATTTTGCAAAAGGGTTGGATCGAACCCACTCCCTTTAGGACTAAAGCCTTATCATGCCCTGCCTTGCTAACTGAACCAAGCGTTTCAATTGTTAACAAAATAACACAAAATAAATATAAGGCAAATAAAGATTTGTGACCACATGTCAAAAACGTGCGCGTTGTGGGTCCCCAATGGTTTGAATGGACGAATCAGTAAGCACCACGCCATCACCTACTTCATGGATCTGTTGTTTTAGGTGGAGAACTTTTACCTACAGCAGTTTTCCGTCACTATAGGTTGTAGTGACGGATTTTGTTCGTAACTAAAAACCTGTAAAATTCAAAAGTGCAGGCACAAGCAGATTAAATTCAAACCAAAGACATGGATCAATTGCAAATCATCTCTTGAGCATGATAGTACCCCTAATGTTGTCCAATTTTTCCTTTATATAGAATTCCCAATTTGGGACCTCAAAATCCTAACAATGGCATCATGCCATTCCTGCACTTAAACTTCAGTCAAACCAATCAAAAACATTGCAAATATGATAGCAAGCATCGATATATGATCAAAACATGTTTATGATGGATAAATCATTGAAAACGAATCTTGAAAAAAGATGCCAATCGTGGCACTGTGAGGCAAGATTTCTGAAGCTTTTAAGTCTTGAGGATGATTAGAACGGCTTCAGAAAATGTCCAGGAATGGATTGTTGGCCTTGGAATTGCTTGAAACGGCCTATAGAATCAAAACTGACTTGCACTTTTTTCACAAAAAATTGGAACTTGTTCTTTTGTTTTCACGACCCAATCCTCTTTTTTATGATTTATGGATGTTATGTATATATGATAGAATGATTTAGGTCAACAAAAATTGATCATATCTTTGCAAATTATGGAGATTTGATTTCATTCTTTGCATTGTATGATTTATTTCTAAAACAAGCCAAGTTAAGATCTTTTCCAATCAATTAGCTTTTGCACGAATTTTTTGATTTGATAGCTGTTCATGGACTCATAATATGCTCATAAAATCAAATCTTTGATTTTATTTGATTATTCTACTATTTAAATTGATTTATTTTGATTTAAAGAGATAAAAAATCAAAATAAATAATACAAATAATAAAATAATAGATCGATAAGCTCAGGGGTCGTGGACCATCTTAGGAACAAGTTTCAAACAAGAAAACATGGGCCCATTTGGAAAAAAGGTCATTTTGATCAACGTTGACTTCATGCACATTTCCAAAAATTTGTCAACTTTGATAATACATATCTCCCTCAAATTTAACCCTAATAGGGTGTTCTTGGACTTTTTAGAAATCTTAGGATGTCCTCTAAACAACCCTTTTGGTTTCATCTCAATTGGATCTTCCATATTCATGTAAGAAACTTTGACCCAAAAGGTGTTTTGTTGACTTTCTAAAATGACCTATAATGTCTGAATTCATATCTCTTCATGAGTGATTTTTTGAACTTGAGGGCTGAAGATGAGTTGTAGGGACCTGCATCCTCTTCAAAATGAGCCTTGGATGGGAAATTTCTGATAAAGTATGAGAAAGTTATGCCTGGTCAAAGTTTGGTTAACTTTTCCTATAGAACCCCTAATTTAGCAACTTTTGAGTTTTGATGAATTTGGGGAATTCCTTGAGGAATCATAATCAACCCTTGATCAAATGATGTATATCACTTCAAAATGTTGATGTTGACCAAAAATCTTGAAGTTTGCCTGTATGTGGGTCACAGTTGACTTTTGATCTAGTACAATTGATTTTCAGGCATTTGAGCAGCTGACTGAGCAAACTTTTTGTGCAAGGCATGAAACTTGACATGGATGGTCTTGAGAAAATATTAGGGCTATGGAAACCATTTAGGACCCTTGGAGTTCACCCATCCGGATGAAAATGGAAACCCTAGTTTGAGGTTCATTGTCTTAGGAGAGCATTTGTCTGGTTAATTCTTGGGCATCCTTGAGCAAGTTGAGGACTTCAATGAGAATGTGTTGAGTAAAATGAGAGGGAAAATTTTGGGGTACAACAGTAGGACATTTACTTTTTCGCAATTTATCGCTTTCATATAAATGCTAGTAAATTAGGGTTTGTATGGAAAGATAAAATCAATACTTAGAAAACCCTAATCCAAGATAAATCAAGCATGAAATGCAAAACACTTGCACACTTTGCACCTCTAGGGTTAACTCCACTTTGTTGCCTTAAAATAATCATGATATTCATGTGAGACATCTTAGCAAAAACAATCAAAAATACTAGATCGTAGTCCCTCGATGACGCTACGAATGTTGCCTTACAAATGATTTTAGTCCCTTAAGAAAAATGCTAAGGTATCTCACAACATTGTTATCCATGACTATACGATGACCCACGTTCGTCCCTTCACATCCAAAGATAGGGCTACTTACCAATCAATGGTGAGATAACAATGTCAAAGGAAGAGAGAAATAAACAAAAGACTTTTGAGTAGGTAGAACGTTCTTAGTTGCTTTCTCACAATCCATCTTCAAAAACAAACATCTTTTCAAACACATTAAACACTTTCGAAACATGAATTATTTTTCAAAAGTCGGACAATTTTTATGCATTCTTATAGAAACGAAAATCATTACAAAGTTTGCCTAAACGAAGGAGCTTTTCAAAAATACTTTTAAAACCCATCACAAACACATTTCAAACAAAGAAATTTCAAAAGTGATCTAGAAAGCAACTAAGAGCCCATAGATAACTATGGATGAAAAAGGTGCTAACACCTTCCCTTTTCATAACCTACCCCCCCCCCCCCGAACTCAATAAAATATCTCAAAGGTCTTTCCTATTCTTTTCACCATTTCCTTATTGGATAAAATAAAAGTCGATGGAGACTCTTGCTATCCGCAACAATTGCGATAAAACACAAAACACCCAAGATAGTTCTCCCACCGTATTACAGAACTGGCGACTCTGTTGGGGAATTACTTAAAAAGTGGGGTTACCTTAGAGCTAGATTTCATTTAATTGCTTTCGTTGTTTGATTTGTTTGCTTTACATTTATGGTTCTTTGTTTGGGTTTGTATTGATCCTCTACCCGGATTTGGGAACATCATTAGGTAAGTAGCAAAGGATTATGGAAAATTTATGGCATAGAACGATATGGTTGAAGCAATGGCTACGTTAGTGTGAAGCATTTCTTGGTAACCGTATCCCTTGTGTTGAATCAAGGAGAATACGGAGCCGCTGAGTGGTGTCATGAAGCACTAACTGATCTTAGAACCTTTAATTGAACAACTTGGCCATTAGGAAGTAGTGAGATAGTCGGTTTCGGTGGAAAGCTGAAAATTGGTTGATACTCGATACTACGCTCATTGAGATTGGACTTTTGGGATATTTTGGCCGTAAGAAAAGATTGATTATGCTAAAACAATGCCCAATGAAGAAAGATCAATGATATGGAGATTCCCTAGAACCTGTTTACTTTAGGACAGGTTGAACCAACTAAACTTCAAGAGGGTACTTACCTATGAAACCCATGCAAGCCTAAACATAAGGTCTTTTGTGTGCTTTGTTTGTAATTATTATTCATGTCATCATAAACATCATAACATCATAATCATTCTCACTAACCATTTCAAGGATTTAGGAATTTATCTTTGTTCTGTTTTGTAGGTCATGACTTCCACTCGTAGGAATACCATCTGAGTTAACTTCGTGAAAGTGCATCCTCAACTTCAAGAGTGCCTGTAGATTCTCCCTTCACCAAGAAATATGGTCGACTTCTCAACTTGGATACCTCAAACTTCCAAGAAGAAATGATGTGTTTGCTTTTCCAATTCTTTGATCCTATGCATCATTGCTCCACCTTTCTTGACTACCAATTGGTTCCTACATTAGAAGAATTATCTCAATTGTTAGGAGTTCTCGTGCTTAATCAAATGCCATTCACCGGTTTAGAAAATACTCCAAAACCTGAAGTTATTTCCAAAGCTTTGCATTTGAAGAGATCTGACATTATGGAAAATTGGGAGACAAGAAGTGGAGTTAAGGGTTTCTTAGCCAAATTTTTGTTGGAGAAGGCTCGTATGTTCTGGAAAGATTTAGATTTTTAAGCTTTTGAGGATGTCTTGGCCCTTCTAATCAATGGTTTGGTTTTATTTCCCAACCCGGACCAACTCATAGATGAGAATTCCATCAAGGTTTTTCTCTCTCGTAATCTCATATCTACTTTGTTTTGAGACATTATACATGGTTTCCACACTCGCAACATGAAGAAAAAGGGTATTCTTCTATGTTGCATTCCATTATTGTCTAGGTGGTTTATTTCGCACCTACCTCGATCAACATTTCGGAATGAGCAAGGCTTGAAATGGTATCAAAGGATGATGTCACTCACACATTCTGATATTCATTGGTGTTCTCGATCCTTAGAGGATATTACTATTATTGACCATTGTGGGGAGTTCCCTAATGTACCTCTCCTTGGAATTAGGGGAGACATCACTTATAACCCTTGCTTGGCTTTGCGATAGTTTGGATATGCTATGAGGGATGGACCTCATGATGCACTTGTCCAAGGAATTGCATTTGACTATGAGAGTTATGTCCAAGGTCACCGTTAAAGCTCCATATGAGCTTGGGCATGGTAAACAAAATTTATAGAAAGACTTTGGGGCATAAAAACTCCATTCCTTAGGAGCCTTATCTCAATTGGGTTCCATCTCGCGCTCAAAACCTCATGATGCCTTATGAAGCCATCCTACCTATCATCATGGATCCTATTGCCAAGGGAGATGTTCTTTACACTATTATCTATCCTGACATGCCGAATACTCTAGAAGAGTTGCAAAGATCTTGGATCCAACTCAAAAGGGAGCGAGACACCTTTGAAACATAGTTCTATGCAAGTGAGAAGAAGGTTTTGGAGCTTACAATATAGCTTCACGAAGAGCTAAGTTTGAACGCCTACATTGCACCAAAAGAGGATGCGCTGATGGGAAGCCTGATTCTTTTTTGTTGTTTTAGGAGTTTATTTTGTATTTGCTTCCTCCACTGTAAGCCTAAGAGAAATGTTGTAATCAATCTGAACTTATTAATGCAATTAACGTTTGTTCCTTCTTTGTCTAAACGAATTTAAATCTTCTAAGTCCTCGAAATAATTTGCATACGCATTTCATGCATCATAACATAAGAAAGCTTTCCACAACAGGTTTCCTCATCTTTCTACTGTTTATTTCAGTAAGATGGATACCGAGCAGACCGTGAAAGATCTGCAAGTAAAAAATTCCCAGTTCCACGCAACCTTGCTAACTCTGGCCAAGGGACAGCAAGAGTTGATGACACTGCTAGCAGCCAAAAAGAAGACTATGAATAAGTCCCTCATTAACATGGGGAAAAGGTTTCAAGGCTCAGTCTGTCAGGTGCAGATAGTTGAAGAGTTATCCGAGGAAGACGAGAACCAGGTGGAAGAGGAATTGAGCACCCGTGCTAGGGGTGCAAATGATCAAGCTTCTGAGGATGAAGACTACTTTGATAAACAGTATCCGCCGGCCAAGGATAAATACAAGCATTTAGAGGATAGACTGAAAGTTGTTGAAACACAAGTTGTACCTGGTTTGGATTTTGGTGATTTGAGCTTAGTACATGGGGTCGTCATTCCCGATAAATTCAAAATACCACTATTTGTGAAGTATGACGGAGTTTCATGCCCAAAACTTCATCTGAGGTCCTATGTCCGCAAGATACAACCACATACTATTGACAAGAAGTTATGGGTCCATTTCTTCCAAGAGAGTCTGGTTGGGACTCAGTTAGAATGGTTTTACCAATTGGAGGGTTCCCGCATTCACACATGGGAAGATCTGTCCACTGCTTTCTATCATCAATATCAGTATAACACTGATTTAGCACCGACAAGAGTTCAACTTCAAGGAATGACAATGGGTACTAACGAAGGGTTTAAAGAGTACATGTAAAAATGGAGGGATCTTGATGGAAGAGTTTAACCACCACTAACTGATATGGAGCTGGTGGACATGTTCATGGGAACACTAACGGGACCCTATTTGAACTTGTTAATTGGTAGCTCATCTTCTGGTTTCACCGAATTAATTCTAACTGGTGAAAGGGTTGAGAGTGGAATCAAGAGTGGAAAAACTCCCATGGCATATGCTTCTACATCAAGCACTATAAAAGAAACCCTTTACTGGAAAGAAAGAAGCCAGTGTTGTTTATGGGTCAAGGGCCCATACCAAGAAGGATTATCGTCCATCTGTTAATGTTGTTTTGATCTCCAACCCTCCATCTACTCAAAGACAACCATCCAACCATCAACGATCTGAAGTTCCTCAAAGACAGTTCACAAGGATTAGCATGTCACTTTCCCAAGCGTTGCAACATCTGTGTAAGGCCAACTTAGTGACATTGCATGATCCACCATTAAATCTGAATACTACGTCACCAAAGTACAACAAATGCCAAGTGCGCGTATCATTCCAATAACCCTGGACATGAAACTGATCAATGCTGGGCTCTGAAGAATAAGATTCAAGATCAGATAGACAACAAAAAAATTGAATTTGATCCACCTGCTACTCCAAATGTGATAACCGCACCAATGTCGAACCATGGCAAAGGTGTTAATGTAATTGATGATACTACTTTTGTTTCCTCCATTGAGGATTTAACAACTCCATTAACTACATTGAAGGATAATTTTCTGAGAGTTGGGGTGTTCCCTAGTTGTTCTAAAGATTGTGTTTACTGTGATCAACAAGTAAATGGGTACAAGCGGCTGAAGGAAGGTGTGCAACGCCTAATAAATAGCCGCGAGATTCTGTTTAAAAAAGTTCCAACCATCAAAAGTTTAACCAACAAAGCTGAAGACCTGTCCATAATTACCATCTCCAATAACCCTCTTAGGATCTCCTCAAAGGGTCCTATTAGGATTTCAAATGAACCAACCATTGCTCCTTTAATAATCATTGCCCCTGGTCCTATTCCCTACTCCTTTGACAAAGAGGTTCCATGGAACTATGGTGCCGAAGTTTATTATCATGGGATAAAACAAGATTCTTGGATCAAAGAAAACGAAGCTGGTGTTACTAATATTGCAGGTTCTAGTAAAGAAATAAGAACAGGGAGGATCTTTTCCCCTGATATTTCACTGCCCACTACTACAATAACTCTCATTCGCATAACCAATGGCAAGTCTAGTGCCAACACTATAGGCAAATAGAAAGAAGGTGAGCCTGTTGGGATAGAGGTACCTACCAAATATACCGATGTTGAAGAACCCTCCACCTGAGAGATGGAGGAAATCCTGAAAATCATAAAGAAGAGTGACTTCAAAATAGTTGAGCAACTGGGGAAAAACCCCTCCAAAATCTCCATGTTGTCATTGTTACTCTGTTTGGACGCTCATGCCCAGGCTCTAATCAAGTTCTTGAAGAAATCCCATGTGCCCCCAAGAAACCACAGTTGACCAGTTCAAGAATTGTGTAGCAAGTTTAACGGCTGACAATGGATTAGGGTTCTCCGACACAGATTTGATATGGGAAGGAACCATAACAAAGCCTTGCATGTATCTATTAAATTCAAGGGAACCACCCTAGCTCATGTCCTAATTGATACTGGCTCATCTCTAAATGTGTTACCCAAAGGTGCTTTGGACCGGCTAGATTGTGAAGGACTGGTATTGAAGCCAAGCGATATTGTTGTAAGGGCTTTCGACGGGTCTAAAGGGATGGTTCATGGAGAGGTGGATCTCCCAATTAAAGTTGGCTCACAGATTTTCAACTCTACCTTTTATATAATGGACATACGTCTCGCCTACTCTTGTTTGCTTGGGCACCCTTGGATCCATGGGGCAGGGGAAGTAACATCCACCCTTCATCAAAAATTAAAATATCCAGTCAAGGGGAGGATCGTTACTGTTTACAACGAAGAAGAATTTATGGTGAGTTCATAGAAACTTCGTGCCAGACTTTTGAAGTTGTTCCTACTATGGTTGCCACCACCAAAATCTCCTCTGACATATCAAAAGTTGATGAAGTTGTGCCAAGAATGGTTTCACTTAAAGATCCCTGTGTCGTGGTCGAAGATGGAATTTGTACTATCTGGGGACAACTCCCCGACATTCCGTTTAAAGTAGACAAATTCGGATTGGGTTTTACCATCAAAGCTCATAAATAAGTCAGGCGCGCTCGCATGGGAAAGCTGCCTCTCCGCAACAGAAATCATGAAGTGAACATTGTGGAAGACTCTGATGATGAATGTGCTTTTGGAGAATGGGTCTACCCTACTGCCGAAGGAAAGCTCAACAACTGACATGAAAAGGATTTCACTCCCATCTCCTTCATTGAGGAGTAATTACTGTTTACTATTTTCTGTCAATTCAAGATCTTTTTTCTGTAATTTTTAAATTCCAAACAATGACTTTTAAGCCATGTTCCTTGCCTGGGGCACCATGGTCCATTTTTTTAAGGGCTTTGTTCATGTTCATTTATCATATGATCATTTAATGGAAAACATTGGACCTTTGCATTCAACTTTTATGCTCATTGTCTTTCTATTTCTTTATTTGCATTTTTTAAATAGCCATGTATCTTACATGCACACACACACACACACTTGCAAATCCTCATCCACTCTGGATCACATTGCCAACGAATCTACTATTGCCAATTATGACTTCGAACATCCAATGAACCAAGCTGAAGACGAAGGCAAGGAAGATTGTGAAATACTAGGGGAGCTAGCCAGACTTCTAATACAAGAGGAGAAAGTTATTGAACCTCATGAAGAGCCAATCAAAGTTATCAACTTAGGTATTGAGACAGACAATAAAAAGGTCAAGATCGATGCCAATTTAGAAGACGGTATCAAGAGCAGGTTCATTCAGATGTTACATGACTATGTTGAAGTATTTGCTTGGTCGTATGAATACATGCCAGGGTTAGATATCGATATTGTGGTTCATTGTCTATCGACAAAGGAAGATTGCCCTCCTTTCAAACAAAAATTTCATCGTATGCGACCAAATATTTCTGAAATGATAAAGACTGAGGTAATGAAGAAGTTTGATGTAGTTTTTATAGTTGTGACATCTTATCCTCAATGGGTTACAAACATGGTTCATGTACCAAAGAAATATGGGAAGGTTTGTAAGTGTGTAAACTATAGTTATTTAAATAGGGCAAGCCCCAAAGATGATTTCCGTCTGCCTCATATTGACGTCTTGGTTAACAACACCGCTCAACATAAAGTCTTCTCCTTCATGGATGGATTATTTGGCTACAATAAAATCAAGATGGCTCCAGAAAACATGGAAAAGACCACCTTTGTTACACAATGGGGCACCTTTTGTTACAAGGTCATGTCGTTCGGATTAAAGAATGCAGGGGCAACATATCAAAGGGATATGGTAGCTTTATTCCATGATATGATGCATCATGAAATAGAGGTCTCTGTGGATGATATGATTGCAAGTCCGCAAACTGAAGAAGAGCATCTCGATCACCTACACAAGCTATTTGAGTGGTTGAGGAAGTACAAGTTGAGGTTGAACCCTAATAATTTCACATTCGGAGTAAGGTCTGGGAAGCTTCTAGGTTTTGTCTTCAGCGGTAAAGGCATCGAAGCTGATCCCGCAAAGGTAAAAGCCATTCAAGAAATTCCAGTTCCCTGTTCTGAAAAGGAGGTTAGAGGATTCTTGGGATGTCTTAACTACATTACCCACTTCATATCTCACGTAACTGCTACTTGTGAACCAATCTTCAAACTCTTGAATAAAGATCAAGTAGTCATATGGAACGACAATTGCCAAGCTGCCTTCGAAAAAATCAAGGAATATTTGCAAGAACCTCCTATTCTTATGCCTCCATTGGAAGGAATACCATTGATCTTTTACTTGACTGTGCTAGAGAATTCTATGGGGTGTGTGTTGGGCCAACATGACGAGTCCGTCCGAAAAGAACATGCGATATACTACCTGAGCAAAAAGTTTACTGACTGTGAAACCAGATATTCACTGCTTGATAAAACTTGCTTCTCTCTGGTATGGATTGCTCCCCGGCTAAGACAGTATATGTTGACGCACACCTCTTTATTGATTTCTAAGATGGACCCTATCAAGTACATCTTCGAGAAGCCCACTCTTTCCGGACGGATAGCTAGATGGCAAATGATTCTGACTGAATACGATATTCAATATACAACACAAAAGGCCATTAAAGGAAGTATATTGGCAGATCATTTGGCCCATCAAGCTGTTGATGATTATCAATCTATGAACTTTGATTTCCCGGATGAGAAAACCATGCTAGTAACTGACTCTGAAGAACCTGGACCGTACGACGGACCTGAACAGAGATCCCGATGGACTATGGTTTTTGATGGGGCTTCCAACGCTTTGGGAAATCGAATTGGTGATGTGATTATTTCTCCTGAGGGTTGCCATACTCCTTTCACTACTATATTGTTCTTTGATTGTGCGAACAACATGGCTGAGTATAAAGCGTGCATCTTGGGTCTAAAGGCTACCATTGACTTAAGGATCAAGTTCTTGAACGTATTCGGAGATTCTGCTCTAGTAATCAGCCAAGTCAAATGAGAATGGGACACTAAATATCCTAAACTTATTCCTTACAAGGAGCTCGTGTTAACCCTAATACCATACTTCGAGGATATCACCTTTGAACATTTTCCTAGAGAAGAAAATCAGTTGGCTGGCGCCTTGGCAACAATGTCTTCCATGTTCAAAGTCAAATGGGACAATGAAGCTCCTATGATTACAATCAAAAGATTTAACGAAACTGTACACTTCTATGAGCTTGACACTGACGAAGAGAAACCATGGTACCATGAGGTGCTGAGATATCTTGAGGCACAAGAATATCCTGAAGGAGCTTCCATCAAGGATAAGAAATGCTTAAGAAAATTTTCAGCCAAATTCTTTATAAGCAACAAAATCCTATACAAGCGCAACCATGATCTACTCTACCCCGATGTGTGGACAAGAAGGAGGCAGAGAAAATTATGGAAGACATGCATGATGTCCTTTTTGGGACCCAATCTAGTGGACACACTATGGCTAAGAAAATCCTGAGGGATGGTTATTATTAGTCCACAATGGAAACTGATTGTCATCATCACTTAAGGACTTGCCACAAGTGTCAAATCTATGATGACAAGGTTTATGTACCTCATATTCCTCTAAGTGTCATGAATGCTCTGTGGCCATTTGCAATGTGGGGCATTGACATGATTGGATAGATCAAACCTACTGCTTCCAATGGACGTCGCTTCATTCTTGTCGCTATTGATTACTTCACCAAATGGGTCAAAGCTGCCTCATTTGCCTCTGTCACGAAGAACATTGTAGCCATATTCATCAAGTATAACCTCATCTTCCATTACATTATCCCTGAAAGGACTATCATGGACAATGGAACTAATCTCAACAACACTATGATTACGGAACTTTGCACTCGGTTTAAAATCAAGCATCACAATTCTTCTCCGTATAGACCCAAAATGAATGGCGTAGTGGAAGGTGCCAATATAAATATCAAGAAGATTTTGCAAAAGATGGTGGTAACCTACAAAGACTGGCATGAGATGTTACCGTTTTCTCCCCATGGCTACCGTACTTCAGCTCGAACGTCAACTGGGGAAACTCCATTCTCCTTGGTCTATGGCATGGAAGTTGTCCTACCTGTTAAAGTTCAGATTCCTTGTCTAAGGATAATGAAGGAAGTAGACATAGGCGAAGACGAATGGATTCAAACTTGGTTGGATCAGTTGAACATGATTGATGAGAAGAGACTGGTTGTTGTTTGTCATGGTCAAATGTATCAAAAACGTATGATTAAAGCTTTCAACATAAAGATCAAGCCTCAAGTGTATCAAGCTGGCGACTTGGTAATAAAGCACATTATTCTTCCACAAGCCGATCCCAGGGGAAAATGGACTCCCACTTACGAAGGAATATTCGTTGTATAGAAAATTTTCTCTGGTGGTGCCATGATGCTGACTATTATGAATGGTGAAGACTCCCCATATCCTGTGAATGCGGACATAGTTAAAAAATACTACGCATAAAATGACCCGCTAGGTTAACATACCTAGGAAAAAATAAGGGCGTCCCGACGAACCAAAGAGGTTCAGGAATAAGTTAGGGATATATGTAAAAGATTGTACACCTGGCGAGTCGAAAACCCGAAAGGGCAATTTGGGGAAAAAATGGGTATCCTAATGGGCTGAAAACCCGAAAGGGCGGTCCAGGAAAAAGTTAAGGATTAAAGCGTATGACTATGTCCCGTGGGATCTCTACAGCCAGCTGTATTACCAAAGTATGAAGTTCAAATGGTCCAAGATCAATCCAATCAACTTCTTTCAATGGCAAGGGATGATGTTCGAGGACATAGGGGGCAATAGTGGAGTTGGAACACAATAAGGTCACTTCCACGTGGCTGTTATTTTGTTTTGTATTCCTTTCATTCTTTCGACAATTTCCTCTTACTAGGATCTATGTCCCTTTGTACAAAAACTCCTATTCATGAGTAAAACATCAATACAAATATACTTTGAAGTACAAACTTCTTGTTTTTTCTGTTTTGACTGCAAGGGTGTCAAATGACTAAAATTGAATGAACATATGCATGTGAACATGATTAAACTATTAACCAAATGTCTACATAAAAATAGTAACCAGTATTGTCCTTAAGGATTTGGGATTATCCATACAAAGTTACTTCAACCAAATTATCCCCGCCAATTTGGATTCAGGAAATCCCCAACCCGAGTTTCAATCTCCAGAAAACTCTCTCCCAGCTAATTTCGTCTTAAAAGAAGAAGTCTTTTCGAATTCCTTCCTAAAGAATATATTTCCCCTGCAGGTCGTCTAAATATTCTCTTCAACAGGGTTTATTCCCCCCCCCCCCCAACAAACTGCAAATTTCCCCGCTTGAGTTTTCTTCTTAGACCATTACAAATCAATGGACAAAACCCCTTAACATCCGGTTAAGTCATTACATCCCCCAATGGAGTCGTTGCTATCACCAAAAGTTACTGTAAAGCCTGGATATGACCAGATAACAGTTTGAGTTACTGAAACCTGGACCCGACCAGATAACAGTAAATCTCAATTTTAAGTTACTAAAGCCTGGACTCGACCGGATAATATTTCAACTTCTTCAATTGTTGAAACTTGGCCTCGACTAGATAACAATTCGAGTTGTTGAAACATGGACCCGACTAGATACTAGTTAACCTCAAGATCAAATTGCTGAAACCTAGACCCGACCAGATAACAGTTCGAGTTGCTGAAACCTGGACCCGACCAGATACCAGTTAACCTCAAGGTCAAATTGCTGAAACCTGGACCCGGCAAGATAATAGTTTGAATTACTGAAGCCTAGACCCGACCAGACAACAGTTAATCTCAAATTCAAGTTACTAAATCCTGGACCCGAATAGATAGTAGTTTAATTTCTTCAATTACTAAAACCTCGACCCGACCAGATAATAGTTAATCTCAGTTCCCAGTTACTAAAGCCTGGACCCGACCAAATAATAGTTCAACTTCTTAAATCATTACTGAAGCCTGGACCTGATCAGATAATAGTTAGTCTCAAATTCAAGTTACTAAAGTCTGGACCTGACCAGATGTTAGTTCAACTTCATCCTATCCTCAATTTATTATGAAACCTGGACCCGACTAGATAACAGTTAATCTCAATTTTAAGTTACTAAAGCCTGGACCCGACCAGATAATAGTTCAACTTCTCCAATTGCTGAAACCTAGACCTGACCGGATAACAGTTAACCTCAAGTTCAAATTACTGCAAAATATACTAGTTTAACTTCTTCAATCACTAAAAAAACTCCTCTTCCCCAATAGAGTTTGCCACTACCCCCAACAAGTTGTTTTGAAGCTTGGAAGTCCGACCAGATAATAGCTAACTTTCTTGAATTCTTTCCTCCAAGAAGAAGTCAATATTCCCCTAGTGGAGTTCTTCTCAACAAAGTAGGAATCCCCAGCAGAAGCATTTTTAACAAAGTATGAAGGTACACATACTCTTCATTTCCAACAGCAGTCTGAGATTTAACTTCTCAAAACTCCCCAGTATCTGTCAAGGATACGCTTCGACAACATGTCACATTCATACATCATATAACATACGTAACATATACATACCGCATAATCTCATTTATTTTAAGAACATCATTACACTGTGCATATATTCGCATACATTTAACCCCTTGTTCCTTGCAGGAAAATCATTGATCTAAAGACCTCTTCTGGAACAGAATTAATTCTTCCAGTTAAAAACTGGAAAGACACCTAGTTTTCACCATGAATCGACCAAAAATTTATGCTGATGTTTCTCCCAGTTTCTACCATCATCTCTCCAAATGGCATCTTTAAGCCCACTCCTAAATCAATATATCATCGAGTGCAAATTTCTTGTCACTTTAGTGTTCAATCATCTTTCACCTTCAAACCACGAATGAAAGATCCGCCAATCTAAATCTTCGGGTTTAAGAAGATTGAACAGGGGAAATTGTTGTATCCCAAAATTTTCCCTCTCATTTTCACAAGATTTCTCTCACAAGATGTCCATTGGTTCAAGAAGTCACAAGGATGGATCAGCTCAAGACCCCTCCTCAATCACTAATGACTCAAAATTAGGATTTGGGTTTGCACAAGTACAATTGGACTTTTAAGGACCCATATGACTTTCATGGATCATTTTGGACTCTCAAGATTTCTCATGTCAAGTTTCAAGCTTTAGATCACATTTTTGCTCAGTCAATTAATCATATACAGGGCTTTGGCAATAACTTCAGGTTTTGGAATCCCTTCTAAACTGGTAAACCGTATTTGATCAAGCACGGGCACTCCCAACAGTTAAGAGAACTCCTCTAGCGTAGGGAACAACTAATAGTCTGAAAAGGTGAAGCAATGATGCATGGGATCAAAGAATTGGAAGAGCCCACACATCATTTCTTCTTGGAAATTGGAGGTAGCCAAACTGAGGAGTCGACCATATTTCTTGGTGAAAGGAAAATCTTCAGGCACCCTTGATACTAATTCTTGGAGTTAAGGGTGTGCTTTCACGAATCTGATTCAGATGGTATTCCTTCAGACAGGATTCATGTCCTACAAAATAAAACAAAGATAAATCCCAAAATCCTTGAAATGGTTAGTGAGAATTCTTATGATGTTATGATGGTATGATGTTATGATGTTATGATGTTTATGAGGTTATGTACAAGTATGCAAAGAAAGCAAGTTATTATGTACACACAAAGAAGACAAGTTCTTAGGTTTAGGCTTGCATGGAGTTGGTAGATAAGTACCCTCTTGAATTTTAGTTGGCTCAACCTGTCCAAGAAAGTAATCGGGTCCTAGGGGATCTCAATATCACTGACCTTTATTTTAGGCATTGTCTCAGCATAATCAATCTTTTCTTGCGGCCGAGATAACCTAAAAGTCTGATCTCAATGAGTGTAGTATCGAGTATCAACCAATTTTCAGCTTTCCACCAAAACCGGCTATCTCACTACTTCCTAACGGACAAGTTGTTCAAATAAGGTTCTAAGGTCAGTTAGTGCTTCATGACACTGCTCAGCTGCCCCGTATTCTCCTCAATTTAACACAAGGGATACCGGTACCAACAAATGCGTCACACTAACGTAGCCATTGCTTCAACCACATAGGTCTATGTTGTACAGTTTCCATAATCTATTTCTATTTACCTAAAACGTGCCCCAGATACGGATAGAGGATCAAAACCCAAACAAGGAACCATAATGTAAAGAAGACAAGTCAAACAAAGAAAAGCAAATAAAAGTGATCTAACTCTAAGGTAACCCCACTTTTAAGATATCCCCAGCAGAGTCGCCAGGTTTGTAATACGGTGAGAGAACTGACTTTTGTGTTTTACGTTTTATCGCAATTGTTGCGGATAGCAAGAGTCGCCACCGACTTTTCTTTTATCCAATAAAGGAAAGGGTGAAAAGAACAGGAAAGACCTTTTAGATTATTTTCTTGAGTTCGGGGGGTAGATAATGAACAGGGAAGGTATTAGCACCCTTTCCATCCATAGTTATCTATGGGCTCTTAGTTGCTTGCTAGATCACTTGATTTTGTTTGAAAATATGCTTGTGGGTTTTGAAAGTATTTTGAAAATGTCTTTGTAATGGTTCTCGTCTCTATAGAACGCGTACAAAGTGTTGTTAGGAAAATAGTTCAAAGAAGTGTTTGTGGAATGTGTTTTTGAAAGTGATTTTGAAAAGGTGTCTTTGTAATGGTTCTTGTCTCTATAAGAGCGCATACAAAAAGCTTTGTCTTTTGAAAACGTTTCAAAATGAAATTGTGAGTGTATAAAAATGTTTTTTTTGTGAGCAAGCGAGTAACTAGGAGCAACCTACATACTCAAAATGTCTCAAATGTTCTTCTCCTCCTCCTTTAGATGCTGCTATCTTACCATTGATTTGGTAAGAAGCCCCATCATTGGATATGAAGGGACAGACGTGGGTTATCGTATAGTCATGATAGCAATGTTGTGAGATATCTTAGCATTTCTCTTTAGGGACTAAGATCATTTGTAAGGAAACATTCGAAGCATCGTCGAGGGACTACGATCTTGTATTTTTGGTTGTTTTTGCTAAGACACCTCACATGCATAACATGACCATTTTTCATAAGGCGACAAGTAGTTAACCCTAGAGGTGCAAGTGTGTAAGTGTTTGTATTTCATGCTTGGTTTATCTTGGATTAGTGTTTTCTAAGATTGATTTTATCTTCCCATACAAATCCTACTTTACTAGCATTTATATGAAAGCGATAAATTGCGGAAAGTAAATATCCTACGCTATTACAAATCACTTGGGGATGGGGAGTACAAATTTACGAATGGGGATTGCAAGAAATTAAAGTTCTAATTATCTATTACAACCATATTGAAATAATGTACAAGAATTGAAATGTAAAATAGATTTGTTTTGTTTTTTTATTAAGGAAATGTTTTTTAGTCTTTTGGTTTTAAAATAAATAAAGCAAAGTATATGAATATAAAGTATTTTTTGGTATTTTTTTTATTAATAAAGTGATGATAAAAATAATAAGAGAGTAAGAGTTAGAGTCAGCGTGTTGCCAAAATAAGAGAGACAAGAAGTTCTAACTCGGGCGCGCTGTAAATCAGAAAGCAAATGTTAGTAGAAATGGGGAAACCCAGAAGTTCTGGGTCTAGACACACTAAAGTTCCGGGGTTGCTGGAAACAAAGGAAAGCCTAGAAATTCTGATTTCTGAGAGAGCCTAGAAGTTCTAATTTCTGAGAGAGCCTAGAAGTTCTGACTGCTGAGAGAGCCTAGAAGTTCTGGTCCAGGAGACTTGTTTGACAAATAATGGGGTAAAAATGTTAAGAAATAAACACAAAAGATGCTTCTAGGGATAGAACCTAGGACCCTTAACACTAATGCCTTATGCACGTGCTCTCTACCACTAGGGTGGCTATACATCCGGTATTAGAAGCAAAAACATAAACATATATTACAAATTAAGTTCTAATGATGAACTTCATCTTCTTCTTCGCGCCAGCCAGAGTGTCTGCAACTTATTTATTTCTCAACAAAAATGGAAAATGCAAACATAGAAGTTATGGCTAATTTCATCATGGTTTCATAAATACAAAGTATCAAAACTGTAAACCAGAAGCAAGCATGAATTTTGCTAATCCTAATTTTGAACCCTAATTTCCTCGAGAAGTTCTGATCTGAAATTATCTCTACTTAGGCCATATAAATGAAATCTATAAATATGCACAGATTCAGAGCCACGATATCTACGTTATGTCTTTGAAATTGCAAGCCTAACAATGCCTAAGTAATGAAATGAAAATCAGAAGAAACTTACCTTGCAGTTGGAAATTATTGTGAGTTAGAGCCTGGTTCAGATTGTTGTGATGATGTTCTGGTCAGCTTCCTCAAGTTCTCAGAAAGCTAAAACAACCTTAAACTTGAATTATGGATGGTTGGAATGCTCTGGAGCAGTTAAGATGCAAAGTACTGATTTTTTGAAATGGAGAATAATGAAGATTGTATTACAGTTTGAAAACAAAAGTTGGGAACGCTCCTACGTGTATATCAGAAACTATGTGGATTATTTGGCCAAGAAACGCACAAGGAAAATTAGAGTTTTGATGCAAAAATCAGAAACTAGCAGGTTTTGTGTTTGTGTTGCAGTTTCAGGTTTTTGGGAATTTTCAGCAAGGTTTCAAGGTTTTTTTCAATGCTCTTTCAGTTTGCAAATGAAGCTTAATTTATAGGCAAGTGATTTAGAAGCTTGGAGAAGTCAGTAGTACAACCATCATGTGTTATGGATTGTTGACTTATTTTTGAAGTAAGTTTAGACAAGCATAGATTCAAGGCAAGGTAGGGTGGTTAGAAGCTTTAAACATGCCTAATCTGAGTTTGTAGGCATGATTTATGGGGAAGTATGCTAAGAAACAAATTAAAGTATGGGGTCAAAATAAACTTGTACAAAAGTTTACTTTTCAAGGACAATATTGGTACTTTTATGCCACACGTGGGAGGATCCTTTGGATAAAGGCTAAAATACTGGGATAAGGACTCAAAAGTTGGTGTAAGCATTAAATGATGATGAGATTTAACAAACAAGAAGACATGCAACATGACATTATGCATCATAGCTTGAAATGGATCAGAAGTTCAGCATAAACGTAACTTAGATTAAGAACAAATGTCTAACTTCTGATCTTTGAATCTCCCTGCTCCAGCATGATCTGAAGGAGTTCTCAGACTTTTCAGAAAGCTTGTAACATGCTTTGTAACCCCTCTTTGAATCATTTTTGCAATCTTATTGCACCTACGTGAAAATTGTCCCAGAAGTTCTAATCAAATTCTGACTTGGAAATGCTCAAAATTTACTAAGTGTTTTAGCTTCATGGACGTGTCTTCAAGAATTTTAGCTTGAAATCCCGGCACTTATAGGAGGAGTTCTGTTCTGCAAAGTTTTAGATCTCATTGAGATCTACAACTTCTGTGTCAGAATTTCTTCCTGAATCATCTTGCATCATGATGAAAATCTGGCCAGAAGTTCTGAACTTATCATATTTTCTTAACACTTAGAAAAATTTCTAAGTGTTTAGAACTTTGACTTTTCCAAAGAAATTTTGAATTTTTATTTTCTTGGTGAACCAACTTCATATTCTAACATGTCTTGATGAATGTGATTCTTGAAAACTTGACTTTGATCCAAAAGTTAAAGTTTGACTTTTCAGTGTGCATTTTGACCATTTTGCCTTTGTGCCAATTCCAAACCCAAATTGATGTATCAGTGCTGCAAACTTGAGCCATGGAAGATCTTGTGAGAAAATCCTTGAGAAATGAGAGGGCAAATTTTGGGGTACAACAGCTGCCCCTGTTCAATCTTCTTAAACCTGAAGAGTTAGATTGGCGAGCCCGCCATTCGTGACTTGAAGGTGGAAGATGATTGAACACTAAAAGTGCCCAGAAATCTTCACTCGATGATGTGGTGGTTGATTATGTAGGGAATGGGCTTAAAGATTCCATTTGGATAAATTATGGAGAGTTGTCAAAGATGGGCTTATAGATGCCATCCAGAGTGATTAGGGGAGGTATCAGGATAAATCTTTTGGTTGATTTATACTGAAATAGTATATGTCTTTTGCCTGTTTTTAACAGGAAGAGATAAATCTAACCAGGAGAGGTTCGTTGATTGACTGTTGTTATTCTGGAAGAACTAAATCTAAATAGAATAAGTCTTCATTTGCCTGCTGTTAATCTGGAAGAACTAAATCTAACCAGAAGAGGTCTTCGTTTGCCTGTTGTTAATCTGGAAGAACTAAATCTAACCAGAAGAGGTCTTCATTTGCCTGTTGTTAATCTGGAAGAACTAAATCTAACTAGAAGAGGTGTTAATTTGCCTGTTGTTAATCTGGAAGAACTAAATCTAACCAGAAGAGGTCTTCATTTGCCTGTTGTTAATCTGGAAGAACTAAATCTAACCAGAAGAGGTCTTCATTTTCCTGTTGTTAATCTAGAAGAACTAAATCTAACCAGAAGAGGTCTTCATTTTCCTGTTGTTAATCTAGAGGAACTAAATATAACCTGAAGAGGTTTTCATTGGCCTGTTGTTAATCTGGAAGAACTAAATCTAACCAGAAGAGGTCTTCATTCGCCTGTTGTTAATCTGGAAGAACTAAATCAACCAGTAGAGGTCTTCATTTTCCTGTTGTTAATCTGGAAGAACTAAATCTAACCAGAAGAGGTCTTCATTTGCTTGTTATTAATCTAGAAGAACTAAATCTAACCAGAAGAGGTCTTCATTTTCCTGTTGTTAATCTAGAAGAACTAAATCTAACCAGAAGAGGTCTTCATTTGCCTGTTGTTAATCTGGAAGAACTAAATCTATCCAAAAAAGGTCTTCATTTGCCTGCTGTTAATCTGGAAGAACTAAATCTAACCAGAAGAGGTCTTTATTTTCCCGTTGTTAATCTGGAAGAACTAAATCTAACCAGAAGAGGTCTTCATTTTCCTGTTGTTAATCTGGAAGAACTAAATCTAACCAGAAGAGGTCTTCATTTTCCTGTTGTTAATCTAAAAGAACTAAATCTAACCAGAAGAGGTCTTCATTTTCCTGTTTTTAATCTGGAATAACTAAACTAACTAGAAGAGGTCTTCATTTTCCTGTTGTTAATCTAAAAGAACTAAATCTAACTAGAAGAGGTCTTCATTTGCATGTTGTTAATCTGGAAGAACTAAATCTAACCAGAAGAGGTCTTCATTTTCCTGTTGTTAATCTGGAAGAACTAAATCTAACCAGAAGAGGTCTTCATTTGCCTATTGTTAATCTGGAAGAATTAAATCTAACCAGAAGAGGTCTTCATTTGATGATTGATTTTTCCTGCAAGGAAGAGGATTAGTTGCATGCAGATGTATGTATGGCGTAATGATGTTCTCAAAATAAACGAGATTTTATTGTATGCATTTTCCATGTATGTGTTATGGTTTATGAATGTGATGTTTTTATTAGAGTGTGTCTTTGTCTAGGAAAATAAATCCATGACAACATGCTAGGGAGCCTTGGGAGGCTGAAACCCAAAATGTTGTTGGAGAGTAGGTGTATCTTCAACTTTATTTAGAATGTTTCCATTGGGGAATTCCTGCTTTATTGTTTGAGTAGAAATCTGCTGGGGAATATTTACTTAGGCTCTTTGCATGAAGAAACTCTGTGGGGAATGTTGATTTCTGCTTAGATGAATAAAGTTTAGGAATTTTGGTTGTCTATTGCTCTACGGGGGAGTTATTCCTGACTGGGGAGAATCGAAAATTAAATGTTATTTGGTCGAAATCCAAGCATGGCAGCAATTTGTTGGGGATAATGAAGTTGACTGTTATCTGGTCGTATTCCAGGCTTCGCAGCGACTTACTGGGGAAGATTAAATTAAATGTTATATGGTCGCATTCCAGGCTTCGCAGAAAATTACTTGGGAGAGTGAAGTTAAACTGTTATTTGGTTGGATTCCAGGCTTCGCAGCAAATTACTAACATTAAACTGCTATCTGGTCGGATTCCAGGCTTCAAAGCAAATTTCTGAGGTGGAAGAAGTTAATTGTTATCTGGTCAAACTCCAGGTTTCACAATAACTTACTTGAAAGGATGAAGTTAAATTGATATCTGGTCGGGTCCGGGCTTCACAATAACTTGCTTGAAAGGATGAAGTTGAACTGTAATCTGGTCGTGTCCAGGCTTCACAGTAACTTGTTGGGGATTGTAGAAGAGTCTTTGAGGAAGTGGGGTTGTGGTCCCTTGATTTATAATAGTCTGAGAGGAAAATTCAAGTTGGGGAATTTGTAGTTTGTTGGGGAGATAAACCCGGTTGCCAATCTGATGGAGAGGTGTTTTCCTTTGGCAGAAATCCTCTAGGATTCTTGAGCTCAAATCAGTTGGGGAGAAGTTTTCAAAGATTGAAACTCTGGCTAGGGATCACCCTATGAAAAGGATTTTGCAAGGGATTTGTCACTGCCCCAAGTAACAAGTGTTGTAGCATTACCAGAAAAATGTTTGTCTGGTCGTACGTAACCTTTTGTTGGAATTCACGTTTAATACCCCAAGTGATTCAGATCTAGACCTACCCCTGGTTATTCAGCACCTCTCGAGAGATTTCTTGGAATCTTGACTTGACTGCCCCATGTAATGGTAGAAATGTTTAAGACTAAGCCATTGGATTAACTAGACTTATACAGATCAAAATAAAAATTGCCACCGCGCTTTATTGTTTCCAAAGGAATGGGAAAAGATCGAGTAACCCAAAAATAGGGGGAAAGATTCAAGTAAGTGGTTGGTTATGCAAAGGGAAGGTATTAGCACCCTAAACATCTACGGTACTCCGCAGGAACCTCTTTGTAAAATCTGTATATTTTGGCTATAAAATGTTGTATAAAAATAGATGGTGGAGGTGAGAAAAGAAACATATTTTTTATGATTTTTGCATCCGCCGCGGTTGCAAACCTTTAGTGTCTACGTACCACTTTTCATGCAATAGAGGATCAGGGTACACGTAGTTCACCTTTAGAATTTTTAAAACACAAGTGTGTTGGTTAATTTTATGAGATAAGACATCATCGTCATTGTACGTGTGGAAAACATACTTACTACCCACAATCATGATAAAGGAGAATTTGCATCATCTCAAAGTGGAGGATATGGCTTGGATTTTAAAATCAACAATGCCTCACTCAACACCCAAGTGGAAAATATATCACTTCACTACATATTGTAGAAGTATAGTTGTTTGCATCACTACAAGGATTGACAAGAGTCTAATCTTTTGAGAAAAGTTTTTAAAGTAAAAAGCCAAAGTGGAAAAATTGTTTGAAATGAGATTGATTGACTTTTAGTCTTCTCATAAAAAATGTCAAGGTATTATCAAATTGATTGAAATTTATTCATGAAAATGTTTTGAAAATGCATGGACATAAGTCCAAGTTTATTATGAAAGTGGTTCAAGTTTAAAAAACAAGAAGAGTTTTCAAAAGGAGGAAGAAGATTTTTTAAATTGAAGAAGATGGGAGGATATGAAGGGACTATCCTAAAGCATAAGGTAAAAGATAAGGAGAAGAACCATTTAACCAACAAGAAGCTAATACTTGAAATTATGAATCAAGATAGAATTCCCATTCTTTGGATTGAAACCAAGCAAGAAAAGATACTAGACCTCTTGAGAGAACCAAACTTCAAGTGTATTAAGTCTTCACAAAAATTGGGCAGAGTAACGGCTGTATACGGGTGAATTCTAGATTACAAACAAAGTATGAAATCATAATAACCTGCACACAAAACAAAAAAACAACCCAATGTCTTGAGGTAAACCTCAAGAACTCCAGACAAAATATCTATTAAGGTCACAAGGTTTCCAACATAGGGCAAGGTTTCTAATCCTAAGTCCAAGAAGTCCAATACTACATAATTCCAAGGATAGTAACCAAATAGTCCAAGTATCATTAAAGTTTTTTATGGTTTATGTTGATTATTAGGTGCCTTAAAAAAAAGAAAAGCTCAAGTGAGCAAAATAAAAATGACAAGAAAGTAAATGCTCAAGTGAGCAAAGATGAAAAATAGCATGAAATATAAATGCTAAAGTAAATGGTGCATAAAATAAAAGAGCATAAAATAAAAACACAAAATAAAGTCAATTATTAGTAATTAGTGATTAGTTGGATGACTATCTTGAAACTTGCATTTGGAACTCATTAAAGGATTAGTAGAACCAAATCCTCCACACAACAAGTTGCATTTGTTTTTTATCAAGTATATCATCTATTTTGGAATCCTCAAAAGTACCATTTAATGATCAACGATGTTTAAGTGATCTACGTTGACCAAAAGTGATGTAGATCTATTAGAGGATTGGTAGAACCAAAGCCTCCACACAATGAATCTCAAGGTTATTGGATCAAAGAGATCAAATTAACATACTTGGGCTTGCAAACATAAGTTCGGGCCACGAATGATCATTTATTCGAGTCGGGACAAAATTTAGCATTATGTTAATTAATCGTAAGTGGACTTATGTAGAAGTCGCACCTATTTTGAGGCCGGTCAATAGCAATATATGCACCATTTGTTTTGAGACATATAGATATCATGCTCCAATAACACTTAGTGCAATAAGAAAGGTATGAGATGAAGAAGGGTGGGAAAGAATATAAACCACATTTGAATTAAAATTTAATCAAACTATTATTAAAATCATTCATCCATTTTTATGGAGTTATACTCAACACCATGGATCCAATGATGTTAACAAAGTTCATGATAAAAAATTCAACCCAAGATCAGCCAGAAAATAATCACAAAATAATATTACATTTAATATATACATTAAAAAGGATTTTAAAATATTTTAAAATAGAAATAAGAGATAAAAATATCAACTATGTTCAAATTAATCAAGAAATATTAAGACCATAGAAAAATCAGAAATAAACTCAAATATTTTTATAAAAATTTTGGTAATTTTTTAAAGTCAGAAATTATTTTTAGAATTAAAAGAAATGAGTAAAATAAACCAAAAATGATTTAAAAAAATAACAAAGTCAGAAATAAAAAATAAATGAGGTCAGCAATATTTGTCACAATATCATTGGATCATTCCATGTTTTTTTAGAATTTAAAAATGCATAAAAGTATTTTTTTAACATTTAAAAACAATTCAAATAAAGTGAAAATTTATTTAAAAAAAATATCAAAACACAAAATAAAACTGTAAAAAAGTAAAAATCAGAAAGAGAAAAATCAAAAATATTTTTCGTAATTTTTTCAGATTTTTTGGACTTAAAATGAATTTTTTATGATTTTTTGAAGTTCAAAACAATTTAAATATAAAAATGAGAAAATAAAATAAAGTCAAAAAATATGGACCAATGGATGAGAGTCAAAACGTGTTAGTAAGCTAATCCAATGGATCAGACACGCTGTGCATATCATGGTCTTTAATAAATATGACACCGGATCCAACATTTTTAAAATAAAACAACTTAAAATGTGGCGCGTTGGATGGAGTCTGACTCACAAAAGTATTCAAATCCAAAGGCTCCTGAGGCACGCACATGGCAAGGCAAGCATATTATATCTGTTTCAAAAAAATAACGTGGCTTCATGTCATTGGTTGAAGACGGACATGTCATCGTCTTCAACCTCCAGCCATCCCCAAATTGAATCCTTCAAACTGTAAAATTAGCAAACTAGACCGGTACCATTAGATTCGTATCTTCAAGACGATTCTAATGGTACCGTCACGCTAAATTTATATAAATTGTGCAAGGCTGTGTTTGAAGAAAACCAGGAAAAAAAAATAGCGAGCACGAAAATCTAGGATATCTCACTCAGTTCTCAATGAAATTGCAAATTATAAAGAGCACGAGGATCAGAAGAATACAAGGAGTGGATTAGTCTTTTATTTGAATCAATTTGGCCAAAAAATATGCCTGAGCGGAGTAGTGATAAGTTTCTCTGAAATTGGACTTCTACAGATCATTATAGGTCACAATTCTTGAAAGTAACCATATGGTTAGCTTCAGAGAAGTTCAATGAAGCTAACTGAATTGAGCTTTTGGTGTTTGAAGGTGAGAATGTAAGAAATCAGAATTTCAAATTCAGAGTTCGTGTGGGATATGAACAGGGGTCAATTGGCTATCAAAAGCTTGCCAAAATGAGTGAGGGATGATCCTTATTTATAGTTGATCATGATGCAAGGCTCAAGCGTGTGAATTGGAGGCAAAATCAGTGAAATCATGTGGACCTTCTAAGTGTGAAAGTGTGACTTCACATGACTCAAAACACGGTAAAATGAATGGTTTAAGGGTCGTTTCTTGTTATGGAAAGTTCCTAAACATGATTAGACACGAAATTGATCCTTAAACAGGCTTGTAATTGGATTTAAACTAATTTTCAAATCTGACTGGACTTGGAATTTCCATTTTATGATGCTACTTTCATAACCATGGTGCCAACAATGTAGGGCACCATATGATGTGATTTTTGAAGCATTTGAAATATAAAGTCACAAGCTTTACAATGTGCAAGGAGTGAGATCAATTGGATGTTTGAGCAAGAAGTTGTGTTGAGTAAAAGTTAGAAGAAAAGGGCTGACTTTTCATACTTCGAAAATTTCAAAGTTTTGCGTCAAAAATGACTTGTAATGTTTTGTATCCAAACATGGCCTTCCACTTGAAATTTTCTCTTGACCAAAAAACATGGAATTAAATAGACCTATTGAATGATATTTTTAAACTTGAACCATTCAAAATCTCCAAAAATTGAGAGAGTTATGAATTGTTGAAGTTGGCAAAAAAAATCATGAAATGACCTATAATCTTTTGTATCCTTAGGGTATCTTCCATCCATTTTCTCACTTTTCATATAAAAGAAAGGTTGAAGCTCACATATTCAAGATCATTATGGAAAAATAATTGTCTCAAGGTGATAAAAATTGATCAAGTTATGATCATTTGAAGTCACGTGAAGAGATTTGAGGGTCCATCTAGAGGACTTGTAATCTTTCTTCACCATCAAGTTTCTTCCACATGAAAACTCCTTGAAAATTTTGAAGTGATTTTGTAATAACCCTTTGAAGAGAAGGATGTTTTTGGAATCACTCAAAAATACAAAAAATGAGCAGGATATACTTCTTTGAAGTTCAAAACTCTAGCTCATAAATCAAGAAAATGCTTTGAGGAACGTTGACAATTTTAAACAACCTTCTTGTAACAAAACTTTTTCTTTGTAGATAGAAGTTGTTGAGGATGACAATGAGAACTCATAGCAACCAAAACCACTTCCATATCTTGAGAATTGGTATAAATATGCACTTGTGACCAATGGGAACAAGGCCTTGTCCAACCATGACAACTTCTTCAATCAACCCCTTGTACTTTTGAATCAATCTTGATAACTTTGAAATGTGGTGAACCAATATAAACCTTGCCATTCCATTTCTTCCAAAATAATTTCAATGGTGAGGTTTGAATATCTAAAGCTTTATTGACTAGGGTATGTAAATAAACTCATGAACCCATGTATCAACTTGCTAAACCACATTACCTTTACCAACATTATTAACAAGTAAGACAAACCAACATTGCATTTTATTAATTAAAAGGAAAGTCAAAACAAAAAATGCATGATCACAAAAGAAAAACAAGTCAAGGTGCTTTGTGATTCTTCAAAGAGCAAAGCTAAAGATAGGGAGGAGAACCAAAAGCCCTAATGTGATTTTGTTGTGATTGAATCAATATGGTATGATGAAGAGATCTTAGGGGGGAAAATTGGGGTACAACACCCCAGATGTGATGGACATTGACATGTCATGCCCCTTTGCTTATAGGAGATTTGTTATTTGGGAGTGACTTCCCACTTGAGGTGATTTTGTTCGTTGAGAGAGTTTTTTGTTCACTAGATATTCGTCGTGTGAATTTCTCCGCTGTCAAACAATTAGTCATATGCAATCAGCGACATTCAAATAATGCAAAGTTTATTCTGGTCTTGATGTTTTGAAAATGCGTTTTAGCAGATAAAAGAATTTTTGTAAGAAAATTCAACTTAGGATTTGGAGTAAGCCTTATAAGAGTCAGGATACCTTTTGTAACGCCATGCTTTCAAACTAACCCATGCTTCAATTAGGGCTTTTGAAGGGTTGTAACATGGCTTGGCTCACGGTCTAAGAAACAAAGGGTAAGGCTCAAAGTGTATTTGTACCCGCCCGTTATTCGTGATGTTCTTCAACCCTAAACTCAGTTAATTGTGAGTTTTAACTCCAATTGAGTCTGGAATAACGTTTTGGTGTTGGTTCAGAGAAGTTAAGTTTCTCGAAAGGCAGTCACTTCTGCAATATTTTTCATGTTATTGAAGATTTTTAGTAACCTTTTTTTTTATTATCCCTGATTTTACCTGACTGTTCTTGTTTTGAGATTACGGTCAACGGGATGCCCTAGTTTTTTCTTAAGTCTCCTTCGTAGGTTTTAACTTAATGGGCTTTTCTTTTCGAGAGATAATGATTGCCTATGTGATAGGGAACCACCGCCTTCTTTTGACTCAGGATGATGTTTTTGATATCACTCATTGTATACAAGGTGAGAGTTTGCGACTGAACTCGCATTTGAATTAATTGAGAGACTACCTTTCCCCAGGTTTTGATTAAAGGTTTCAATTTGTGTAAAAAGGAAACTCCTACTTATTTGGCTCAAAGGGGTTTACTATGGATTATCCTCCTTATAACTCTAGTGTTTAGGAATTGAAATAACGCATGTACATCGTCAGCAAGGTCTGTCCAAAAGCATATTGTATGAGATTAAGGAATTGTTTTCGTCATCCTACCTCTAAAGGCTTACAACTTTTAATCGAGTGTTGAATATCACTAAAAGGAAGTAAAGCACAGTTTAAGTATAGTGTAAACGAATGAATTAATTCAAGACAAACATATGCAATGCATTAATGAAATAACAAAGTTTGACATTAATAAATGTTCGAACAATCAAAAGAAAATTACAACTTGAAATTTCAAATGAACAAAAGTCTCTTTGTCTGAACTTGTCACTTCGGGTGGTGTGCCTTTGAGGGACGGCAGAAGAGTTCAATTTGACCATCTTGTGTGAAATCCAGCACTCCTTCGTCGATCAAGTCTTGAATCTTATTTTTCAATGCCCAACAGCTATTCGTATCATGTCCAGGATTATTGGAATGGTATGTACACATTGCATCAGGATGATAGCTAGGAGCAGAGGTATTGGGATTTCGAGGAGGATCCCTCAATGTAATCAACTCCATCTTCAACATGTGTTGCAATAGTTGAGCGAAGGACATGTCGATTTTGGTAAATTTCCTTTTGGGCGTGTCTTGCCTATGCTGATTGCCTTGTCGTTGTTGTTGCATCAGCGCTGGATTAGAGATACGCACCACCCCCGAAGATTGGTTGAGATTACTTTTATTGCGGCTCTTCTGGTTGTACACAGTATTGGACTCCTTCTTTCCATTTTATGATTTCTTCTGAGTACTTGAAGACGCAGTCCCTTGCATTTTACTGCTCCTGAGTTTATTTTTAACATGCTCTTGGACGAACATGTCATCCAATTCCCTATCTGCCAAGAGTAATTGATTATTGATTAGGCCCCAAGCTTTAGTTTTTTTCCCCAGATGGTCGTATTTTTATTGATAAAGCTTTCTGATGAGAATCCTCAACTTTTCTTGTTCCCGAGCTAAACTTTGGATAAGAGCCATCTGACTACTCATCTGGATTCTCATCCTTCCCATCTCATCCTGTAGTTGTTCCAACTGATCATCCTTGTTGTCGTCAAGATTTCCCATGATCATACCCCTAGTGAGGAGTGCTTTCACCTCTTCTTGTCCCTTGGATAGGTTCAAGAACATCTTTTGAAGTTGAGCATTTTGAGTCTGAATTTACTTGATAGTTTGTTCTAGATCCATCTCTATTGAAATAAATAGTAAGCAGATGATATGATGCATGATATGTGGACGCAATGTTTTCAAGGACTTAGGAAATTTAAATTTGTTATAGACAAAGAAAGGAGCAAACATCAATTGTATTAATAAGTTTAAATTGATTACAATTGTTCCCCTTGGGCTTACAATGGAGGATATAAAGTGAAATAAACTCTTAAGACAAGAAGGTTGGACGCATCCTTTTTGGCGTGATGTAGGCGTTCATATTTCTCTCCTCATGAAGTTGTCTCGTAAGCTCCAGGACCTCCTTTTCACTCGCATAGAACTGGGCCTTGAAAGTGTCTCGTTCTTCCTTCAGCTGGATCCAAGCTCTTTGTAAGTCTTCAAGAGAAGTAGGCATGGTAGGGTGAGAGATAGCATAAGGAACATCTCCTTCAACTAATGGCTCCATGATGATAGGAAAAGTGACAGGGTATGGCATACCGAGTCTTTGAGCACGAGTTTGTACCCACTTAAGATAAGGCTCCAAAGGCATGGAGTTATTACGCCCCAACGTCTTGCTATCCACTTTGTTTACCATCCTCCAAGCTCGTATAAATCTCTGACGGTAGCCTTGATCGTCACTCTCGTAGTCGAACACCAAACCTTGGATGAGTGCATCTTGAGGACCATCTCTTCGTGCATAGCCAAATTATCGTAATGCAAGAGAAGGGTTATAAGTGATACCTCCCCTAATGCCAAGTGAAGGGACATTAGGTAATTCCCCATAATAATCAATGATAGTAGTATCCTCCAAGGATCGAGAAAACCAATAAATGTCAAAGTGTGTGAGGGACATCATCCTTTGAGACCAAGTTAATCCTTGCTCGTTCTTCAATGTTGGTTGAGGTAAGTGCAAAGTAAACCACTTAGCGAGTAGGGGAATACAGCACAAGAGAGTACCTCTTTTCTTCATTGTGCGGGTGTGGAAACAATGTAAAATGTCTCCAAGAAAAGTAGGTATAGGATTACGAGAGAGGAAGATATTGATGGCATTCATGTCTATGAATTGGTCCGAATTAGGAAATAGAACCAAACCATAGATTAGAAGGTCCAGGATATTTTCAAAGGCTTGAAAATCCATATCCTCCCAGAATAAGCGAGCCTTCTCTAATAAAAACTTGGCTAGGAACCCTTTAACTCCGCTTCTTGTCTCCCAATTTTCTATAATGTTGACTCTCTTCAGATGCAGGGATTCGGCAATGACTTCAGGTTTTAGAATCCATTCTAAACCGGTAAACGATATTTGATCAAGCACGGGAAATCCCAATAGTTGAGAGAACTCCTCTAGCATATGGACCAACTGATAGTCGGGAAAGGTGAAGCAATGATGTGTGGGATCAAAGAATTGGAAGAGCACACACATCATTTCTTCTTGGAAATTGGATGTAGCAAAACTGAGGATTCGACCATATTTCTTGGTGAAAGGAGAATCTTCAGGCACCCTTGATGCTAATTCTTAGAGTTGAGGGTGTGCTTTCACGAAGCTAATTCGGATGGTATTCCTTCGAACGTTATTCATGGCCTACAAAACAAATCAAAAATAAAACCCTAAATCCTTGAAATGGTTAGTGAGAATTCTTATGATGTTATTATGTTTATGATGTTATGTACAAGTATGCAAAGCAAGCAAGTTGTTATGTACACACAAAGCTGACAAGTTCTTAGGTTTATGCTTGCATGGAGTTGGTAGGTAAGTACCCTCTTGAATTTTAGTTGGCTTAAGATGTCCTAGAAAGTAACCGGGTTCTAGGGGATCTCAATATCACTGACCTTCCTTTTAGGCATTGTTTCAGCATAATCAATCTTTTCTTGCGGCCGAGATATCCCAAAAGTCTGATCTCAATGAGTCTAGTATCAAGTATCAACCAATTTTCAGCTTTCCACCGAAACCGGCTACCTCACTACTTCCTAATGGCCAAGTTGTTCAAATAAGTTTCTAAGGTCAGTTAGTGCTTCATGACACCGCTCAGTTGCCCCGTATTCTCCTCGGTTCAATACAAGGGATACCAGTACCAACAAATACGTCACACTAACATAGTCATTGCTTCAACCATATCGGTCTATGATGTACAGTTTCCATAATCTATTGCTACTTACTTAAAAGGTGCCCCAGATCCGGGTAGAGGATCAAAACAAACCCAAACAAGGAACCATAATGTAAAGCAGACAATTCAAAAAAAGAAAAGAAAATAAAAGTGATCTAGCCCTAAGGTAACCCCACTTTTAAGATATCCCCAGCAGAGTCGCCAGTTCTGTAATACGGTGGGAGAACTTACTTGGGTGTTTTTCATTTTATCACAGTTGTTGCGGATAGCAAGATTCTCCATCGAATTTTCTTTTATCCAATAAATGAAATGATGAAAAGAACAGGAAATACCTTTGAGATTATTTTCTTGAGTTCGGGGGATAGATTATGAAAAGGGAATGTGTTAGCACCCTTTCCATACATAGTTATCTATGGGCTCTTAGTTGCTTGCTAGATCACTTGATTTTGTTTGAAAATGTGCTTATGGGTTTTGAAAGTATTTTGAAAATGTATTTGTAATTGTTCTCGTCTCTATAAGAACGCGTACGAAGTGTTGTTTGGAAAATAGTTCAAAGAATTGTTTGTGGAATGTGTTTTTGAAAGTGATTTTTGAAAAGGAGTCTTTGTAATGGTTCTCGTCTCTATAAGAACGCATACAAAAAGCTTTGTCTTTTGAAAATCTTTCAAAATGAAAATGTGAGTGTATAAAAATGTTTTTGTTGTGAGCAAGCGAGCATCTAGGAGCAACCTACCTACTCAAAAGGTCTTAAATGTTCTTCTCCTCCTCCTTTAGATGTTTCTATCTTACCATTGATTTGGTAAGAATCCCCATCGTTGGATGTGAAGGGACGGGCTTGGGTCATCGTATAGTCATGATAGCAATGTTGTGAGATATCTTAGCATTTCTCTTGAGGGACTAAGATCATTTGTAAGGCAACATTCGAAGCTTCATCGAGGGACTATGATCTTGTATTTTTGGTTGTTTTTGCTAAGACGCCTCACATGCATAACATGACCATTTTTCATAAGGCGACAAGTAGTTAACCCTAGAGGTGCAAGTGTGCATGTTTTTGTATTTCATGCTTGGTTTATCTTGGATTATTTTTTCTAAGATTGATTTTATCTTCCCATGCAAATCCTACTTTACTAGCATTTATATGAAAGCGATAAATTGCGGAAAGTAAATATCCTACGCTATTACAAATCACTTGGGGATGGGGCGTACAAATTTACAAATGGGGGTTGCAAGAAATTAAAGATCTAAATTATCTATTACAATCATATTGAATAATATACAAGAATTGAAATGTAAAATAGATTTGTTTTATTTTTTTATTAAGGAAATGTTTTTTAGTCTTTTAATTTTAAAAGAAATAAAGCAAAGTATATGAATATAAAGTAGTTTTTTGGTATTTTTTTTATTAATGAAAATAAAAGTGATGATAAAAATAATAAGAGAGTAAGAGTTAGAGTCAGCGTGTTGCCAAAATAAGAGAGAGCAGAAGTTCTAACTCGGGCGTGCTGCAAATCAGAAACCAAATGTTAGTAGAAATGGGGAAACCCAGAATTTTTGGGTCCAGACACGCTAAAGTTCTAGGGTTACTGGGAATAAAGGAAAACAGGACCCAGGAATGCTTCTGGGGCTAGAACCAATGACCCTTAACACTAATGTCTTATGTGCACGCTCTCTACCACTGGGGTGACTATACATCTGGTATTAGAAGAAAAAACATAAACATATATTACAAAGTAAGTTCTAATGATGAACTTCATCTTCTTCTTCGCGCCAGTCAGAGTATCTGCAACTTAGTCATTTCTCAACAAAAGTGGAAAATGCAAACATAGAAGTTATGGCAAATATCATCATGGTTTCAGAAATACAAAGTATCAAAATTGTAAACCAGATGAAAGCATGAATTTTGCTAATCCTAATTCTGAACCATAATTTCCTCAAGAAGTTCTGATCTGAAATTCTCTCTACTTAGGCCATATAAATGAAATCTATAAATATGCACAGATTCAGAGCCATGATATCTACATTGTGTCTTTGAAATTGCAAGTCTAACAATGCCTAAGTAATGATATGAAAATCAGAAGAAACTTACCTTGCAGCTGGAAATTGTTCTGTGAGTTAGAGCCTGGTTCAGATTGATGTGATGTTCTGGTCAGCTTCCTTAAGTTCTCAAAAATCTAAAACAATCCTTAACTTGAATTATGGATGGTTGGAATGCTCTGGAGCAGTCAATATGTAAAGTTATGATTTTTGAAATGGAGAATAGTGAAGACAGTATTATAGTTTGAAAACATAAGTTGGGAAGGCTCCTACGTGTATATCAGAAATTGTGTGGATGATTTGGCCAAGAAATGCACAAGTAAAATTAGAGTTTTGATGCAAAAATCAGAAACTAGCAGGTTTTGTGTTTGTGTTGCAGTTTCAGGTTCTTGGGATTTTTCAGCAAGGTTTCAAGGCTTTTTTAAATCCTCTTTCAGTTTGCAAATGAAGCTTAATTTATAGATAAATGATTTAGAAGCTTGGAGAAGTCAGTAGAACAGCCATCATGTGTTATGGATTGTTGACTTGTTTTTGAAGCAATTTTAGACAAGCATAGTTTCAAGGCAAGGTAGGGTGGTTAGCAGCTTTTAACACGCCTAATCTGAGTTTGTAGGTATGATTTGTGGGGAAGTATGCTAAGAAACAAAGTAAAGTATGGGCTCAATTTTCAAAGACATAATATAGATATCATTGCCCTGAAACTGTATATATCCATAGTTCTCATTTATATTGACTGAGTAGGGAGAATTTTGAAGTTGATGTTCCTGAAAAAATTAGGGTTCAGATTAGGGCCAACAAAATTCATGTTCATCTTTGATTTATAGTTTTAGTAAGTTATATTTCTGAAACCGTGATGAAATTTGCTATAACTATCATGTTTAAATTTTCAATTTTGATTGAGAATTGAATGAGATACAATTGATCTAGATGGCGAGAGCTTGAAGATGAAGTTCATGCCATGGAAGTGTTTTGTAATATTTTGTTATGGTTTTGTTTTATACACCTGATGTATAGTCACCCCAATGGTAAGGCAGCACACGTATTATATTGAGGGCGTGGGTTCGAGCCCCAGCGCTGTCATTTTTCATATTTCCCTAAGATTTTCTTTTCTTGTTTTGTTCCCAGCTAGCATGCCTGGGCCTAGAGACTTTGGGCCTGGGATTTTTGCAGACTTTCCACCCCCTGCTCACTTTTGTCACATGGCCCATTATTTTTTTAATTTTCTTTTTAATTATTTTATTTTCATTAAAATATAAAATCATATAAACATAGTTTTAGGTTTTTTATTTAATTAATTTAGTTTTTGACATAAAAATTATTTTAGTTTAATCATACTTTATTTATTTTACTAACTTGTTTGTGAAATTAATTAGAATTTAGGGTTTTGATTATTTTTCTTTAGACATTAAAAATATTTTCTTAAATAAGTTAATTTATTTTCTTAAATAAATTAATATTAGAACTAAAAATTTTTTCTTTTATTAAAATTTAGCCTAAAACTTAGACTTCTTTTAATTAATTCTAGTTCTATTTAATTAAAATCATTTTTCTACAAAAAAACACTAAATTTTTTTTTAATTAAATTAGTTTAAATTTCTTTTATTAAATAATTATTTGTTTTTTAGTTTATTAGGTTAAAATAAAAAAAAAAACCTTTTCTTAACAAAACCAAACAAAAATCCATTCTTTTTTTTATTCATTACCTTATACCATTATTTCTTTTCATATTTTGTATATTGTATATTTCTATTCTTGTACATTATTTATTCAAGTTCAATATGGTTGTAATAGTAAATTAGGGTTTAATTTTCTTGAAATTCCCATTAGTAAATATGTATACCCAATCCCTAAATGATGTAATAACGTAGGACATTTACTTTTTCGTAATTTATCGCTTTCATATAAATGCTAGTAAACTAGGGTTTGTATGGAAAGATAAAATCAATACTTAGAAAACACTAATCCAAGATAAATCAAGCATAAAATACAAAACACTTGCACACTTTGCCCCTCTACGGTTAACTCCACTTTGTTGCCTTAAACTTTTCATGATATGCATGTGCAACATCTTAGCAAAAACAATCAAAAATACAAGATCATAGTCCCTCGATGACGCTACGAATGTTGCCTTACAAATGATCTTAGTCCCTTAAGAAAAATGATATGGTATCTCACAATATTGTTATCCATGACTATACAATGAATCACGCTCATCCCTTCATATCCAAAGATAAGGCAACTTACCAATCAATGGTGAGATAATAATGTCAATGGAAGAGAGAAATGAACAAAAGACTTTTGAGTAGGTAGAACGTTCTTAGTTGGTTGCTCACAATCCATCTTCAAAAATAAACATCTTTTCAAACACACTAAACACTTTCAAAACATGAAAAATTTCAAAAGTCCAACACTTTGTATGCATTCTTATAGATACTAAAATCATTACAAAGTTTACCTAAACGAAGGAGCTTTTCAAAAATACTTTCAAAACCCATCACAAACACATTTCAAACAAAGCAATTTCAGAAGTGATCTTGCAAGCAACTAAGAGACCATAGATAACTATGGATGAAAAGGGTGCTAACACCTTCCCTTTTCATAACCTACCCTGCAAACTCAAGAAAATATCTCAAAGGTCTTTCATGTTCTTTTCACCCTTTCCTTATTGGATAAAAGAAAAGTCGATGGCGACTCTTGCTACCCGCAACAATTGCGATAAAATGCAAAACACCCAAGTCAGTTCTCCCATTGTATTACACATTGTATTAGCTTACTAACTCGTTTTGACTCACACCCAATGGTCTATATTTTTTTACTTTATTTTTTATTTCTTATTTTTTTATATTTAATTGTTTTAAACTTCAAAAAAATCATACAAAATTCATTTCATACTCAAAAATTATGAAAAAAATCACAAAAATATTTTCAAATATTTTCTTTCTAATTTTTATATTTTCATAATTTTATTTTCAGATTTGATTTTTTTTATAACTTTTTCTTTGTTTTATTTTGTTTTTAATTCTTTAAAAATACTTTTTGACATTTTTAAATTCTGGAAAAAATTCATCAAAATTATTTCTCTTATTTTTTCCCTTCTAAAATTTTTTTAGAATTTTATTTTGACTTCTACTATTTTTTATCTTTTTTTCACTATTTTTAGTAATTTTAATTAGTTTAAAAATACTTTTGTGATTTGAAAAATTACTAAAATTTTGTGAAATTATTTGAGGTCATTTCTTACTTTTCTATGGTCTCTTTTAATTTTTCTTTGATGTTTTGAGTATAGTTTGCTATTTTCCCTTTTATTTTCATTTTAAAAACATTTTAAAAATAATTTTATTTTTTTTATTTTATTCATTAATGCATTTTTATTTCTGTACATATTCTGACCTTGTGACTTTTGATCATGGACTTCATTAACATCATTGGATATTGGGTGTTGAGTTTAACTCCACAAAAATGAATGAATGGTTTTAATGATAGTTTGATTAAATTTTTATTTCAAACATATCCCTTCCCTCTTCATCTCATCCTCTTATCATTGTGGTACATGTTGTTAGAGGATGATATACATATCATCTCTCCAAGCATATGGCACATAAATTGCTATTGACCGGCCTCAAAATAGGTGCGACTTCTATATAAGTCCACTTACGATTGTTTAACACAGCCCTAAATTTTGTCACGATTTGAGAAATGATCATTCGTGGCTAAAACCTATACTTGCAAGCCCAAGTATGTTAATTTGAAACATTTGGTCCAATAATCTTGAGATTCATTGTTAAGAGGCTTTGGTCTTATCAATCCTCTAATGAATCTTTATAAGTTTTGGTCAAAGTGAATCACTTAAACATCATTGATCATTTATTGTTACCTTGAGATTTTAAAAATGAATGATATACTTGATAAAAACCAAATAAAACTTGTTGTTGAGAGACTTTGATTTTATCAATCCTCTAATGAGTTTTAAATGCAAGTTTCAATATGGTCATTCAATTAACCTCTAATTACTAATTAATTAACATTTGACTTTTATTTTATGCCCTTTATTTTATGCTTTTATTTTATGCCTTTAATTTATGCACCATTTTATTTTTAGCATTTACATTTCATGATATTTTCATCTTTGCTAACTTGAGCATTTACTTTTATGCCATTTTTATTTTGCTCACCTGAGCTTCTTATTTCTTTTTGAAGATACCTAATAATCAACTTGAACCATAAAAAACTTTAGCGTTACTTGGATTAATTGGTTACTATCCTTGGCATTATGGAGTGACCTACCTTGATACCTTATGACTTTCATTTCTATTTTGTCTGGAGTTCTTGGGGTTTACCCCAAGGCATTGGGTTGTTTGTTTTCTTTGTGTGCAGGTTATTCTGATTACATGTTTTGCCTATGATTGGGAATTCATCTGTATACAGTCGTTACTCTGCCTAATTTTTGTGAAGACTTAATGTATTTAGAGTTTTATTCTCAAGAAGTTATATTGTCCTTGCTTGTTTGGTTTCAATCCAAAGAATGAGAATTCTACATTGACTCATTATGTCAAGTGTTGGCTTCTTGTTGGTTAGACGTTTCTTTTCCCTAACTTTTACCTTATGTTTAGGATAGTCCCTTCATCTCCTCCCACCTTCTTTAATTTCAAAAATCTCCTCCCTCCTTTGAAAATTCTTCTTGTTTTTAAACTTGAACCGCTTTCATAATAAACTTGTACTTAGGTCCATGCCCCTTTCTAAAATATTTTCTTAATCAAGCTCTAAACAACTTAATAATACTTTGACAATTTTTGTGAGAAGACTAAAAGTCAATCAATTTCATTCAAACCATTTTGCCACTTTGGCTTTTTACTTTAAAATTTTCTCAAAAGATTAGACCTTGTCGATCTTTGTAGTGATGCGAGCTACTATACTTCTACGATAAGTAGTGAAGTGAGATATTTTCCACTAGGGTGTTGAGTGAGGCTTTGTTTATTTTAAAATCCAAGCTATATCCTCCACTTTAAGATGATGCAAATTCTCCTTTCTCATCATCGTGGGTAGTAAGTATGTTCTTCCACTCGGATACAACGATGATGTCTCGTCTCTTAAAATTAACCAACAAACTTGTGTTTTAAAATTTTAAAGGTGAACTACGAGTACTCTGATCCCCTATTGCACAGAAGGTGGTACATAGGCACTAAAGGTTCGCAATCGCGGCGGGTGAAAAAAATTGTAAAAAATACTTCTTTTCTCATCCCCACAATCTATTTTTGTATACAACATTTATAGCCAAAATACACAAATTTTTAAAGAGGTTCCTGCATAGTACCGTAGATGTTTAGGGTGCTAATACCTTCCCTTTGCATAACTAACCCCCGAACTTAGATTCTCTCCCCCTCTATTTGGGTTATTCACTCTTTTCCCATTTCTTTGGAAACAATAAAGCGCGATGGAGATTTTTATTTGATCTGTACGAGTCAAGTCAATCCAATGGCTTACTCTTAATATTTATATCGCTACAGAAAAAATAGAGACTTCACTAGGGAAAGATCGACTTATTGTTGGTCCATCCTTAAGTGGGTTGAGTTTATCTTTGTTTATTTGTGTATATGCTTTTGTTTGTTGTATATTATATGTTGTATATATGTTTGTCTAGATTTTCCTGGTTTTCAAGGTACTTGGTGATTTCTCATAAGTCCTATACACGGACTTGGGCAAACTTAAGATAGAACGGGCGGTATATTCATGTTAACTTTGAGGGAGTAATCCCAAAAAATGAGGCATGATATCCCCCACTCAGTGGAGGCCCCTTTGACTGTAGTAATATTTACAGAGTAATCGGGAAGACGTGCTGCTTTCGACCTAGGAGTCTGCTGAAACTGAGGACCGTAGAACCTTTAACCCATCTTGGCCTTTTAGGTGTAGTGCGGAAGCTTTGACGGAGTAATTCGGAAATGGTTGTCACGTGATACTATGCTCGGATGAGTTTTTCCTGAGAATATTTCTAATTATCGAGTCAATCGGGACGTTGGTAATATCCAAAGGAAGTATGTAGACTTTGGGAACCTTTTAGAACCTTGTTCGGCAGGTGATAAACTTTTAGATCATACCTTATGGGTAGTACCTTTGACTCCATGCTCGTGACGTCAAACTTATGAACCCCTCCATGTTTGTGATCTTGTGTGTGATTGTTGCATCATGCATTCATGCACCCATGAACATATTTTAAGACATTGTGGTTCAAGGGACTTAAAGTTGACTCTTTGTGAATATCCCATGTACTTTTGACCATGGATTTTGGAAAAAGAAATAATCGGATGTACAGCTTCAAGAATCCTAAGATAGATGATTTGATGAGTGTAATTCTTGACATTGAGAGTTCTTCAGATTTTGAGAAGAAGTATGGATCCATCGTGTCTCTCATGAAGCTTAGGATGAAGGAGGGTATTCTCTCGACTTTGGTCCAGTTCTATCATTTGATGTATCAAAGTTTCACTCTCCCCGATTATCAGTTGATTCCTACCTTAGAGGAGTATTCTTATCTACTGGGATCACCTGTTACTGATTGTGTTCCTTTCACCAGTTTGGAGGGAGAGACAAAATCTCATGAGATTGCTACTTTGATTCATTTGGGGAAGTCTAAGATTAAGGCCCACATGACTACCAAAGGAGGAATCATAGGCTTACCCGCTCAGTTTTTATTAGAGAAAGCTCTCTACTTTGCTAGGATGAAGAGTATGGTTGCTTTTCAGGCCATCTTTGCCCTACTTGCCTACGGGTTTTTTTTATTTCCGAACATCCATAACTTTATGGATATCACTGCCATCAGGATATTTTTGATAGGGAACCCAGTCCCTATATTATTAGGGGATGCTTATTATTCCATTCATCTTCGAGATTATTATCAGGGAGGTATGATCATATGTTGCACGCCTTTGTTGTATCAGTGGTTTGTTTCTCCCTTGCCTCAGTATGATGCTTTCTGGGATATCAGAAAGGAACCTCATTGGGCTCCAAAGATTATGGCCCTCACTCATTCAGATATTGTTTGGTACCATCAGGCTTACCATGATGTAGAGATTGTCAATAGTTGTGGTAGTTTCCCCAATGTACCTCTTCTTGGTACAAAGGGAGGAATTAACTACAATCTTGTTCTTGCACGACAACAGCTTGGATATCCAATGAGGGATAAGCGAAATAATATTCATCTGAGTGGTTTATTTCTTAAAGAGGGAGAGAATCATGAGGAAGCTAAGGAGCAGATTGCAAAGGCTTGGCATCATATTCATAGGAAGAGTAGAAAGGACTTAGGACCTAGAGGGGATGTTTCTTTGGAGCCTTATCTTCAGTGGGTACAAGCAAGGGAAATTCAGTTGAAGATGCCATATTCCCGTGAAGCACATATGCCGGATATATTTGTGAAGACCAATCCTCCCCTTTTGGATGATGTGGAAGAGCTTCAGTTGGCTCTAGTCAGGATGCAGTAGGAGAAAGAAGCTTGGAAGAACAAGTGTCAGACTTTAGAGATATCCTACCGAGCATACTTAAAGGAGAAGGATGACTTGATTGAGATCCTCGAGAGTCGTGCTATAGAGATGGTGGAGAAGAAAGAGGATTTATTTTCCTCTAGCACTCAGCCAAAACTTAGTCATTCACTTCCCAACTCTAGTGGTTGGAAGGTGGTTGCCAACAGGTATGTAGAAAAAAACAAGCAGCTGAAGGCTCAGATTTCAAGACTCGGAGGAAAGCGTAAGCGTGTAGATTGATCTCATCAGCTTTGCTTTCTTAGGATTTTAGATTATATCTTCTTTTGTACTTGGGATTGTTGAAACTTGTACTAAAAGTTGTAATCCATTTTAAAGTTATTATAATGAGATTTTTTCAGTAATTCAAATATGTTAGTACTTTAATATTTGCAAAATTGTCTATAATTCTTTGAGTCCCTTGAATTATTAATAAAATAAATCATGTGCATTGCATATCATGCATCATATTGTACATATTTCTTGCATTTGTTTCCATACCCAGGTGTCTTACTGAATTTCTCTACTTCGCTCAGCAAGTTGTCTAACTAGTATAAATACTCGAGCTAATTCCAAGAAGAAAATAGAGAATCTTGAACAGGAAAATCGTGAGTTGCGCGACGAGGTTACTTCTCTGAAGGCCGATATGGATAATTTAACTTCTTTGATGGAATCACCGGTGGCTGCTCAGAATCAGCCACCACTTGCTCAGCCTCAACAAACAATATTTGCTTTTGAAGGTCCATCAGTTCCCATTTCTATTTCCCCAATTACTGTTGCTCAGAATCATATGCCTCAGGGTTATCCATGGGGAATTCCAGAAAACTTCATGCCATAAGGTTTTAATCTTGACACTCAAGGTGCTCTAGTTGTTCAAGATGTTTCTACTCCTGCACCCTTTGTGGTGCATATTACTCTTGTTGCAAGAAATGAGACCCACTATAATGCACCTCCTTCGGTGAATGTTGTGTCGTTTGTTAATGATGAAGTTTATAGTCATATTCCTCCACCAAGTGAAAGCTTAGGCTTCTATGGTTGAATGGACGATTTTCAGGATCAGTTTGATAAGATACAGAAAGAGATGAAGGCCCTCAGAGGAAAAGAACTGTTTGGGCAGAATGTGAACGATCTGTGTTTGGTTCCAAATGTGAAAATACCTGTAAAGTTCAAAGTACCGGAATTCGAGAAATACAAGGGAAATACCTTTCCTTGTGCTCACCTTGTGATTTATGTAAGAAGTATGTCTACTCACACCGATGATTAATGCCTATTAATTCACTTTTTCCAAGACAGTTTGACTGGTGATGTATTGAAGTGGTACATGAGTTTGGACAATGTCAACATTCATACTTTCAACGACTTGGGTAAAACGTTTCTTAGATAGTATAAGTATAATGTGGAAATGGCGCCTAACCATGATCAACTCAGGGTAATGGTCCATAAAAAAGATAAGGAATCGTTTAAAGAGTATGCATAGAGATGGAGTGAAGTAGCCGCCCAGGTGATCCCTCCAATGTAAGAGAAATAGATGACAAAGATTTTCCTAAAGACTCTAGGTTCCTTCTACTATGAAATAATGGTGGCAAGTGCACCAAGTAATTTTATCGAAATGGTGAGTATAGGCGTTTGTTTGGAAGAAGCTGTATGAGAGGGTCGTTTCACAAGAGGTAAAAATTCTGGTAGTACCAGGAAGCCTTCATACGTTTTTGCCAAGAAGAAAAAAGGAGATATAAATGATGTCATTCAAGAGATAAGGGTTAATCCTCCTAGAAGAAATCATTAGCGCCACCAACAGGTTGCTTCGGTAACTCCAATTATCAATGTGGCTCCGACCACAGTTTCTTATCAAAGACCGTCCCTTCAGGAAAATCAGGGGCAGAATCAGAAGAGAGAGGCTTTTGAATCTATTCCCATGAGCTATGTAGAGTTGCTCCTGGCGTTAATTCAAAAGAAGTTGGTTCAGGCTAGGCCACCCCCTGCTATACCATCAACTTTGCCTTGGTATTATCATGCAGACCAGACGTGTGTTTTTCATCAAGGAGCACCAGGGCACAATGTTGAGAAATATTATCCTTTGAAATATGAAGTACAAAAGATGGTGAGGTCTAGCCTTTTATCCTTTAAAGATATTGGTCCTAACGTAAAATATAATCCTTTGCCAAAGCATGGAGGAACAAATGTTGTAAACATGGTTGCTGGTTATCCAAGGGACTTCCGCATTTTTTATATCAACCTGGTTAGAGGAGATTTGGTAAAGATTCATGCTGACCTTGCAAGTTTAGTTACTATATGCATGGCCATGATGGTTGTGGTATTTGCATTATAGATATACAGGGGTGTGATAAAATAAAAGTTGATCTTTAGGAAATGATGGACGAAGGTCTCATTCATATAATCATACCTAGGGAAGAGTATGAGGAAGATGTGAATATGGTCTTTGGATGTCCTGGAGAATATTGTATTTTTGACATGAACCATGTGAATGATGATTTTGTGTAGTTGCACGCTACCTTCTTTCATGTGGAAGGTCAAGAAAAACACCATTATGAGTCTTGTCTTGTCTACTGCAGGGATTCACGAGGTTCTTCCATTGTGAGAAAGGGTGTTCAGTTATTGTTAGACAATGGTACTATCAAAATTTCTAGCAATACATATGATTACAATGAGATTAATGTGATTGAAGATTGTTTGGATGAGATTGTGTTAGATGATGAGTATGCTTCTGCAGATGAATTCTTTTCCTCATATGAAGATATGTTCTCCAGCAATGATTCTATGATGTCTAAGTATTCTAAAGAAGGGGTGAATATTACTGTGCCTGTTTTGGTATTCCCTCCCCTATAGAGATTGAATACCATAACAAACCAGTTGTTGCTCCAATGATGATTTGCTTGTCGGGTCTTGTTCCTTACGAATCAGACAAAGCCGTGCCATATAAATATAATGCTACAATCTTGGAGGATGGTGTGGAAGTCCCCATCCAACATTTGTCTGATGTCAAGAATATTGCTGAGGCCGGCTGAGTGACCCGTAGTGGTCATGTGTTCGCACCTATCATTCGAGGGAATGTTAATGCTGATAAAAAGGTTATTGAAAGTGTTGGACCCAAGAAAGCAGTGGGGGAATCTAGTGGTACTACACTATAAAAACATGTGGATGATATATTAAAGATTATCAAGATGAGAAACTACAGGATCGTAGATCAATTGTTGTAGACTCCACCAAAGATATCTATTCTAGCCTTGTTGATGAACTCTTCTGCCCACAGGGAATCTTTGATGAGAGTGTTGGATCAAGATTTTGTGGAAAGTGATATGCCATTGGACCAATTCAGCAGTGTGGTAAGGAATATTACATCTTGTAATAACCTGAGTTTCTGTGATGACGAATTGCCTGACGAAGGAAGGAATCATAATTTGGCTCTCCATATCTCCATGAACTGTAAGAATGATTCATTGTCAAAAGTGTTGATTGATAATGGGTTCACTTTAAATATCATACCAAGGAGCATGCTTATGAAGCTGAAGTATCAAGGATCTCCCATGCGCTCGAGTGGCATAATTGTAAAAGCATTCGATGGATCAAGGAAGTCTTCCATCGGGGAAGTAGATTTGCCTATTCACATAGGCCTTTATTTATTTCATATTACTTTCCAGGTTATAGATATTATGCCCGCTTACAGCTGTTTACTGGGACAATTGTGGATACACGAGGCATGGGCTGTCACTTCAACTTTACACCAGAAATTGAAGTTTGTGCATGAAGAATAGGTGGTCATCATAAATGGAGAACATGCATTGTTAATATCTCACTTATCCTCTTTCAGTTTTTTGGAAGCAAATGAAGCTGCTAATGGAACCCAGTTCCAAGCTTTATCCATTGATAATATAAGAGGAAATGAAAATTCCATAGCTTTGTTTAAAGATGCTCAGCAGGTTGTGTGTAATGGCCCTATTAAAGCATGGGGGCAGATCGTTGATCCACCTGTAAACAAGAATAGAGTTGGTTTGGGATTTTCTGTGAAGAATGATAAAGGTAAGAATATGAAGCTGAAGTCTGCTTTTGGGAAATACAAGGATATCTTTCGCAGTGGAGGTTATTTTCATCCAATTGTGCCTAGGATCAATGCTATTGTGGAGGGTGAAGTGGAGCAAGAGATTCTGAACTATGTGACACATGGAGTTAGAGTCCAGAATTTGATCACCATTGATGTTCCCTCTTGCATTCATGCCTCAAAGTAATTTGTTTTTTATTAATCTTTTCAAAAATATTTCACTATGCTCAAGGTGAAAGTTGATATTATACGGGCTTATATATTTTTAATAAAAGTTGTCTTTGATTCCCAAATTGTGTCTTTTACTTTCTGATTTTTTTTGGAAAATGGTAATCAGAAAAAAAAAACTTTCAAAATAAATAATAATTGTAATCTACATAATCACTTTCTATGTGTGTCAGCTTCTAAAAGCAATCATAAATCGTATGTGTAGATTAATTGGAAAAACCCCTTGATTACAATGATCTTGTTCCCTCTCCCAACTTTGAATATCTCGTGTATGGGGCCGAAGAAGAAGAATATGATGAGATTATAGAAGAGGTTTCACGGTTTATTGAGCGCGAGGAAAGTGTTATTCATCCATATAAAGAGTTGTTAGAGACAATCAATTTGGGTTCAGAAGAAGATCCAAAAGAAGTCAAGATTGGAGCATTGTTGCATCCCGATGTGAAGAGAAAGTTGGTTCAATTGTTGAAAGAGTATATGGATATATTTTCTTGGTCATACCAATAAATGCCTCATTTAGATACTGATATTGTGGAACATCATTTGTCTCTAAAGCCAAAATGCCCGCCAATTAAGCAAATATTGCAAAGAACTCACCCTGATATGATAGTGAAAATTAAAGAAGAGGTTTTAAAGAAGATTAATGTCGATTTCTTGTGACATTGGTGTACCCTCAGTGGATTTCCAATATTGTTCCATTACCAAAGAAAGACGGAAAAGTTTGCATGTGCGTTGATTATAGAGATTTAAACAAAGCTAGTCCAAAAGATGACTTTCCATTGCCACATATTGATATGTTGGTTGACAGTACAACAAAATTCAAAGTATTCTCGTTCATGGACGGATTTTCCGGATATAATCAAATTAGAATGGCTCCTGAGAACATGGAAAAAATAACGTTTATCACACTCTGGGAACATTCAATTATAGAGTGATGCCCTTCGTATTGAAGAACGCTTGTGCAACGTACCAGAGGGATATGACAACCTTATTCCATGATCTGATGCATAAGGAAATTGAGGTATATGTTGATGATATGATTGCTAAGTCCCAGACTTAAGAATGGCATATAGAAGATTTGTTGAAATTGTTTCAGTGTTTGAGGAAGATTCATCTCCGCTTGAATCTAAATAAGTGTACCTTCGATGTTCAATCAGAGAAATTGTTAGGTTTCATTGTCAGCCAAAAAGGAATTGAAGTGGACCCTGATAAAGTCAAAGCAATTCAAGAAATTCCAGTGCCAAGAACTAAAAACCAAGTTAAAGGCTTCCTCAGGCATTTGAATTACATTTCCAGATCTATCTCCCACGTGACTGCAACGTGTGAGCCGATCTTTAAGTTGTTAACGAAAGATCAATGTTGTGTGTGGACAGATGACTACCGAAGGGCATTTGAAAGTATTAAAGAGTATCTGCTTGAACCTCCTATTTTTCTCCCTATAGTTGAAGGAAGACCATTGATTATGTATTTGACAGTGTTAGATAATTCTATGGGATGTATTTTGGGACAACAAGATGAAACAGGGAAGAAGGAATATTCCATTTATTATCTCAGCAAGAAATTTACTGACTGTGAGTCGCGGTATTCTATGCTGGAAAAGACATGTTGTGCTCTGGCTGGGCGGCAAAGCGGTTACGGAAATATATGTTGAATCATAATACTTGGTTGATTTCCAAAATGGATCCAATTAAGTATATTTTTGAAAAGCATGCTCTTACTGGGAGAATTTCCCATTGCCAGATGTTGTTGTCTGAATATGATATTTAATATCGTACTAAGAAGGCTATAAAAAATAGTGTGTTGGCAGATTATCTTGCTCACCAACCGTTTGATGATTATCAGTCTATTAAATATGATTTCCCTTATGAGGATGTGATGTTTTTGAAATAAAAGATTGTGATGAACCTTTGCCTAAGGAAGGCCCTAATCCTGAATCCCAGTGGGGTATGGTATTTGATGGAGCTATGAATGCTTATGGGAAAGGAATTGGTGTTGTGATCATCACTCCATATGGATCGCATATCCCATTTACTGCAAGGTTGGAATTTGATTATACCAATAACATGGCAGAGTATGAAGCTTGTATCATAGGACTCGAGGAGGCTATTGATCTCATAATCAAAATTCTAGATGTGTATGGCGATTCAGCTTTGGTAATAAATCAAATTAAAGGAGAATGGGATACTCGTCACCCTGGCTTGATTCCCTATAAAGATTATGCTAGAAGATTATTACCCTTCTTTAATAAAATTGAGTTCCATCATATTCCCAGAGATAAAAATCAGATGGCAGATGCATTGGCAACTTTGGCTTCTATGTATCAAGTGAATACTTGGAATGATGTGCCTCGTATTACAGTGTGATGTTTTGATAGACCGCCTCACGTGTTTACAAAAGAGGGAGTAGCAGATGAAAAACCATGGTATTATGATATCAAGCATTTTCTCCAGACTCATGAATACCCGGTTGGTGCAATCGAACAAAGATAAAAAGACATTGAGAAGGTTGGCATGTAGCTTTTTCCTCAATGAAGATGTGATATACAAAAGAAATTACGACATGGTCTTGCTCAGATGCTTGGATAGACACGAAGAAGACATGTTGATGCATTAGCTCCATGAAGGTTCCTTTGGTACCCGTGCCAATGGACATTCGATGGCAAAAAAGATGCTTAGGGTAGGTTATTATTGGCTGACAATGGAATCTGACTGTTATAAATTTACAAAGAAGTGCCATAAGTGTCAGATTTATGCTGACAAAATTCATGTGCCTCCGACACTTCTCAATGTTATTTCTTCCCTGTGGCCTTTCTCTATGTGGGGTATTGACATGATTGGAATGATTGAACCTAAGGCATCGAATGGACACCATTTCATTTTGGTAGCAATTGATTACTTCACCAAATGGGTAGAAGCAGCTTCATATGCTAATCTTATTAAGAAAGTGGCAGTATGCTTTATCAAGAACAATCTTTTATGACGGTATGGTGTGCCAAGCAGGATTATCACCGACAACGACTCGAATCTGAATAATAAGATGATGACAGAACTTTGTGAAGAATTCAAGATTATCCATCACAATTCATCTTCTTACAGGCCAAAGATGAATGGGGTTGTTGAAGCTGCTAATAAAAATATTAAGAAGGTCATCTAGAAAATGGTGGTTACTTATAAAGATTGGCATGAGATGCTCCCTTTTTCTTTGCATGGGTATCAAACATCTATCCGCACTTCAACAGGAGCAACCTCGTTCTCCCTTGTGTATGGTATGGAAGCAGTGCTCCCTGTTGAGGTTGAGATTCCCTCTTTACGCGTGATAATGGAAACCAAGTTGTCAGAGGCTGAATGGGTCCAGAACAGGTTTGGCCAATTGAATTTTATTGAGGAAAAGAGAATGACGACCTTATGCCATGGCCATTTATACCAAAAGAGAATGAAGAAAGCTTTTTATAAAAACTTCAAGCCTCGTGAATTTATAGAAGGCGACCTCGTGCTCAGGAAGATCATGTCTTTTAACGCTGATTCTAGGGGCAAGTGGACTCCCAATTTTGAAGGCCCATATGTTGTCAAGAAAGCCTTCTCTGGAGGTGCATTGATTCTTGAAACTATGGATAGCGAGGAGTTCTCGTGTCCTTTGAATGCTGATGTAATAAAGAAATACTTTGTCTAAAGAAATAAAAGAATAACTCGCTAAGTCGAAAACCCGAAAGGGCGACTTAGGCAAAAAAGAGCATCTCGGTAGGCTAAAAACCCGAAAGGGCGGTCTAGGAAAAAATTGGATACATAAATAGAATGAACTTTCCCACTAGGTTGAAACCCCGCAAGGTAAACTTAGGCAAAAGTTAGGGATTTCTTGGCAAGTAACTGCGTCAGACAAGACTTGATCATTGAAGCTACAATCTTCTTGGATCCTCACCATACTTCAAAAGAAGTCGTTGCTCAGGAATTCAAAGTTGTTAGGGAGAATAGTGGCCCTTGTAGTTCAATGTATCTTTTCCAATATATATTACCATTTTCCAAACTTTGTAATCATCTATGGAGTCTCGCCATTCGCAGACTACCATTCTATTAATAAAGTTTGAGTTTTTATCCAATTCTTTGCAATTCTTATTTTATTCTTCTTACAAAGACTCCATTTATTATTGATAGTAATTTTCAAAATAAAAAGATTAAATAAAAAAAAATTTAAAAGAATTTACAAATTACTTTTTACTTTAGATTTTGTGACACAAGAAAAACAAAAATGGTGGTTCCAAGGATGGAGGAACTCATAAATTTTGGAAGTATGTTTTCCCAAGAAGGTTCTCTCATATAGTTGGAGGTGATACCAATTGGCGTAAGGTGCAATTTTTGGCTTGTGATCCCATTTTCCCCAGTCAAGTCTTGATTCATTTTGGTTTCGGGTTTGCATGGTTTGAAGCCTCTATTCCAAATTCCCTAGCAACTAGACAAGGGCAATATCTTTTCTAATAAGTGTTGAAACAATTATCAACTTTGTGGGTTTTCTCCCGCCAAGTGTGGGGTTTGATTTAAAATCCCCATAATTTTGATTTCTTGTTGTATTGTTTGACTTCTTAAAATCCCCAAGTGAAGCTGAGGTATTGTTTCTGGCTGGAAGTTGTTATCCTCATGTGGTTTCATAATTTCTCCCCAGGGAAGTTTGTTTAATCATCACTCTTAGTATTGAAGAATATATTTTGGGCTCCTCTAGATCATGTGGTGTTGTACTCCCCAATGAAGTCGGCACGAGATCCCCGGTTGATATCTCAACGACGTGGTTTTCATCTTCCCTAAAGAAGTCAGTATTATAATCTCCAGTGTAAAGCTAGACGCTGAAACTTGGTTTTCCCCATTGGAGTTTGTGTGATGTTCCCCGGTGAAGCCTGGAGGAGGATGTTATATCCCTGTATTTGCACTGATTTTATTATTTTGATTTGATTACCATCTAATTGTGTTTCTTCCCAGTGAAGTTAAGTCCTGGAATGCGAATTTGTTTCCTCAAATATGGCTTACTTTCTCATAAATCTTAATTCTTGATGTGATTTAGCCGAGTGTTAACTTTACCCAAGTTTGGTTTTGTCTGTTTATCCCCAGTATGGTGTGATAGTTTCGTAAGTATATACATAATAAAATTCATACATACATCATGCATAGCTGAATTAAAATTCATTGCTTATTTGAATTTATTAATTTTTATTGGCATGTCACCCTATTTGCAGAGTTGTGTCACCCTCTCTCCAATAGTTTGTCAAATCTAAGCAGAAAGTGTTTATTCTTTCAATTTCCCCAGAGTTATCCCTCGTGTAAGATTTTTGTTTTTGCCTTCCTATTCAGTTCTTTATCTTAGTAGAATGTGATCCCCTTTTGAGTTTATTTCTCATTAGGTGCTATCTCGGTTGAATTTTTCACTCCAGTTTATTTCTGGTTTAAATGTGTGGTCCCTAGTAGCGTTTTTATTTTGATTTCTGCAAACTTTGAGCCCTAGTTTAGGAATGGGCATTTATTTTATACGTGAAGACTTCAGCTCATCAACAGGGATATATTGGCATTCCCCCCCAGGAAGCCATATTTCTTTCCCCGAGAGGTCATTATAACAACTCCTTCTCATAACAGCAAGTGGCGGTCTCTTTATTTGAGCAACTTGTACCTCCTCAGTAAGTCTGTTAGTTCCCATAGAAGAATCGAGATTTTATTTTTCCGATGGATGGTAGTCTCTTCATTATTGGAGATAGTTCATTGTTGATATTTGTTACTCCAATGAATGGTAGTCTCGTAATTTTGGGAACATTACACAGGCGTTGTTTCAAATCCTAAACAGTGGAGTTATAAGGAAGATAATCCCTAGTCAACCCCTTTGAGCCTTAGAAGTATGAGTTTTATTTTTCACACAAATTGAAACTTTAATCATAACTTGGGGCAGGGTAGTTTCTCAGTTAATTCAATGGTGCATTCAATCGCAAGCTTTCCCTTCGTACATGACGAATATTGTCAGAGGTATCCTTCCAAAACAAAAGATGGTGATGGTTCCACATAATCATTAAAACAGACAGTCATTATCTCTCAAAAGAAAAGCCCAAAAAGTCAAAAACTATGAAGGAGACTTAAGAAAAAAACTGGGGCATCACGCAGACTGTAATCACAAAAGAAACAGTTCAGGCAAAAGGTATGGATAATAAAATAAAAAAAAAAGGTCGCTACAAATCCTCAACAAAAAGAAAATATTATAAAAAATGACTGCCTCCTCAAAGTAAAACTTTCAGTATCCGAACCATCACCGAAATATCAGGGCCAAGATTCTATAAATCAATTGGGATCTAAACCATAGTTAACTAAGTATAGGGCTGAAGAACATCACGAAGAAAGGGTTGGGTACAACTAAATTTCGAGCCTTTATCCTTTGTTTCTTAAACCGTGAACCAGGTCACGCTACAACCCTTAAAAGTCCTAGTTGAAGCATGGGTTAGTTCGAAAGCATACTGTTACAAAAGGTATCCCGACTCCTGTAAGGTTTACTATGAATCCTGAGTTGAATTCATATTTGTGATACGGTGGGAGAACTGACTTGAGGTTTTGTGTTTGTATTCGCACTTGTTCGATTTAGCAAGAGTCGCCACCGACTTTTTATTTTATCCTAAAGGAAAGGTTAAAAAGCACAGGAAAAACCTTTTGAGATGTTTTCGTGGGTTCGGGGGGTAGATTATGAAAAGGGAAGGTATTAGCACCCTTTTCATCCATGGTTATCCATGGGCTCTTAGTTACTTGGTTTTAAATCACTTGCCTTTGATTTTCAATTGCTTGAAATTGTGGTGTGTGTATGTGTTTTGAAAATGTTTTGAAAAAAGACGCCTTGTCTAGGCAACCGTTGTAATGACTCGTGTTTGAGTGTTTACAAAGGTGTGTATCTTTTCAAAAAGATGTTTCAAATGTTTTTGGAAGTTTGTTTTTGAAAGTGTTTGTGGAGTGTGGTTTGAAAAGTAGGCAAGCGTGTTTTGCAAGTTTGTCAAGTAACTAAGAGTTGTCTACCCCTAAATTTACTCAAAGGTTTTTCTCATGTTTTAACCCTTTTAACAATTTTGTTCCACCATTGTATTTGGTGGATAATCTTGCGTTAGGATGTTAACGGGACAGGCGCGGGTCATCATATGGACCATGAATGCAATAGTGCCAAGTGTCTTTGGCAATTTGCTTGAAGGGACTATGATCATTTGATTAGGCAACTTTCGAAAGCGTCATCGAGGGACTATGATCATTTGAATTGTTTTGCCAAAGAAACTCAACGTGCAAGCATGGCCCATTTTGGAAGGCAACAAGCGGGATTACCCTAGGGGTGCAAGTGTGAATGGTGTATTGATTTCATGTATTTGTCTTGTATTAGGTTATCTAGCGTTTGATTTTATGTACATATAAACCCTAGGTCTAACCATGGTATATTTGAAAGCGATAAATTGCGGGAATTTAAAGTCTACGATATTACAAATAAGTATCCGGGAGTGGGGGTACAAATGTTTACAAATGGGGATGAGACCTTAATAGGAGAATAGTGTCCAAATGAATTTACAACCAAATCGAATTGCAATTTCAAATGTAAAATATAATGTATAGCAATGTATAAGAATAAAGCAAATGTGTATATATAAATGTATTTGTGTAAGTGTATGATTTATTTACAAGTGAGAAATGTGTTTAACTTAATGAAAAAATTAAGTATCTATTTATTCTTTTTGTATTTGTTAATATGTACAAACAAGAAAATTTAATAAAAGAAAAGAAAATGTTTTAAGTTTAAGAATTGTATTTTATTATTTTTTATGTATTAATGTTAATATACAAAAAAAGGTTATCTAATTCCAAATTCAATTCTTATGTATTTTTAACTAACTAAAATAAAAAAGTAGTTAAACAGGTTTTATATAAAAGGAGTCAATGTATTATTTAATTTATAAACAAAATTAAATTATGTTATAAAAAGAAAATCAAAGAGTTAATAAAATTTGATGTAAAAAATAGTATGTTAATTTGTTAAAAGAAAAAGAAAGATGTTATATGATAAAAAAAAGTATTAGTTAAAAAGAAGGAATTAAATGGGCTTCACGCCTGTCTTTGGCCCAAAACATCTTTTAAAAGAGAAACAAAATGGGGGGTGCGTTCCAGATTGGAGGGGTACATGCGCTGGCTTTTGCATGGGCTTTAGCATCTGAAAGAGGCAAGGCCCAATGTTTTACAAAAAACATTTGTAAGGGTTTGAGTTGGTTTTGTGCATTTGGGATTCTAGGGTTTCAGAGTTTGAGAGCGGCGCCGTTCTTCATTTTGCTTCGTCTTCGTCCTCTCATGCCAAGCGTTTCTGAATCTCTCTTCGTCTCAGCTACTGGGCGCAGCTTCCACCTCTCTTCCATCCATGGTTGGGCAACTCAAAAATGAGAAAAAGATAACGATTCTGGATGTTTTCTTTACGTTTTAGGGTTTTAAAATCTTGTATTTTACAAGCTCTAATGTCGTGTTCTGATTAAGTGTTGTTGTTGTTTCTGTGAAAGAAAAAAAGGAAGGGATTTATACCTTTGGCTTTTGGAGATGGAGGCAAGGTGGACCGGAGGCGCCTAGGACGGCTGAGGGCGGAGGGATGGTGTGATGCACTGTATTGGAAAAACTGGTACTCTGTGTCTTTGCCTTTTGTTGGGTTTGATGATGACTATCTGAAAACAAACTTCTTTATCTTCTTCTCTTTTACTTGCTTCTGTTGCCTCTGAATATTGGTTGTTGATTTTGAGTATGCTTGTGTCTGTATGCCTCTGAGATGCTGAGTTGCCTTGATGATTTTGGCTTTGGACGAATTTTTGAGGTTGATTTGCTCAGTGATGAACCATTTGATGTTCTGAGAGCTTGAGTGTTTGCCTCTGTATGCTTGTTGGTATTGATCTTGAATATTGCTTCTTTTCTTCTTCTCTTGTTAGCCTCGCCTTTGGAATAGCTTGCTTGTATGCTTATTCTGAGTTGTGATATTGGTAGCCCAATGATGAGGATGCTCTGAGGGCTTGTGTTGGTTTGAAAGCTGTTTGCTTCTAGACAGTGTTTTGGTCCAAGGCTTATGCAGGTTGAAGGCTTTGAATGGTTACCAATTGGCTTATATTTTCTGTTATAGATTTGTATCAGTTTGGATGGCTTTTGGTTGATACAGGTTAGGCTTGTTGTTGACAGGTTGGATTTGATTTTGATGCTTTAGGCTTGCCTGAAGCAGGTTAAAGGCTTATGTTGTTTCTGTTTGAGGTTTCAGCAGGCTTGATAGGTTAGGTGCTTTGAATGGTTTCAGGCCATTGAGGTTTTTGGGCTTCTGCTCGTGTTGTATAGTTTTGATGCTTTGTGGTTTAGACTAGCAGGTTTATGGCTTTGACACAGGTTTGGCTGTTAAGCTTGAGGCTTGATGTTCTGAGTTGTTTTCTTTTTGGAATACCGGTTTGGAGGCTTTGGCTTTCAATGTTACAGTTTGGTTTGTGTTTCTTTTTTTTGTGTTCTTTTTGCCTCTGCCTTTGTACTGTATTGGTATCATTGTTTTATATCTTCTTGCCTAAATCCTGTAAGCCTCCTTTTCTTTTTCTCTTCTCTCTCTCTCTTGACAGATTAAACAACAATTTTATATTGTTTAAATTTTTCTTTACTTGAAAATGTAGCTGCTGGAAAATAATGTGATTGGAAGAGTTTGCTTGCAATGCATGTTTACTCTGCATATTCCTGCTTTCCTGCATACTTTGTTGATAGCATTTTGTACTTTGATATCTTTCCATATCCTTTTGGACAGCTTTTGGATATCTTTGATAGTTTGAAATTGTGACTTTCAGCTTGCCTTTTTTAATTTGGTTAGGCCTAGTTCAGTTTGCCTTTTTGATTATGCAGCTTGTTGACAATGCAATATGCTTGAAAAATTGAATTTGTGCATTTTGTATACTTGTGCATTTCATACTTTAATTGCAAGCAAACTTTCATCCCTCTTTGTGAACCAAGAGAAATCTTGTGATTTGCAGAGAGGGCAAACTGATTCCGGCCAGTTGCCTTTAATGATGAATCCAATTTTTATCTGTCTGCTCTTTAATTATTTTATCTGCATTTGACTTTTCTTTTCTTTTTTTTTGCAGGTAAAGATAATTGAGCAAAGGAGCATTGGATAGAAGATGAAGACTTAGGAAATTTAGGAAGTATCTTATTTCATTTCAATTATTTGTAACATTATTATTATAAACAAGGATGTAAATAAATTTACAGTTGTTCAAATAATAAATTGTAACAAACCATTAAAGATGAATAAAAAATCCTCTTTTGATCAGTTAATTCCTTTTATCTTTTCAATTGTTTATTTTAATTATTTGAGTTTCTTAAATTAAAACAATTGGAAATAAACCCAATTATTCTGACTTAGAAAAAGAAATAATTAATAAACGTCCAGCGTTCCGAATTAAACATAACAATGCACAGTCAAACAACAAACGTCCACATGTCCTCTTTTCACTGATTTAATCAAACACTGCAAACTCAATCCAAATGCTTCAGTCCAAATCTCAGAGTAAACTGAAAAGAACTGTAAAATTAATTCTTTTTGAGAATGCGCGCATAAAAACCCTAGTTTTGTTTTAATTGTCAGAGAAGCGTCCGCCTGATCAAAACCTGAGCCAACTCAACCAAACCCTAAGCAATCTGTTTGAACTATTCCAGAGCCATGAAAACCCTAATTTTGTCTGACTGACGAGAAAAGTCTGTTTGACCGATTCTTGAACCAGTCTGAAAAATCAGGAAAAGCCCGAAGCTGTGATTTCTTGTGGAAAAATACGAGGGCAAATTTTGGGGTACAACAGTTGCCCCTGTTCAATCTTCTTGAACCTGAAGAGTTAGATTGGCAAGTTTGCCTTTCGCGACTCGAAGGTAAAAGGAGATTGGACACTAGAGTGCCCGAAAATTTGCACTCGGTGAGGTGATGGTAGAGGGAATGGGCTTACAGATGCCATTTGGTGATGGGCTTAAAGATGCCATCTGGTGACTGCTGGTAGGAGGATGGGCTTATAGATGCCATTTGGAATTGTTGGTAGGAGGATGGGCTTAGAGATGCCATTTGGAATTGTGTGTCGATCGCGTAAGAGATTCCTTAGCGAGAACTTGCGTACCTGAGAAAGAAAGATGGTTTCCTGGCTTGCTACAGGTGTTGATCTTCAGTCTCTTCATGCAGATATGCCCTGGCTAGATACAGGAGTCGAATCCACAATCAAACGCTCACAGATATGCCCTGGCTAGATACATGTATCGAATCTGGAAACTCTTCATGCAGACGTGCCCTGGCTGGATACAGGTATTGAATCTACAATCAATCACTCACAGATATGCCCTGGCTAGATACAGGTATCGAATCTGGAATTTATCGTCTACAGATATGCCCTGGCTGGATACAGGTGTCGAATCTGGAAATTGTCGTCTACAGATATGCCCTGGCTGGATACAGGAATCGAATCTCTAAACTCTTCATGCAGATATGCCCTGGCTAGATACAGGTATCGAATCTACAATCAATCACTCACAGGTATGCCCTAGCTAGATACAGGTATCGAATCTGGAATTTGTCGTCTACAGATATGCCCTGGCTGGATACAGGTACCGAATCTGGAATTGGGATAGTTGATAGTAATCATCTTTGGGATTGACCTTTTCCTGAAAAGGCAAAACATTAGTTGTATGCAATGTCATGATGTATGAGATGCATGATGTCATGATGTTCTTAAGAATAAATGAGATTGTGTGATATGATGCGTATATGCATGCGTCATGGTGTATGAGAATGTGATGAATGTATTTTTGTCTAGGAAAATAAATCCTTGACGACTGCCGGGAATTTGTGGAATCCTGGGCTGATGTTGAAGAGTAGAGTTCTTCGCTTCCGCTGGGGATAGGAGAATCTTGACTGCTGTCGGGGAATTACTCTGTAGGAAGAGATACTTCGCTGAGGTTTTGATGAGAGCTCCGCTGGGGATTCCACTGATAAGTTATGTTGGGGAATTTTATGAACTCCGCTGGGGATAAAAGAATCTTGACTGCTGTCGGGGAAAGTAATTCCTTGGCTGCTGCTGGGGAGGGCAAGAATCTTTTGATCGTTGAAGATGAGAAGTCCTGGGACCGCTGTTGGGGAATCCGGAGCTTGGGTTGTATGCCAATTTACCGGGGATTCCTGTCTTGAGGAGATCTTCACTGGAGAATATTCAAATATCCTGTGAGGAACTGAGAATGAGAGGCTTCACTCTGCTTGGGGATTGATAGTTGGAATTTTTAGCTCCACTGGGGATTGCAAGAATTTTGACTCTGAGGGGAATTAGATTCTGGAAGGTTCTCTGGCTGGGGATTGCAAGAATCTTTTGAGTTTGAGAGGGAACCTGTGTAGGTTTTCCTGATGATGAGTCCGTGTAAAACGTGTCTGGAGCGTATCTGAAACTGTATCTTCCGACAGGTGATGAAGGAATTGTTGAACACTTTTGACATTCGAATGCCCCAAGTGGTGATGAAAGAGACTTTTTATGTAGATAATTTCCTGGCTTGTTACAGGTGTTGATCCACAATCAGTCGTCTGCAGATATTTTCCTGGCTTGTTACAGGTGTTGATCTGGAACTTAAGAAAAGTTGGTCGAGGAGATACTGTCATGGCTTGTTACAGGTGTTGATCTCTGACCTGAGAAAGAAAGATGGTTCCCTGGCTTGTTACAGGTGTTGATCTTCAATCTCTTCATGTAGATATGCCTTGGCTGGATACAAGTATTAATCCACAATCAGTCGTCCACAGATATTTTCCTGGCTTGTTACAGGTGTTGATGTGGAACTTAAGAAATGTTGGTCGAGGAGATACTGTCCTGGCTTGTTTCAGGTGTTGATCTCTGACCTGAGAAAGAAAGATGGTTCTCTGGCTTGTTACAGGTGTTGATCTTCAATCTCTTCATGTAGATAATTTCCTGGCTGGATACAGGGGTTGATCCATAATCAGTCATCCACAGATATTTTCCTGGCTTGTTACAGGTGTTGATCTGGAACTTAAGAAATGTTGGTCGAGGAGATACTGTCCTGGCTTGTTTCAGGTGTTGATCTCTGACCTGAGAAAGAAAGATGGTTCCCTGGCTTGTTACAGGTGTTGATCTTCAATCTCTTCATGTAGATAATTTCCTGGCTTGTTACAGGTGTTAATCCATAATCAGTCGTCCACAGATATTTTCCTGGCTTGTTACAGGTGTTAATCCGGAACTTAAGAAAGGTGACAGAATGGCAACCGTGTCTGGAGCATATCTGGACCGTATCTTCCAACAGGTGATGAAGGAATTGTTGAACACTTTTGACATTCGAATTCCCCAAGTGGTGATGAAGGAGACTTGCCCCAAGTTACTCTGCAAATTGAGATATTTTGTTGAAATCTTGACTGGACTGCCCCAGGTTAACTGAACTTTGAAAGATCTGTTGAAACCTTGACTTGACTGCCCCAGATGTGCTGGATGGTGACATGTCATGCCCCTTGTTGATAGGAGATTTGTCGATGGAAGTATCATCCTTTTGAAGTGATTTTTGTTCACTGAGAGAGTTTTCGTTCTTCCGAACATTCGCTGTATGAATTTCTTCGCTGTCAAACAAATAGCCAAATGCGAACAGTGATATTCAAGCAATGCAAAGTTTATGTTTGTCTCGAAGTTTTGAAAAATGCGTTTTTTAGCAGAAACTTTTTATAAGACAAATCAACACAAGATTTTAGAGCAAAGCCTTACAGGAGTCAGGATACCTTTTGAACAGTATGCTTTCGAACTAACCCATGCTTCAATTAGGACTTTTGAAGGGTTGTAACGTGACTTGGTTCACGGTTTAAGAAACAAAGGATAAAGGCTCAAAGTGTATTTGTACCCACCCGCTCTTCGTGATGTTCTTCAATCCTAAGCTCAGTTAATTCTGCGTCGCACTCTATTCGAGTTTGGAATGACTTTTTGGGTGATGGTTCACCAATTGAATTTGGGAGACAATCATCATCTCCTTTTTCTTTTGCAACATTTTTCATGTTGTTGAGGATTTGTAATGACCCCTCTATTTTGATTTTGATTTGTTATCCCTAACTTTTGCCTGACTGTCTCTGTTTTCGAGATCACAGTCAGCGGAATGCCCCAGCTTTCTTAAGCCTCCTTTACAGGTTTTGGCTTGGTGGGCTTTTCTCTTTTGAGAGATTGACTGCCTATGTGATAGGGAACCACCCTTGTCTTTTGATTCCAAAGGAATGCTTTCTTTTGTTGACGTCGTTCGTTGTGTTACGAACTGAGAGTTTGCGACTTCAATGCGCAGCTTTTTGAATTAACTGAGATACTACCCTGCCCCCAGGTTTATATCAAAGGTTCTGATTGTTTAGAACAGAGAACTTCTACTCCTTTGGCTCGAAGGGGTTGACTAGGGATTATCTTCCTTATAACTCCAGTGTTTGGGAATTGAAAGAAATGCCTGTACATCATCAGCAAGGTCTGTTCAAAAGCATATTGTATGAGATTATGGTATTGTTTCGTCATCCTCCCTCTAAAGGCTTGCAGCTTTTTATCAAGAGTTAAATATCATAAAGAAAGCATAATAGTAGTGAAAACGAATGGATGAATTTAAGACAAACATATGCAATGCATTAATGAAAACAGAGTTTTGACATCAACAGATAATTGTTTGAATAACAAAAGGAATTACAACTTTGAAAATTCAAAATGAAGCAAAAGTCCTTCAGTCGGAGCTTTGTCACTTCAGGTGGAGAACTCTTTAACGGAAGATTTTCATCTCGCCGTCTGGCATGAACCTCAGCACTCCAATGTTAATTAGGTCTTGAATCTTGTTCTTCAAGGCCCAACAGTCGTCGGTGTCATGTCCCGGGCTATAGGAGTGGTAAACACAAAATGCATCGGGATGATAATTAGGAGCGGAGGTATTGGGCTTCCGGATAGGATCCCTCAAAGCAGTCAGATTGACCTCCAACAAACGCTCTAGTATTAGAGTTGACGGTATGTCAGTCTCTGTGAACTGTCTTCCCGACGTCTCTTGCTTACGCCGATAACCCCATTGACGCTGGAGAGGTTGTTGTTGGGCTTGTGACCCTGAAGCAAGCAAAGGAGCCTTCCCCTTGTCTTCTTGTCTGGATGGGGGTTGCATGGTGACTTGCTCTTCAACCTCAGATGTTTGTCCCAGTTGGTTGACGAGAACTCTGAGTTCCTCTTGTCTTTGAGACAAATCTTGGATGAGAGCCATCTGGCTCACCAGTTGCCCCGTCATTTGGATCCTCATTGTTGTCAGCTCAGACTGCAGTGCTTCCAACTAATCACTCCTGGCATTGTTTGAATTCCCCTGGACCAAGCCCGTTGTGAGGAGAGCTTCACTTCTTCTTGCCCCAAGGACAGGTTCAAGAACATTTCCTGCAGTTGAGCAGTCTGGTCCTGGATATCCTTGACAGTCCTTTCTAGAGCCATCTCTTACTGAAATAAACAGTAGGAGAGTAAGGAAACCTGAAAAAGGAAAAATCGTCAAGATGCAATGCATGATATGTGGATGCATGCTTTCAAGGATCTCTCGGGGTAAACACAAGAGAACGTTAGAGGTTGAACTTTGATTGGAGAACTTTGCACTGGCGAATGTTTTTCCACGAGAATCAAGTTCACCATGTCAAGTGGGTCATAGCCCCTGATTCAAGTTGTTGCACTTGATCTTTGATTGGAGAACTTTGCATTGGTGGATGTCTTTCCACGAGAATCAAGCTCACCATGTCGAGTGGGTCATAGCCTCTGATTCAAGTTGTTGCACTTGATCTTTGATGGCATTTGTCTAGAGGAGAAACCTCTTGCCCTTTGGTAGACGTCTGGTTCAACGTAACCCTACATCAAAAGAACCCTCGAGATCCTTGAAATGGTTATTGAAAATGCTATGGTATGATGTTATGATGTTATGTACATGTATGCAAAAGCAAGTGAGTGTATATACAGGTAATCATATTCACACAAAGCAACCAAGTCCTTAGGTTCAGGCTTGCATGGGGTTTGTAGGTAAGTACCCTCTTGAAGTCAGTTGGCTCATCCTGTCCTAGAAATAGAAATCGGGTTCTAAGGAGCTCAATATCATTGGATTGTTTTCTGTGTTCATCGTTTTGGTTTAGCCACTTAACTGGCGACCAAAATATTCCAAGAAAACAATCCTCAATGAGTGTAGTATCGAGTATCTACCAACTTCGGACTGCACCAAAGTCGGTTATCTCACTACCCCTAAAAAGGCTAGGATGGTCAATTAAAGTTCTAAGAGTTTGTTAGTGCTTCACGACATCACTCAGCGGCCCCGTACTCTCCTTGATTGAACTCAAGGGTTACCGGTACTCACAAATATGTCACACTAACATAGCTTACTGCTTCAACCATGTCGGTATACCCCGCACAGTTCCCTCATAGTTTTATTGCTATTTACCTAAAAAGGTGCCCCAAATCCGGGTGTAGGATTTACAACAAACCCAAACAAGGACCCAAGAAGTAAAGCAATCAAGGCAATCAAAGCAAGAATGTAAAGGTGATCTAAACCCTAAGGTAACCCCACTTTTAAGCATCATCCTCAGCAGAGTTGCCAGTTCTGTGATACGGTGGGAGAACTGACTTGAGGTTTTGCGTTTGTATTCGCACTTGTTCGGTTTAGCAAGAGTCGCCATCGACTTTTTATTTTATCCTAAAGGAAAGATTAAAAAGCACAGGAAAAACCTTTTGAGATGTTTTCGTGGGTTCGGGGGGTAGATTATGAAAAGGGAAGGTATTAGCACCCTTTTCATCCATGGTTATCCATGGGCTCTTAGTTACTTGGTATTAGATCACTTGCCTTTGATTTTCAATTGCTTGAAATTGTGGTGTGTGTATGTGTTTTGAAAATGATTTGAAAAAAGACGCCTTGTCTAGGCAACCGTTGTAATGACTCGTGTTTGAGTGTTTACAAAGGTGTGTATCTTTTCGAAAAGATGTTTCAAATGTTTTTAGAAGTTTGTTTTTGAAAGTGTTTGTGGAGTGTGGTTTGAAAAGTAGGCAAGCGTGTTTTGCAAGTTTGTCAAGTAACTAAGAGTTGTCTACCCCTAAATTTACTCAAAGGTTTTTCTCATGTTTTAACCCTTTTAACAATTTTGTTCCACCATTGTATTTGGTGGACAATCTTGCGTTAGGATGTTAACGGGACAGGCGCGGGTCATCGTATGGACCATGAATGCAATGGTGCCAAGTGTCTTTGGCAATTTGCTTGAAGGGACTATGATCATTTGATTAGGCAACTTTCGAAAGCGTCATCGAGGGACTATGATCATTTGAATTGTTTTGCCAAAGAAACTCAACGTGCAAGCATGGCCCATTTTGGAAGGCAACAAGCGGGATTACCCTAGGGGTGCAAGTGTGAATGGTGTATTGATTTCATGTATTTGTCTTGTATTAGGTTATCTAGCATTTGATTTTATGTACATACAAACCCTAGGTCTAACCATGGTATATTTGAAAGCGATAAATTGCGGGAATTTAAAGTCTACACTATTACAAATAAGTATCCGGGAGTGGGGGTACAAATGTTTACAAATGGGGATGAGACCTTAATAGGAGAATAGTGTCCAAATGAATTTACAACCAAATCGAATTGCGATTTCAAATGTAAAATATAATGTATAGCAATGTATAAGAATAAAGCAAATGTGTATATATCAATGTATTTGTGTAAGTGTATGATTTATTTACAAATGAGAAATGTGTTTAACTTAATGAAAAAATTAAGTATCTATTTATTCTTTTTGTATTTGTTAATATGTACAAACAAGAAAATTTAATAAAAGAAAAGAAAATGTTTTAAGTTTAAGAATTGTATTTTATTATTTTTTATGTATTAATGTTAATATACAAAAAAAAGGTTATCTAATTCCAAATTCAATTCTTATGTATTTTTAACTAACTAAAATAAAAAAGTAGTTAAACAGGTTTTATATAAAACGAGTCAATGTATTATTTAATTTATAAACAAAATTAAATTATGTTATAAAAAGAAAATCAAAGAGTTAATAAAATTTGATGTAAAAAATAGTATGTTAATTTGTTAAAAGAAAAAGAAATATATGATATGATAAAAAAAGGTATTAGTTAAAAAGAAGGAATTAAATGGGCTTCACGCTTGTCTTTGGCCCAAAACATCTTTTAAAAGAGAAACAGAATGGGGGGTGTGTTCCAGATTGGAGGGGTACATGCACTGGCTTTTGCATGGGCTTTAGCATCTGAAAGAGGCAAGGCCCAATGTTTTACAAAAAACATTTGTAAGGGTTTGAGTTGGTTTTGTGCATTTGAGATTCTAGGGTTTCAGAGTTTGAGAGCGGCGCTGTTCTTTGTTTTGCTTCGTCTTTGTCCTCTCATGCTAAGCGTTTCTGAATCTCTCTCCGTCTCAGCTACTGGGCGCAGCTTCCACCTCTCTTCCCTCCATGGTTGGGCAACGCAAAAATGAGAAAAAGGTAATGATTCTGGATGTTTTCTTTACGTTTTAGGGTTTTAAAATCTTGTATTTTACAAGCTCTAATGTCGTGTTCTGATTAAGTGTTGTTGTTGTTTCTGTGAAAGAAAAAAAAGGAAGGGATTTATACCTTTGGCTTTTGGAGATGGAGGCAAGGTGGACCGGAGGCGCCTAGGACGGCTGAGGGCGGAGGGATGGTGTGATGCACTGTATTGGAAAAATTGGTACTCTGTGTCTTTTCCTTTTGTTGGGTTTGATGATGACTATCTGAAAACAAACTTCTTTATCTTCTTCTCTTTTACTTGCTTTTGTTGCCTCTGAATATTGGTTGTTGATTTTGAGTATGCTTGTGTTTGTATGCCTCTGAGATTCTGAGTTGCCTTGATGATTTTGGCTTTGGACGAATTTTTGAGGTTGATTTGCTCAGTGATGAACCATTTGATGTTCTAAGAGCTTGAGTGTTTGCCTCTGTATGCTTGTTGGTATTGATCTTGAATATTGCTTCTTTTCTTCTTCTCTTGTTAGCCTCGCCTTTGGAATAGCTTTCTTGTATGCTTATTCTGAGTTGTGATATTGGTAGCCCAATGATGAGGATGCTCTGAGGGCTTGGGTTGGTTTGAAAGTTGTTTGCTTCTAGACAGTGTTTTGGTCCAAGGCTTATGCAGGTTGAAGGCTTTGAATGGTTACCAACTGGCTTATATTTTCTGATATAGATTTGTATCAGTTTGGATGGCTTTTGGTTGATACAGGTTAGGCTTGATGTTGACAGGTTGGATTTGATTTTGATGCTTTAGGCTTGCCTGAAGCAGGTTAAAGGCTTATGCTGTTTCTGTTTGAGGTTTCAGCAGGCTTGACAGGTTAGGTGCTTTGAATGGTTTCAGGCCATTGAGGTTTTTGGGCTTCTGTTTGTGTTGTATAGTTTTGATGCTTTGTGGTTTAGACTAGCAGGTTTATGGCTTTGACACAGGTTTGGCTGTTAAGCTTGAGGCTTGATGTTCTGAGTTGTTTTCTTTTTGGAATACCGGTTTGGAGGCTTTGGCTTTCAATGTTACAGTTTGGTTTGTGTTTCTTTTTTTGTGTTCTTTTTTCCTCTTCCTTCGTACTGTATTGGTATCATTGTTTTATATCTTCTTGCCTAAAGCCTGTAAGCCTCCTTTTATTTTTCTCTTCTCTCTCTCTCTTGACAGATTAAACAGTAATTTTATATTGTTTAAATTTGTCTTTACTTGAAAAGGTAGCTGCTGGAAAATGATGTGATTGGAAGAGTTTGCTTGCAATGCATGTTTACTCTGCATATTCCTGCTTTCCTGCATACTTTGTTGACAACATTTTGTACTTTGATATCTTTCCATATCCTTTTGGACAGCTTTTGGATATCTTGGATAGTTTGAAATTGTGACTTTCAGCTTGCCTTTTTTGATTTGGTTAGGCCTAGTTCAGTTTGCCTTTTTGATTATGCAGCTTGTTGACAATGCAGTATGCTTGAAAAATTGAATTTGTGCATTTTGTATACTTGTGCATTTCATACTTTAATTGCAAGCAAACTTTCATCCCTCTTTGTGAACCAAGAGAAATCTTGTGATTTGCAGAGAGGGCAAACTGATTCCGGCCAGTTGCCTTTAACGATGAATCCAATTTTTATATGTCTGCTCTTTAATTATTTTATCTGCATTTGACTTTTCTTTTCTTTGTTTTTGCAGGTAAAGATAATTGAGCAAAGGAGCATTGGATAGAAGATGAAGACTTAGGAAATTTAGGAAGTATCTTATTTCATTTCAATTATTTGTAACATTATTATTATAAACAAGGATGTAAATAAATTTAAAGTTGTTCAAATAATAAATTGTAACAAACCATTAAAGATGAATAAAGAATCCTCTTTTGATCAGTTAATTCCTTTTATCTTTTCAATTGTTTATTTTAATTATTTGAGTTTCTTAAATTAAAACAATTGGAAATAAACCCAATTATTCTGACTTAGAAAAAGAAATAATTAATAAACGTCTGGCGTTCCGAATTAAACATAACAATGCACAGTCAAACAACAAACGTCCATGTGTCCTCTTTTCACTGATTTAATCAAACACTGCAAACTCAATCCAAATGCTTCAGTCCAAATCTCAGAGTAAACTGAAAAGAACTGCAAAATTAATTCTTTCTGAGAATGCGCGCATAACAACCCTAGTTTTGTTTTAATTGTCAGAGAAGCGTCCGCTTGATCAAAACCTGAGCCAACTCAACCAAACCCTAAGCAATTTGTTTGAACTGTTCCAGAGCCATGAAAACCCTAATTTTGTCTGACTGACGAGAAAAGTTTGTTTGACCGATTCTTGAACCAGTCTGAAAAATCAGGAAAAGCTCGAAGCTGTGATTTCTTGTGGAAAAATACGAGGGAAAATTTTGGGGTACAACAATATTCTTACGAAATTTTGTTTGTTTACTAAAAATTCATTTCTAAAACTTCAAGACATACATAAGTTTTGCATTTTTAAATGATATTGTTTGCATATGACTAATTGTTCGACAGCAGAGAAATTCACACGATAAATATTAAATGAAGGGAAATCCTCTCGATGAACAAAATCACCTCAGATGGAAAGGGTGCTATTACCTTCCCTTTTCATAACCTACCCCCCGAACTCAAGAAAATATCTTGAAGGGTCTTTCCTGTTGTTTTCACCCTTTCCTTTATTGGATAAAAGAAAAGTCGATGGCGACTCTTGCTATCCGTAACAATTGCGATAAAACGCAAAACGCACAAGTCATTCCTCCCACCCTATTACACTAATACTCTTTCAGATGTAATTACCACATCTATAACTATAAAAGTAAAGTTGATGTCCTGATTCAAATGATGAATCCTAAAGTGTTTATAGCTTCCATCTCTCAAGCTAATGGAAAGGTTGTTGGGAAAATGTCAAGAAGGACGTGGAGAAGGATGTTGAGACTTCAAGTGAAAATGAAGAGCAAGTCAGTAGTGAAGAAATGGCGTATCAAGTTGTCTCTAATAATGACTTTTAATAACTTTTGATGAATGTTGAAGTTTATTTTATTGATGTGTAAGCCAATTTTTTGACTGGATTCTGGATTCTTTTTACCCATGTGTGGGTCATCTGGTTATGATGATGTGATTGTCCTTCATGGGACGGATAATGGTTCCTTTTTCCCTTTATTGGGTTGGCTCTTTAGTTTTTTTACTGATTTCCTTTTGTTGGTTAAATATTATGTTAATACCCATTTTCCATTTTGTGGCAAGTAGGGGAATATGATATGAAATGCTTGTTTCTCTTGGCTCTTATAAAGATGTTGTGAACTTAGTTAACTATTTTTTTATTAGTTTACCTGCATTCTAATAATCTGAAAATCATATCTAGAAATGTTTGTAAGGTTGTGCATCACATATTAAATGTTGTATTTACCTAAAAATTGACCAAATGTGAAGTTTTTTTATTATATTTGATTGGCGTCATTTTATAGGTAATGATGACACTTTGTCATCATGAAAATTTATTAAGAAATTACATATGTTTTTGATGATTTTTAGTAGTTTATGTTTGAATTTTTTGAATAAATAGGAAGAAAATGAAGAAGCGAAGAAACTAATAAAAATATGAAAAAGTGAAGAATTATGAAGAAAAAAAAGTCATTTTCATGATAATTTGCATCATGGTGTTTGTCTGATAATTTGATCATATTTAAAGTGTCATAACTCAGAATGAGACGAGAGTTCTGCAAATTAAAGATAACAAATAGGTCACTCAAAATATCTCAAAAGTATGTATTTAGATATGACTTTAATTGACTTTATTATAGATTTTACAAACTTATGGCAAAATGCTATTGTATGTTGATTGTGTGATCACCCTGTTCATTTCGAGTAAAAAATGTGAGATGAGAGACATTTTGTGTACATGTGAATGTTGGAAGAACTTTTGGGATTTACCTGGATTGAAGCAGAGAACAAAAGTGATGATCCGAGACAAGAGAACGGTGATGTTCTTTGCCTAAGGGTAAGCATAGTTTACAGACAAGTTCCTTGAGGATAAGGAACAAAGTATGTTTGGGGTTGCGATTACACTATATCATCATGTAACTTTATTAATCATTTGCATATGTTTTCGATGATTTTTAGTAGTTTATGTTTGAGTTGTATGAAGAAATAGGAATAAAATGAAGAAGTAAATAAACAAAGAAAAATGTGGAAAAGGTGAAGAATTGTGAAGAAAAAAAAGGCATTTTTCAGCATTATTTGTATCATGTCGTCTGTCTGATAATTTAATCATATTTAGACTTCCATAGTTCTGAATGAGATGAGTTTCTATGCAAATGAATGCTAATGAAGAGAAATAACTGATGAAAAAATTGTGGTCACGATGGTTTGCTTTTTCTGTCACACATTTTATTTCTATTTATAAGAGAAATAGAGGAGGAAAAGGGGTTGCATATTTTGGAGAGGAAATTGAATGACAGGACAATTGTGGAGCTTAAAAAGTGGAATTTTCATCAATTGATTATCATGTATTGTTCATCTAAACTCATGGTAATCACTTGTATAACTACGAGCAGTTAATTTAATCTTGATTATGTTTTGTTAGACAAAGTTGATTGGATCTGTTGAACTATGTAGCTGGCTTTGTACTATTTTATTGATTTGATATTCTTGTTTTTATTACAGTATCTTTGATCTTATTGCTATTTGTGTGTTGACGAGCATATGAATTGAAATTAGGTTCGTAGAGATTAATGATTCTAATGTTGTAAACCTGAAATAAGATAATTGTTCAAACTTGGTAATTAATTTATGAATAAATAATTATAAATTTGTGATAAAGAAATTAACGAGCGTTCTTGCCTCTTTTTACTTTGAATTCGCCTAAGGAATTAAGGAGTTGTCGTTAAGAATATTGAGTTATATATCAAGAAATTGGGTATAACAGTCATGTTAATTTATCATGATTCAAGAAATTTACTTCGAAAAAATAGACGCAATAACCAACAGTAACCATCCATGGACTCCAAATGAAACCTGATCACTTTCTAAATCTAGTATCTTCTATACATTTCTTGTTTGCGCAAATTACTTTGCAAGCTAAACTTTAAAACCCCTGATATTTATTTTTAAAGCACACTAAAAGCATTATAAAAATAAGCAATTCATGTGGAGACGATCTTATATTTTTATCACTTGAACACGAGCAACACACTTGCTAATTTGATCATCAAACAACATGTGAAACATTATGTTATGTCATGATGTGAGACATCATGTCTTGTTGTGATCAAGTAAGAAAACAACATGTTAAGCATAATCTCTCTCATTATATGATACATCTTGTCTCGCTTAGAGTAGCTTCGTGCATAAGTTAATTGAGTGATTCTCATACAGTTAAGGATTTGTTTCCTTCTATATTTAATCAGGTTTTAAACTTTTATGCACTTTTTAGAATAAGGAACTTTATCTCAAAATCACATTTAGTAAGATTAAATTTGAAGTACTCTAATATGTTCAAGATTTAAGCAATCAAAGATTTTCAATCAACATAATTGAAGATTTGTTTCTTGCGTCTTGGGGAAGTTCGACCACACTCAAGACCAAAATTCTAACAAACTTTTTGAAGTTGGACCTTTGTTGTTATTTAAGTAGGCATTTTCTATTTCGAAATGGCAGACCTTACACAATCAAACTTGGCGTATTTATTTGTTATGTGTCTTGTGTTTTGTTTTTCCGTAGTATTATATTCATGCGTCTTATTTTTAATTTAGGAGAATAGATTATTTGAGTTATAACATCGTTCCATCATTTATAATCTTTCGTAAATGTCCAAATACCTGGAAGAGTATTTTAGAGTAACTGAGAGAGGCTTCACGGGAGTTTTAGTTCGAAGTTCACAAGTGGTGTTAGAAAAAAAGATATCGAATCAGGAGAGTTTAAATCAAACCAATTTGTATTTCTGACTATTAAAAATGAATTTTCTTTTTAGAGTTAACATCCTCCGGACGTAGACAATATTACACCAAACTGAGTTACCTATTTCTATATTATTTTACATTGTGCATTTATCATATCAATAGAACAAGAGAACAAAATTTCACTCTTCTACTTGGTGTCTGTTTTTTCCAACCAACAACTAAATGACTTATTATTAACAAAACCTTTGGACCTCTCCTCTTTTAATAATTTTGTATCCAAGCAGGAGTTACTTAATATCTACCTCTAACATAAGGGAAGCTATTAGTTAGTTATCCTTAATATATTGCTAGCTAGTTAAACTTGTTAATAACTACTCCGCCCTTTACGATATATTGTACCTTTGATCACTCTTGAACAATAATGAGTTTAGAATTGATTCTAATTATTTTTTACTGTAGGGTCGTTTGAGAAAACAGCAAAAGGAGGAGATTTGGGGTATTGTGTTGGAGTAGCAGATATGATAATCACGTTTGAGGCAATAAAATATTGGCGCCAATAACATAGGACAGTAGTAGCAAGTGAGAGGGAATGTGAAGCGTGCAAGAATGTCAGTCTAGCTTTCGTAATTGTTCAACTTCAACAGTCATTTTCATACACACATACCACCATTATTCCCTGAGATGTGATACTTTATTCTTTCAATTGCACCACGGAATGTGCAGATCAGTTTTATGCTTACCCCTGTCAACCAACTTTATGTATAGGCAAGGCAATTAGGCATTCTTTTACAAGTTCATGGAGAGTGATTTATGCTATTACTATCGATCACTCATAATAAAGGTGTTTGAACTTTGAAGAAGAAGTTTGAGTGACAAAAGGACGAAATTTCTGAATAATGAGAGAGGCGATAGAGTGTCTTGTCACAAGTCAGAACATCATGTTATGTTAGTGTGGTTGTAGGGTATATTTATACACGGGTTGTCTCTGACAAATACTGTTTCTAACAAAGCAATAGCTAGAGAAAGAGAGAGAGACAAGATATGGACAAAGTATTGCAAACCCACACACACATACAGACACTCCGCGAAAACGCCGTGGGGTACTAATCATCATTTCATATACTCTATCTGTCCTAAAATAATTTTTTTTAGAATTATAGCAAACATATTAAAAAAAATGATGAGTAAAAGAATAAATATAATATATTTATAAAATTGTTTTTAATGATTATTAATTACTTTTACATTGTCATAAAAATAAAATAAAACTTAATATTTTAAGAGTAGTACAAACATAATTAATTAAAAATAAAATTGGTAAAAATTAATTAATACTGTATTGAAAAAATAAAATTATTTAAGTTAAAGAGACAATTATTTTGGGACAGGAGAGTATTTTAATTTCATTCTAAATTACTTTTTCACAATAATCTAATCGGTGACATATGTAGTCTTCTCTCTAGTACTATAGAGTAAGATGAAACTATTGATTATAAATCTTTCAACAGTTTTGTTCGATGGATTGTCTGTTGACACTACGCCAAAAATAAGTTTTAGCAGCACACATACGAAAGCGCTTTTAGGAAAAAGCGCTGCTGTATGTTTTAAAAAAAATTCGCTTAAAAAAAGCGCTTTCAAAGGGTGCCTTAAGAAAGCGCTTTTCAAAAGCGCTGCTAAAGGTCACCCTTAGAAAGCGCTTTTTGAGAAGTGCTGCTAAAGGGTGCCTTTCAGAGGGTACCTTAAGAAAATGCTTTTCAAAAGCGCTACTAAAGGTTAGCCTTAGAAAGCGTTTTTACAAAGCGCTGCTAAAGCTGGCCTTTAGAAAGCGCTGCTATAGGATATGCTACGGAAGCGCTTTTACATTAAAAAGCGCTGTTATAGGTGACCTTTAGAAAGCGCTTTTAAAAGCGCTTTCGTAGGTAGTTTTATAATAATTATCAAAAATTCGTATCATCACTTTTCTATTGTTCTTCACGAAATCATCAAAGCTCTAAACTAGAGCTCTGCCGCCGTTAGCATCTACGAGCAGATTTTCGTCACGATAACCACTTGCCACCGTCTTCTTGTTCAGGACCTCTGCCTCCGTTCATCAGGACCTTTGCCTCCGTCTTCTTATTCAGGACCATCGGGGGCAGTTTCAGGACTCCCTCATCAGGACCTCCACCTCCGTTCATCAGTACTCTTTCATCAGAACAACGACCACCACTTGCCACAGGAGAAACGCAAGGTGAAATCACAAAGTTTGCTGCATCAGAAATCACAATAATATACAACACAAAGTTACACAACTCAGCTCTAGGTATTTCAATTTCTAGTATAGTTTTGTATGAATAAATTGTTCTATGCTTGCTTTGATTCTAATTTCTAGAATAGTTTTGTATGAATAAAGATGTGACTATCTTCTAATAATTCTTAGAAATTGTTACATATTTGAACTGACAACTCATCTTAATTTTTAACTTATTTGTGTGGCTACTGGCTAATACCTCACATATTATGAATATAGATTATTTTTACAACTTCTATGGAATAAATATTAGTAGAAAACAACACATTTTCATGTGCTTTTTATTTTATCAAACATCATTTATATTAACAAGTTGTGCATTGGTAAAACAAGCTAAGAGAGAAATAATAGAGAGCGTAACAAAATATTTAATAAAGGAAGCCATATATATTGTTAACTCTATTAATATATTATTTTTTTCGTGTGCTTTTTATGATTGATTTTGAGCAATGATAGTTTCTTGTTTATGGTTTCTTGTGTTATACTTGTGTACTAAAGTAGTTGATAGAATAAAATGAATTTATGAAAAGTATTGAGTATTGGTTTTGTTATATGGTTGTGCAAGAGCAAGTGCAAGTTTTGAGTATTGGTTTTGTTTTCTAATTTATCATTTAGGTCAGATTGACTCAGAAACCGTAAACCATGAATAAGACATGGATGTATTCCAATCGATTGTCGAAAGAGCACGAGAACGGGGTATCAGAATTCGTTAAGTTTGTTGTTGTGCACGCCGAAGACCCCGGTCGAATGACATGTCCTTGTTTGTGTTGCTGTTATGGGAATCGGGTTGACGCGGTTCAGTTGGCATCACATTTAATACGGTATGGAATTGATAGAAGTTATACATGTTGGAATATGCATGGTGAGAAAAGTGACGGGAATGATGAATCGGGGGATAATAGGACGTATGCTTCAAACGACAATGGCACAGATACATACAATTATGATCGAGTTGAAGAGATTGCAGAAGCGCTTGAAGAAGATCTTAATGATTGTCCCAAAATGTTCGAGAGGTTGGTAAGCAATGCAGAGAAACCGTTATATAATGGTTGTACAAAATTCATAAGATTGTCTGCGGTATTAAAGTTGTACAACTTAAAGGCGGACAATGGATGGTCGGATAAAAGTTTCACAGAGTTATTAGCCCTTATGAAAGATATGCTACCAGAGGATAATGTTCTCCCCAATCGAACGTATGAGGCCAAAAAGATGTTGTACTCTATTGGCATGAGCTATGACAAGATACATGTCTGTCCAAAAGATTGTGTTTTGTTTCGAAACGAGTATGCATCGTTAAATGAGTGTCCTAAATGCGGTGCCCCTCGATATAAGAAAAAGTTGTCTCCGACAAAAGTCTTATGGTATTTTCCTATAATTCTGAGATTTAGACGGATGTATCGTAGTGAAACTGATTCAAGACACTTAACTTGGCATGCAGATGAAAGAATTGTTGATGGAAAATTTCGACATCCGGCAGATTCACCACAGTGGATGAAAATTGATAATGATTATCCTGAATTTGGAAAAGAAGCAAGAAACCTTCGCTTGGCATTGTCTACTGATGGAATGAACCCACACGGTATTCAAAGTATCTCGCATAGCACATGGCCTGTGATTCTTATGATTTATAACCTACCTCCGTGGCTATGTATGAAGCTTAAGTACATGATGTTATCTATGTTAATTTATGGGCCTAAACAACCAGGAAATGACATAGACGTATATTTTGAACCTTTAATCGAATATTTGAAGATTTTGTGGGAGAACGGTGTGGAGGTTTATGATGGGTATAGGAAAGAAAGTTTCAACTTGAGGGCGATGTTGTTTGGAACAATTAACGATTTTCCAGCCTACGGAAATCTATCCGGGTATAGAATTAAAGGTGAAAAAGCGTGTCCTATCTGTGAAGATGGAACCGATACGATGCGATTGAAACTTTGTCAGAAGAATGTCTTTCTCGGTCATCGTAGATTCTTAAATTCTAAACATCAATATCGTGGATGGAGAAAAGCGTTCAACGGAGATACCGAACAACGTAGAGCTCCGCCTGGATTGACAGGTGATCAATTATTTTAAAAGGTGAAAGATGTGAGTATTCAGTTTGGCAAGCCTTTTGCACATAAAGTTGTTACAGGTGGGTGGAAGAAGAGGTCAATTTTTTTTGAATTGCCATATTGGAAATCTTTGTACGTAAGATATTTTCTTGATGTTATGCATATTGAAAAAAATATATTTGACAGTGTTATTGGTACGTTACTCAATATAAAAGGGAAGTCTAAGGATGGTCTTAAAGCAAGGGAGGACATGGTAGAGATGGGAATAAGAACTGAATTGGGACCCGTGAAAAAAGGAACACGAACATATCTACCACCTGCTGTTTACACTCTATCCAGAAAGGAGAAAAAAATATTGTGTAAGTTCCTAAGTGAGGTTAAAGTTCCAAAAGGCTACTCATCAGATATTAGAAGGCTTGTGTCTATGCAAGACCTCAAGTTAAAGAGTTTAAAGACGCATGATTGCCATGTTATAATGGAACATTTTCTACCGATATGTATACGTTCTATTCTTCCAGAAAAAGTAAGAAGCGCAATAACTAAACTGTGTTTTTTCTTCAAGTCAATTTGCAGCAAGGTGATCGATCCTGAGATCTTACCAACATTGCAAAATGAAATAGTTGTTACTTTGTGTGATCTTGAAATGTATTTCCCTCCCTCGTTGTTTGACATAATGGTTCATCTTGTCGTTCATCTTGTCAAAGAGACACAACTGTGCGAACCAGCTTATGTGAGATGGATGTACCCTACTGAACGTTATATGAAAATATTAAAAGGGTATGTGAAAAACCGAAGTCGACCAGAGGGTTGTATTGCTGAACGATATATTGTTGAAGAAGCGGTTGAGTTTTGTACTGAATATCTGTCAAATGTTCAATCAATTGGACTCCCCAAATCTCATGTTGTTGAAAAAAAAGAAGGTAAGAAGCTAATTGGAAATAAAGTTGTGACAATATCAATGGTCGAACGGGATCAAGTGCATTTGTATGTTCTGCATAATGAGCTTGAAGTTGAGCCGTATGTTGAAATTCACAAGGGTGTTCTTCGAGGTTTAAATCCGAATAGAAATGAGAATTGGATTGTACGAGAGTACAATCGAAGTTTCATACCATGGTTTAAGGAACATATTTATTCAAAGTATCATTCAGATCATGCTTCAGTAACAGAAATATTGAGATGTTTAGCATACGGTCCAAGTTTAGTTGTGTTTTCTTATAGCGCATATGCAATTAATGGATACACATTTTATACCAAAGAACAGGATGACAAAAGTACTATGCAAAATAGTAGTGTTACCTTGATCGCTGAAGCAATGCATATATCAAGTGTGAAGGACTTAAACCCAAAATTTGCAAATCTGTCATATTTTGGGGTTATCGAGCGCATTTGGATGTTTGATTACGAGAAGTTTCAGATTCCTATATTTGGTTGCAAGTGGGTTGAAAATAATAATGGCATACGAATGAATAAGTCAGGTTTTTTGCAAGTGGATCTTAATAGGGTGGGGTACAAAGATGAGCCTTTCATTCTAGTCTCTCAAGCTAAACAAGTGTTCTATGTCAATGATCCGACAAGTACGAAACGGTCTATAGTGCTATTATCTAACAAAGTAATTGATGAAAGCATTGGAGATCAAAGTGATATTGGTGTTGACATTGAATCTTTAACCATAACTGATCAAAATGATAATGAATCATGTATTAGAAACGATCATAATGAGGGTATTTGGATCAATCCAACTGTCCGCGTTGTTAAGAGACGAGTAGAACACATTCCTACCAAGAAAAGAAAGAGACCTTAGTGAAAAGGGTAATAGTATATATAATTATAGCCTATATCATTCAATAAAATTTAATTTTTCATTTCATTTTTATTTGTCATTTCATTTTTATTTGTCATTTCATTTTTATATTTGTCATTTCATTTTTATTTGTCATTTCATTTTTATTTGTCATTTCATTTTTATTTGCCATTTCATTTTTATATTTGTCATTTCGTTTTTTTTTTTCTTTTCATTATTACAGGTCAAATGGCTAGTAATCAAGAAAACTCAAAAGATGCAAATGCTCCTGAAAATACTCCAGAAAATACTTCAGAAAATACTTCAGAAAAAGATATTACACGAGGTATAAGTATTATGAGGGGAATCATCCGTGATAGAGATAGAGGAGTAACATATAATGTAGATTGGAATGATAATGACCAACTAATTGGGTCCAATGCTGCAAAGTTGACAAGCTACATTGGTACGCTTGTTCGTATACACATTCCGATCACCACTCCTAGATGGAAAAGAGGAGAGTTGGATGAGGCTAAGGAGAAAGTTTGGACTGAGATAAAGGTACATATATGGTTTTTGTTATTTGCTTTATCTTGACGATAATATGTGTTTAAATTTCTTTTACTAACACACTTTATGCGTATGTTTTTTTGTAGAGGTCTTTTAATATTCAAGATACCCGTAAAAAGTATATAATGGGTTTGGCTGGAAAAAGACACATAGGGTGGAGAACATTTTTAACAAACAAGTATCTTAAAGATGATGAAGGAAATTTTCTTGAAGAGGATCCGGAACGTTCAAAGAAATATGAGAACTTAATTACACCTGAAGAATGGGTTGGTTTTGTAGGCCAAAGAAGAGACGAGAATTTCAAGAAAGTGAGTGCTATCAATCGCGAGAGAGCATCAAAACCCGCATATCCATACAAAAAAGGGCGTTTGGGATATGCTCGCTTAGAGGAAAAAATTGTAAGTAAATATAAACTCTACGATCTTATTAATTCTCTCAATGTGTTATAATTGATGATCTTAAGACTTGTGTCAATGCGTAGTTAGAAGAGACGAAAAGTGACGCAACAACACTACCGGCACATTTGTTGTGGAAGGAAGCCCGTGTGGGCAAGGATCAAGCTGCTAATCCTGATATTCAACATGTGTATGATGAATGTGTAAGTATAAGATTGTGTCTTTAGTTAAATCAATTAATGTTTATTAATATTTAAATAATTTTTTATCTCCACTAATAATTTTCGATATGTAAATGAATTACAGGAGACCTTGTCGCAATTGGTATCCCCAGGTGAGGACCACCAGGATACCAGGAGCGTACTTAGTCGAGCACTAAATATTGCTGAGTGTCCGGGTCGGGTGAGGGGTAAAGGTCATGGTGTGACTCCAACCTCTTTGTATAAGCATCCAAGGAGAAGAAATCCTAGCAATGTAGAAGTGATGCAAACATTGCAGGATTTACAAGCTCAAGTCCGTGAATTGCAGAAGGATAAAGAGAGAGATATGGCGGAAAAGAGCAGTTCACAATTGAAAGAAACTAGTGACAAAGCTAGTATCAACTGTCAGCATAAATTTCCCGAGGTAATTTTTAATATATATCCGTTATTATTATAGAATATTTTTAGTCACTTCTAACGGTTATTATTGGTTTAGGGCATTTCATCTTGCCAGCTATACCTATCGTCGCCGACTTATCGACTAGTTGGAAAGGGAAAAGTCCATAACACTTCGGGAGATTTACTTCACCATAAATGGCTTCCGGATGGACACATGAAAGTATCGGTTGACATTGCTTTAGATATGGATGCGTTGCTGCCGGTACCCGACATTGTTGCTGAGACCACATTGCTGCGAGATGCAATAGGATCTTTTGTTGCATGGCCATCGGACCTCATTTTCATAGATGATCAGGTATGTTGAAAACAATTATTAATCTTTAAGTATTCAACTGTCAGTTCTGACCTAAGTTATTTCCACGGTAATTATAGACTCCTACAACACCCACATCTAAGGGTAAAGGGATTTTGCGGCACGACGAGTCTGATGTATCACAAAAAGAGGTACGTTTAAAGTGTTAATTATATGATCCGAATAAAAAACTGCATAATTTTATAATTTAACTGAGTCTATATGATTTTTATGTACCTTTTCAAGGGTCACAACAAGTGAGCCAGAAGATCGTTGGCGTACCACCCAAGAAAAGGGTGCCTACTAGATTTTTCCCTCGATACCGGCAGTGTCTTGAAACAATAGTGGGAACAACAAATTTGATGGATGGTGGTATTCGTCAAATGGATATGGATCAAGGTATCTTTGGTTTTCCTTGCACCGAAATAATTGGACATGAGGACATGGAACAGATTTTCCGTCATAAAGAATTGAGCGTCAGTATTATGCATGCATACATCCGGTAACCCCCATCTTTATATTATGTAATTAGCTGAAATCTTTTTTAAACATTTCAATGAATATAGTATAATATTAATTATGTTTTTATTTAAGGCTGTTATATGACAAATTGATGCGCGGGAATCAATTGTCAAACAGATTCCATTTCGTGTCTTCCTCCCGTGTCAGCGGAGCGACAATTGGTAGGGAACCAGAATCAGTAAGAGAGCACTTAGTCGAAAGATTCATGGCAACTGGCAGTACAAAAAGCTTATATCTTTGGGCGTATAATACTATTCCTACAGGGTTAGATTTTCATTCTAAGTTCATTTTAATATTTGTAATTTTTGCGTAGAAAATTTTCTTCTAAACTGTTGTTTTAATTTATAGACGTCACTGGTTGTTGGTTGCTATCGATCCTATAAAAGAAGTGGTCTATTATCTGAATTCGGTTGACGGTGATTGGACAAATTATCTGGATATGAAGTTAATGATTGATACGTAAGTGAGATTATTCTAAATATTTGTGTGTGTTTATATATTTAATTATTTGTGACATTGTTCTAAATATATATATTTTTATTTTGTTAGAGTGATACAAGTATTCCGGTGTCAAAGAGAATCTCGGGTACGACGGTCTAAATCAAACAACATTAATTGGATCAAAGTGCAGGTATATTAATTCCCACTATTTTGCTTATAATATTTATGTTATTTGATAAAAAAATACAACTATATATTCTTATTTGTTTTTATATGTAGTGTCCTCAACAGCAAAACGGTATAGATTGCGGATACTTCGTTATGCGGTTTATCAAAGAAATCATTCAACTAAATCAAATAGAGATTTCAGTCACGGTATGGATTTATAACTTAGGATTTGTTTTATTATTTCTCGGATATTTCATATAATTTTTTACTTTTAACTAAATCATGCATATTATGTTTTGTTATGTAGTACTTCGATGAGTACAAATGTGCATATTACACGAAACTTCAGTTGGAAGAAATCAAAGAGGAATTGTGTCAATATTTTATTTAGAAGAGAATCATATAAGGACTGGTTTAGTTGTTGTTAGGGTTGATTTTGTAAGACTGATTTTGAGTTACAATGCTGATATCAATGGTTTATATATATTTTGCTACAAATACGGTGTATATATATTTTGGATTACAATGGTATACAATGCATTACCGCGGTTTATGAATTACAGGTTATGGCAACTGGTTTATATAAATAATATGCTGCAAACAATGCAGGTATATGAATTATATAAATTATACCTCTAAAAAAAACACCCTATGAAAGCGCTTTTTGAAGAAAAACGCTGCCTTATGTAACCTATGAAAGCGCTTTTTCACAAAAAGCGCTGTCTAAGTTAAACATATGACAGCGCTTTTACAGGCAAAAGCGCTGCTAAAAGACAACCTATGAAAGCTCTTTTCCAGAAAAAAGCGCCACCAATGAAAGCGCTTCTTCATAAAAAAGCGCTGCCAAAAGCCTACTTAAGAGAGCGTTTTTTAGAAAAAGTGCTGCCAAAAGCCTACTTAAGAGAGCGCTTTTTAGAAAAAGCGCTGCCAAAAGGGTACTTCAGAGAGCACTTTTTAGAAAAAGCGCTTCCAAAAGGGTACTTAAGAGAGCGCTTTTTAGAAAAAGCACTGTCATAGGTAGACCTACGAAAGCGCTTTTCATTAAACAAAAAGCGCTGCTAAAACCTATAGCAGCGCCACCTTAGAAAGCACTTTTAAGCGCTTTTAAAGGCCAAAAAAAGCGCTTTCGTAGGTCTTTTTTGGCGTAGTGTGAATTGGATAACAATCCAAAAGATTATATACCTCCACTGAATAGAACTCAATGGATTGTCTGTTTTTGACAAAATACACTTGAGAAATAATCTCTAGGTGTGTACTCGTCTCTGCACCGTTTCTGTTCAAGTATATACTAGAGGAGTGTTAATAATATGGTTTTTTTCAATGGATTTAAGTTTTAAAAAAAATTAATACGCAATGATTCAATTAAAGGGAGTATCCCAAACTATAATCTAAAAAGTCCTTACATCTTAAAACATAGGAAAAATAGAGTATTTTAAACGAAAAAGTTACAACAATCAATAATTTTATAAAACAAACACAATCAAATTTACGACCTATGAATAATCACTGACATGCACTCATCGAAATTGAAAACAACTCTTTTAAAAATGACGACATTACGCATCAACTAAATACTCCAAACTATTGCTACCCAAATCACGGCGACTGTTATCCTCTTAACCTTAATCTTCACCTTCTCATAGTAGAAAAAGAAATCCGCAAATTCCCCCAAGGACATATCCAAATCGATGTCAATCCAATTATAAACCTTACTCCAAATTTCGGGCATGTACATGCATAGTCCGAAAAGATGCAAGATGGATTCATCTTCTCTAAAGCAAAAATCACAACTTAAGTCTCTTATATCCGTCAAAATTCTTCGTCTAAACAATTGATCATTGGCCTTCCATTATTGATTGAGGGCATTCAAAACGTCAACAGAAAGAGTAAATTCAAAATTACCCTCACAATAAAGATCGAAACAAGATTTTACTGTGAAATTACTGTCAACTTCTTTCAACCACTCATAATTGTCACATGCGTTCTTATACAAAATAACCTCCAACAGAAGATTTGAAAACTCCTCCTACGGACTGGGCTCGACTTCACCAATGTTCTCCACGATTTCCATGAGATTTCAAGACCACACATTTTTGTCCCAACACACTCTTTCGCCACACTGCACTCCTTACTAAAAACGTGATCGTAGATTTCTGAGAACGCAACCTTCAGAGCTTGATTGCCCAATCAATTAGAATTCCAAAATGTATCCCCCCTGCCATTGTTAACTCTGCAGAAAACAGAACCTGTAAAACAATTTTTAACCGAGGAAAAAGAATTATCGGAAAGAACCAAGTCCCGCCACCAAATAGAATCACCATTATGCAACACGCTATTATCACCAATCAACACTTTAATCTCAAGATTCTCGTATCTACTTCTAAGAAGATTAATCCACACCGTATCATTCTGCTTCAAAATCCTCCATTTCCACTTATTGATTAATGCCAAATTCAAAATTTCTACGTCTTTAATACTGAGACCACCTTGATTACGAGGCTTGTAAACGACTTTCCAACTCATCCAATATATCATCCTTTTATTTTCACAACCACACCATAAAAATTATTTTGGACACGGTGAATCTCAAATAACACTTTAGATGGCGCTCTAGTTGACACTTTAAATTAATAATATTAATTTTTTCTATATCTATATAATTTTGAGAGCGAGTCATTTATTATTATTTTTTAAACAAATAGAAGTATATAGGAGTAATAAGAATGCACTAAAGGCCACTAGTACAAAACTCGGAAGAACATGCACCAAACAACCAGCAAAGCAAAAAAACAAAAACAAAACAAACAAATAAATAAATAAATAAATTTGATCAAATAATAAAAGCACAAATACAATGTAAGAGAGTCCTAGATAGACAAAAATTAAGACCACCAAAAAAACACACAACATAGATTTCCACTGCCAAAGATCTACGATAAACGACTCTATCCACCACTGAGCAATAAGAACACATCAAAAGAAGGTCAAACACACTCACACTGGTATCATCTCAAATGGGGGATAGGGTTCTCGACACAAGAGTTTCTTACAGACCTACTAAAATACCATTTTAAAACAAAAAGAGTGTTCATATCTTTCAAGCCCTTCATAGACACCAATTTAACTGAGAATGCTATATCATTCCAAGATACCCAAATCAACCAAATCACAATATGCACAAATCAAAGACACCCCCCTAAGCCTAGATGTACCGCTAAATTGAAAGAATATCTGAAATGAAGATAGCGATTCCCTTGGTAAGACTACGTACCCCCCCCCCCCCCCTCCAACAAACTAAAAATCCTATACTAGATATAAATCACAATGTCACACGTCACAAAGAGATAAGAGAACGAATCTATAACCTTGTACAAAACGGGCAAGAAACATTCTTTGAACCAATCAGAATCCCCCTTTTGAGTAAATTCTCTCTAATATGAATTATGTTTTTCAGGATTTTCCAAGAGAAAACAAGTAAATTAGAAAGGCCCCAACTATACCAAATACTAAAGAGAACTGACTTCACTAAAGACTACAGACGATCTTTAGGAAACTCACGGGAGAAGGAAAGAGTATGCGGAAGCCACATAACAAGAATCATCACTAAAGTGTCACCACCACCATTTATCGGGTTGGGTGGAAGGGATAATGTCCCTAACTAGTAAGAGAAGATCAGAGGTCAAAATTTCCTCATGCTAAAAAATACGAGCTCTCTTGTACTTAAAATACAAAACTCAACCATGTCCCTCCTATTTACCGTCTCTCCCACTGAGCAATCTTTTTAGTAAGAGATTCAAAAAATTCGAGGAAAGCTAACTCTAAAAGGAGTGTCCTCTATCTAAGGGTTTTTTCAAAAACTAGTTAGAAGACCAAACCCAACTTTCTTAACCAAATTATCTTTAAACTAGACAAAGAGATACTTCCATTTGACACCTCTCTCCACCAAAGAAACACAGAGCAAAGACAAACATCTCTACATTCTAAGACAGAGGAAGTCGGAAAAATACCATATATAACTGACAAAATATCTCAAACACTTGAAACTTTTGATAGCAACCATCACCCCCACTTACTCAACAAGACTAAATTAACCAACAAATCACGAACACCAAAACTCTCAAACTTCTTAAAATTACAAATATCAAATCACTTAACAAATGTATTATAAAAACATTTAATTTATACTTTTAATTATATATATATATATATATATATATATATATATATATATATATATATATATATATATATATATATATATATATATATATATATATATATATATATATATATATATATATATATATATATATATATATATATATATATATATATATATATATATATATATATATATATATATATTCAAAAATAAATAATTTATTTCAATTTTTATGTAATATTAATTTTTTAACTACACTGATCTCTAATTAATACTTTTACACTCAAATTAATATATTCTATATATTTACCATAATTTGAAATCCATAAATTTAATAAAGATATTTTAGTAAAAAATTTTTTTAACTTTTTTATTTATATATATTTTTTAAATTTGTGTGAAAAGTTCAAATGAATTTCTCATCCTAATAAGAAAATATTACAAATAAAAAAAAATTATCAATAATTCAAATATTATATTTTAATTCTTATTTTGTTGTAAGAGATTGTATATTTAAATGATCAACATTTCGATACCCATTAAATTTTATTAATATTGATACTAATGAGATGTATATTTTAGATAGAACTATATGTATATAATTTTGATTTACATTATTCATATTAATTTTATTTACAAAATAGTTAGCATGCTAACTCTTCAATTAAACAAGTTAAAATATTCCACCCAACCACTCCACTTTTTCTTCTTTTATGTTTTTTTTCTAGAAATTTATCTTCCTCTCCTCCTTCTGACCACAATCCCATTATATAATTTCTTTCTCTCCTTTCTATAATCAATAATCTCATTTTTTGCAAAATTTATCATTCTTTTTTTTATCCATTTTTTTACCGATCCATCTTTTAGTCCAAACAACTTTGGTTGAGATGTTTCTTCTCTTTTAATCTATAAATTCTTCTTAGATAATTAGATTTTGTTGGAGAATATTTACAAAACTTTTAAATAGAAAATACAAAAAAAATAAAAATTTAAAGAAAAACCTTTTTATAAATAAATATCTAAATAAAATGTCAACTAAATTAACAAATGTCCTAGTTCATATATATAAGGTAATAGTTCGTTTTCATAAGAAACAAAAAAAGTGTTAGTTCGAATGCCATAATGGCAACCTATAAGCACTGACAAAAAGAAATGATGCATGTTTGCCACTGCATGCCCTTTCTCTAACTTAGGATTTTAAAAAACCATAAAGAAAAGAAGGAACAAGGCATGAACTTTCAAAATCTATATAAATTAAATAATGCAAAGGGTTTGCACAGAGAAATATAATGCAAATATATACTCCTAATCTTATAGTAACATTATCGTGGTACGTAGCCATTGTGACGTCATCAGCATGTTAGCCTCACGTCAGCAAAAATATATTACTTGCGTCTAATTTATAAGTAAAAATTACAAGTTTCACGTCTATTAACAAAGATGATTGAATTCCTTTATTTTTTTTAATATCATGTAAAAGAAATAATATAATTATGTATGTATCTTTAATTAAATTGTCTATTTATAATAATATTAAATAATTAATGTAAAGATAATTTTAGAATAAAAACATTAAATTTGTCTAAATTTGTAGATATTTATTTATATTTATGATCAAAAAATTTAAAAGACTTTTATTTATAAATAAGAGAGGAGGTAGTACATAATTTAGTTTTTCTATATTCCTAAATGCAATTGTATAGCATATTACTACCTCATATGACTTATGAAATGTTATTTAACAAGAACAACAAGAATTGCATATCCAACTCTTTAATTTTTTTTTAAAAATAATATTTTTTTTCTTATCTTTTTTTAAAAGATTTTTCTCTACTTTTAATTGTTTAACTAATATCCGTTTAATTCATACTTTATATTAAAATTGACAAAAAAATTCTCTATATATCCAAGTCATCTAAACATATCTTCTATCATATATTTTTATTATAGATAGTTATTTCAACAACCTATTAAATATTGTCGTTTCTAATTTTATCATACATCCAACACAATATTTTCATCTATGTTACGCTCAATTTACTTTCATATTAGTTATTTATTGTCCAATATTATGTCTTGTACAACATCGTTAATCTTACAACTGTCTAATGAAAATTTTCTCCTCCATTTCAACCATCAAGTTAAATTTGATGGTTTATGTTTCCTTCTATTTCTTTGTCGTTTTGTACTATATACCCAAGATATTTAAGCTGTGTAATTTGTGGTAAGATATGATTTCTAACTTTTACTTCTAAGTTATAAACACTTGTCTTTTTGCTGAACTTACATTTCATATACTTCATCTTACTTTTACTTAAGCAAAAGTCATATATTTCTAAGATATGTCTTCAAGTCTCCAACCTCTCAATTATATCATCATTCGACTATTCAAATAAGACTATTGTTGAGATATTAGACTTAACCCAAGTTGTGCAACCTAAGCCCAAGCTCAATTAGGGTTTGTTAGTCTACTCACTACTACAAATAATGCTTCTAACGTCAGACGCAAAATGTGTTTTACCTCGAAGATGGTAGATGTGATGTAAATAAGGTCGTCATAATAAGTAAAGACTTATCACTTCGGTCTTTAAAACATCGAGGTACAAGTTTTTTAGCTCATGTGTTTGAACCTCAACAGCAACAAATTTTATTATTTTTAAAACGAACATTTCTTTTATCTCGATTTATTAAATAACTGAGGAATATGATTTTTTTTAAAAAAAAATTTAAATTGTTTATCTACAATATTACATTGTTTACCTAGAATATTACATTGTTTACCCATAATATTTAAATTAAAATAAAAATCAAACTCCCCAAGGATCTAGCTGAAAATCAAATTCTCTCAAGATATAGATCTAAATCTTCGAATTATTGAATATTATCGACGAATCTTGCATGCAATTGTTTCTGATGAAAAAAAAGGTAAGATAATTAATATCAATAATAATAAAAAATTGGTACAAATAAAGATTTAATAAAACAAACCTTCAACCCAGATGATTTTCTGCTCTTGCAATCAATCATAGAGAACTTTTCCAAGCATCCTTAGGTTTCAAGCACTTATGTTTTATTTAGATTTCCAATATCGTAACAGAACTTATATAATAGATGTCCCTTAAGTTTTACACGGATCACTAATGACAGATCCTTGAGCGTTGATAACCTTTAAATGAACGACAAAAATTTGTTTAAGACCGTTGAAAAAAGTTAAAAATAAAACTTAACTATCCTCTCAGTTTTGGAATAAAACTGAGGGGTTTGATTAATTTTTTTTTACAAAAATGGTATATTGTTTATCCAGAATATTAAAAATCCATTATATGCAACAAATCTTCGCAGGATATAAAAATACAGCATGTCTAGGTCTCACATAAGATGCTAGAGATATGTTTCGCTGATATCCATCTTCGGAAAAGTTAAGCTCTCTTCTATGCTTAAAATTTCAAAGGTTGAGCTCCCTTTTTTGTGTAAGTTGAATAAAGAATGATTTTCTGCACTTGCAATCTATCAAATTAGCAAAAATACAACAATAATATTTCTCAAAAAAATACAACACCATTTGTGAGTATAAGGTGTAACACCCCATTTCTACCCAACGAATTATATAAAATCAAAGTTACAAAATTTCCAACAAACAAATGAAATGCTACACTTTTAACTTGGAAACAACGATATCCAATCAGCCATATTTCAGATACATAACACATAAAACTCGGATGAACTAATACTAACATGTTTAGTCTTTAAAATTAAAACAACTTTCGTTGCTACGCAGCAGATTCAGAAATTCAACTGAAAACACCATAACATCTTGTCCAACTCAAAACGGCTTTAAGACAATAAGTCTTTAATGAAAACAACTTAAAAATTCAGCAACATAATGAAAACCAACAATAAAGAAAACATGCGTCCATCCCTCTGAGTGTTATGTATCAGAGCGACAACACTGACTCGAACTAACGAAGGTAACAGCTACCCTTCTTGATTACCTACACGTTACCAACAGAGGACAATATTCAAACAGAAGGGGTGAGACTTCGAACCATATAATTGAGTGTATGATAAACAATTTATTAGATCGGATTATATAAAATCATTACTTCACAATTTTCAACCAACATCAATCATCACAAGTCAACAACACAACATGTTAGATATGCAACACGAAATACGACTCATTACAATGCACATGCATGTGGTACCAATGGAGAAAAACTCCTAACTTATAAATCTTCCAATTAATAGAGGCATCAACAAGGCATAAGCCTTCAACTTAATTTGTAAATCCATACCAACTTACCGAGCATCAGCTCCAACTTGATATGCTATGTATGCGACCCAATATGAATGTCAGGATTGCAACAACAAAATTTCATAGCAACGCAACAACAAACCAATATTGGTCATAAGCCCGCAACTTAATATTTTGCCCATAAATAAAGGCAATAACATCACCAGCTAATTCACACTTTTCAACAAAGAACACAATACAACGAGTCAACCAAAATTTACTACAAGTAAACCACGTAATTATTCATACTATTACGACTATTTCCAGTTAATTAATTATCTAAATGTTTATTTCTAATTACAAAACTTCTACAATATTATTCTACTAATAATACTAAATTATTATTATTATTAACAATTATTATAATTATTAAAATATATATATTAGCAATTTGGAAACGTTAACAATGTGTATATATGTCAAATTCAACTACAATACCTATTATATATAACTTGAAAACGTGAATTCTCATACTACTCCATGATGCACCGCACAGTAGTTATCAATTGCTAAGACCATTTTAACTATGGCACCGCTACAGCGAAAAAGTAATATATATGCTAGCACTTACGTTTTGATATATGTGTTATATCATATTTTCATTTATTACCAGCCAAACACGCTTTAGCATGACGTGTTACTAATTTAGCCTGTTAAATATTGCTTCTACTATTGCTACTTTATACTATTTCCACTTTCTGCTACTTATAGCCATATACTACACTATCACTTTATTAATAAGCCTACCACCAATTTCTGCTACTTATATTAATCTATTATAGTGGCATAATATTGTTAGTGTCTGAGGCACTAAAAGAGAAAGAGAGAATAATAAAGGAAATAATATTGAATTGTACAAATAATGATACACACTATAACTATTTATATACAACCCTAATTGGGTTTGGACTAACACAACTTGGGAGCCATAGAAGAAGTACAAGATATTGACAAGATGAAAGTGGATGAACTTGTTGGATCAATTTATACATTTGAATTAAGCATCAATGAAAGATCTGAAAAAAAGAATAAAAGCATAACTTTTGTTACCAATACTGAAGATGAAGAGGAGGACTGTGATCTAGATACAAATGAAGGAATATCAAATGCCTTAGTTATGCTTGGAAGACAGTTTAACAAATTGATAAAAAGGATGGATAGGAACCCAAGATGAAATGACAAGAACATCTCATCTGACATCCTTAAGTTAAATGAGTTTGGAAGAAAAAAAGGCTGAAGAAAAATCCACTCAAGGGAAAAGAATACAGTGTCATGGATGTGAATGCTTTGGTCACATTAGAGGTGAATGTTCTACATATCTTACAAAACAGAAGAAGAATCTATCTGTTACTTGGTCTGAAGAGGATTCCGAGAGTGATCTTGAAGAGGAATCTGCAAAGTATGTTAAAGCATTGACAGGCAAATATGTGTCTGATGAAGATTCTAAAGATGGAGAACTAACCTTTGATGAGCTAGCTGCCCCGTATAAAGAATTGTGTCTCAGAAGTACATAAGCTTTCCTAGAAGGGGAGAAACAGAAAGCACTCATAACCCAGTTGAAGGCGGAAAGAAAAGAGCATCTGAAAACTATTTCCAATACGGAAAGTGAAGTGACTTCTCTGAATTCAAATCTTGATATAATGGTCAAATATCTCAAGATGCTGAATAATGGGTCTGACACATTAGATGAAATTCTTCAAGTGGGAAGAGTGACAGGAGGAAAGAGTGGTCTATGGTTTAATGAGAAAAAGGAACATGTTTTAGAAGAACCTTCATCAAATTCCACTCATGCCAAGTCTAAACCAAAGATGTCGAATCAAATGTCTGAACATCATGGCAAGAAAAGACATCATGGAAAACATCAGGGTAAGAAAAAATTTACTCACATCAGAGAGAAATCCCAACCCTGGAGGTGTCATCATTGTGGAAGGTTTGGTCACATAAGACCTTTCTGTTTCAAGTTGTATAGGTATCCTAAAACTACTCCTCTTCCCAAGACTGTTCAGATCTCTCAAAATAGCAAAAAGAAGAAATAGTGGGTTCCCAAGTCTAATGTTTCTAGTTTTATAGCTCATACCTCTCTCAGAGTATCAACCAAAGATGACTGGTACTTTGATAGTGGTTGTTCTAGACACATGACAGGTGTCAAGAATCTATTGGTAGATATCAAATCTCATTCTACCAGTTATGTGACTGTGATGGAGCCAAAGGTGAAATCAAAGGAGTTGGAAAGCTAGAATGTTCAGGAGTCCCAAAACTTGACAACGTGTTACTTGTTAAAGGGTTAACAACTAACCTAGTAAGTATAAACCAACTCTGTGATCAAGGATTCAAAGTTAACTTCACCAAGGAAAAATGTCTTGTTTGCAACGAGAAGAATAAAGTTATTATGAAAGGAATCAGATCTAAAGACAACTGTTATTTATGGGTTCCCCAAGAGTTGAGCCTCTCTTTAACATGTTCTTTAGCCAAAGAAAATGAAGTTAAACTGTGACATCAAAAACTGGGACACTTTAATCTGAAAGGAATGAAAAGAATCATATATATTGAATCCGTGAGAGGGATTCCTAAGCTCAAAATAGAAGAAGGGAGAGTTTGTGGTGACTGCCAGATTGGAAAGTAAACTAAGATGTCACATCAAAAAATCCAACATCTTACTACATCAAAAGTTTTAGAACTTCTTCACATGGACTTGATGGGACCTTTGCAGGTTGAAAGTCTTGGTGGAAAGAAGTATGCCTATGTTGTTGTAGATGACTTCTCTAGGTACACATGAATAAGTTTTATTAGAGAAAAATTAGAAACTTTTGAAGTGTTTAAAGATCTCAGTCAAAAACTTCCAATGGAAAAAGATAGTCATGTCATCAGAATCAGAAGTGATCATGGAAAGGAATTTGAGAACAATAAATTTGCTGATATTTGCTCTTCTGGAGGAATCAATCATGAATTTTCCTCTCCTATTACTCCTCAGCAAAATGGGATTGTGGAACACAAAAACAGAACCCTTCAAGAATATTCCAGAGTTATGATTCATGCTAAGAAGTTACCCTACCACTTTTGGGCTGAAGCCATAAATACTGCGTGCTATATCCATAACAGAGTCACTCTAAGGAAAGACACCTCATCCACATTGTATGAAATATAAAGGGAAGAAAACCTAATGTAAAATACTTTCATGTTTTTAGAAGTAAATTATGATACGGTGGGAGAACTGACTTGGGTGTTTTGAATTTTATCGCAAATGTTGCAGTTAGCAAGAGTCGTCACCGACTTTTCTTTTATCCAAAAGGAAAGGCTGAAAAGAACAGGAAAGACCTTTGAGATTGTTTCTTGAGTTCGGGGGATAGATTATGAAAAAGGAAGGTATTAGCATCTGTTGTACCCCAAAATTTGCCCTCCCATATTCTTCAAGAAATTGCCAAGTCAAGCTGCAAAATTCCCCAAGGGTTGCACAGTGCAAAGGTCTCCCATACAGTCCAAAACTAGGGTTTGTGTTCTGATCAAAAGAATGAAGTTTTCAAAGGCCCAATCAAGTCTCACATGCCTACAAATATGGTCAAGCATCCTCATATCAAGTTTCAAGACATTCAGCTCAAAATTGCACAGTCAAAACCCTAAATTGCACTACAGTCAACTGTAGGGGCAAAATGGTCATTTGGCAGTCAAAAGTTCAAATTTTTGATCAACATATCATTTTGAAGCCACAAACATCATTTGATCAATGCTTGATCATGATTCTCAAAATTTGGCTCAAAAAATCATCAAGATGCAAAAGTTTCCTTATTTGGACAGTTGGAAAAGTCAACTGAAATTGACCAGGGCATAACTTTCACATGGATTATCAGAAAAATTCCATCCAAAGCTCATTTTGAAGAGAAAGACATTTCCTACAACTCATCTTCATACTTTAAGTCCAAGAAATGCTCTCACAAAAAGTTATCAATTTCAACATTATAGGTCATTTTCAAAAGTCAACAAAAAGGGACTTTAAGTCAAAGGCCATAACTTGAGATTTGTAAATCAAAATGACATGGGACCAAAGGCATTGGTTAGAGGACTCAAAGACCTTTCCAAAATGTCCAAGAACATGAGAAAAGCTTAAAAATTGAGCAAGTTATGCCTTGTGGAAGTTGGGAAATATTTGGATATTTTGAAAAGTCAACTTTGATCCAAATGACCTAAAATCGCTAATGGGCCCATTTTTCTTCCATGATTCATCATTCTAAGCATATGCACGACTACTTGGCCCAAAGGGAAGTCTTTATTCATTTTTTATTTATTTATTTGAATTTTTATTTACAATAATTCATTTAAATCAAAATAAATGTATGAAAAATGCTAACCTAAAGTTTTAAATCTTTTTATGCATGTTTGATACTCAAGATTTCGTGTACATCCAATTATGGAAAGATTTGGGTTGATTGGCTTGATTGAGAGCAAAGAACACTTGAAAAAAGATTGAAAAAGGATCCTTAAAAAATCAAATCTTCAATTCATGAATACAAGAGATTTGATTGAATTTTGTTAACCTAATACATTCACTACATAAGCATAAACCAAAACCTAATCAAGGAAGACACGCAGCAGCTCAGAATACACCATTGCAAACTTGAAAAAATTCCCTAAAAACTCAAAACTGAAAAGCACCCCTTAGGGAAATTCAAGGCACAAAAACTATTCCAATAGCTTCCTCAAGGTTCCCTGAACACATTCCAATCACAAACATCCATCAACACGCCAAGAATTGGTAAAACGAACATGAACTGTGAAGAGAAAAACTCATAATCGTGCATCATGATTTAAGCATTTTTACAGCATTTTATTCATAGATTCATGTTCCTTGTGATGTTTTAAAGCTAACCATTATGTTTAATTAAATTATTATGCTGTATACGAGATTTCGCCATGTTCGATTTCTAGGGTTGGAAATTAGGGCTTTTGCAGAAAGGAAAAATTAGGACTCAAGACCACCATCATTGGATTCAGCAGGTCTGGACGAAGAAAATAACATGCTCGCGCCCAATTTATGACCACCTGAGAGCTAATCGCTATTTTCCAATAGCATGCCTAAAACAACGCGTGTAAAACCGTGGCCTAAACGTTCTGTGTTTCAGAAAAGTGGAGAAGACGAATTCGTGGCACCCGGTGATTGGATCATTTAAAATTCGCGCGCGTTAGTGGACCATGGTCATTATTTCTTTTATCATGTTTGTTTGACATTATATATTAAATGTAATTGAAGTGGCTCAGTGGCAGGTACATATGCTTGCAACGTCCAAGACCTGGGTTCGAGCCCCAGGTCTGTATAATTTCCCATATTATTTTTCTATATATATTCATATGCAATTTCCAGGTTAGAGCACACCATACATCCTCCAGATCTATCCACCCACGCGTCCATCAGAAGCAATCCAAGGGTGCAAAATTGATGAGTACCATAAACCCTGGTCAAAGGTGCCACATGGTGGCTGGAAAGGTCAACGAATTTGAAGCTTGCTGGGCCAGAATTCTTGGGCCATACCTCCACTTTGGGGACTTCCACCCCCCCTGGTTTGTAAATCTCTACATTTTCTTTATATTTTATTTCCCATTGTTATTTTATTTTCTTTATTGTTTTAATTTAATTAATTATTTTTCATCAATATAAAAAATACATAAAAAATCAGAAAAGATCAAAAATATAATAAGTATTTTATTTTAATATTTTTATAAATAAATTCACATGTAATTATTTAGTTTTAATTAGGTTGTAATTTTAATTTCTTTTAATAACAAAATACAAAAAAAATATAGGATTAGGTTTAAGTAATATTTTTATTCCCTTTCTTTTTGTTAATTTTTCTTTTTTACCATAATAATATTTATTTTATTTATTTTTCATAATTAAAATTGTACATAATTAATTAGGGTTTCATTTAGATTAAAATTTTAATATTTTCATAACAAATTTAAAAGCCACTAGAATTAGGATTTGCATTCAATTTTAATTTTAATTAATTCTTTTTCTATTAAATCTTAAAAAATATAAAAATACCAAAAACATTTTCTTTTAATTTTAATTTTAATTCCTTATTAATTTAATTTTGCAAAAGGGTCCAACGCCCATGTTCTTAATTGTTTTATTTCGCATATTTATTTTATGTCGTTAAATAATTATGTACCTCTCCCGAAGCCTTGTAACGTTTTAATTACTTCTCGTACTTTGCTTTATTTGCTTTATTTTATTTTCTGTCAAATCGGGTCCTGGTTAATTTTGGCGATGTGGACCCGCGCCATTTGTAATAGCTTTAGATTTACTTTTCCTCGCAACTTTTAACTGTTAAACAAAGCATGCAAGAATGAATGACCTTAAAATAAAATCAAGCGTAGAACACTTTAACATGACAAGACAAATACAAATGAAAACGACACACAATTCGCACACACCACCCCTAGGGTACGCCTCACTGTTGCCTTGCCTCGAAAGGTGATCGTCGAGTAGAGGATGTCTTAGTAAGTCCTCATGATCCGGGAACCTGGCATGAGGGTAGCTTCTAAGGTGTCTTCCCATTGCTCTGGTGATCACCATGTCCCTACAAACTCGAATTGACCCGAACACCTCCAACGGTGGTGCTACCTACCCCTCAATGGTGGGATGGCACTACTTTAAAGGACATCTACACAGACGAATTCCTTAGGGTAGGTAGGTTCTCGTAGATACTTGCTCTCTTCAAAAACAAACAAAAATCTTTTCACACCGACACTTTTCAAAAGCTTTCAAAGCAATTTTTCAAACACTCTGACACAAGAGTCGAACTGGAATTTTCAAAGAAATTTTTTAAAACCCACAGTTGAAAAGCAAACAAACCTTTTGAAAACACAATGAGCAAGTATCTAAGAGCCCATGGATAACCATGGATAGAAAGGGTGCTAACACCTTCCCTTTCTATAACCTACCTCCCGAACCGAGAGCAATCTCTTTAAGGAATTTTTCTGTGCTTTTGTCCTTTCCATTTGGAGAAAATAAAAGACGGTGGCGACTCTTGCTTCCGCGACATTTCGCGAACCAGCGTTAAACAGTCAGTTCCAGATCCACCGATCACAGAACTGGCGACTCTGCTGGGGACTCTTTATAAAGTGAGGTGTACCTTAGGGATAGTTCATAACTGTGTTTTCAATTGCTTTCTTTGCTTGCTTTATTATTGTGGGACTGTCTTGGGAGTTCTATAGATCCTAACCCGGATCTGGGGGATACCTTCTTAGAAAGTAGCAACAAGGCTGTGAGGGAACTGTGCGGGGTATACCGACATGGTTGAAACAGTCTGCTACGTTGATGTGGCACTTTGGTGTGTACCGGTAACCCTTGAGTTCAGTCAAGGAGAGTACGGGGCCTCCGCGTGGTGTCGTGAAGCATCAACAGACCTTAGGAACCTTAATTGAACTATCTTGGCCTCTTTAGGGTAGTGAGATAACTGACTTTGGTACAGTCCGAGGTTGGTTGATACTCGATACTACACTCAATTGAGGGTTGCTTTCCTGGAATATTTCGGTCGCCAGTTCAGTGGCTAAATCGAAACGATGAACAATGAAAGCAATCCCGTGATATTGGGACCCTTAGAACCCGGTTACTTCTGATAGGACAGGTTGAGCCCACCAACTTCAAGAGGGTAATACCCAGACCCCATGCTGGCCTAAACTCTAAGGGCTTCTCTTGTGTGACTTGTATGCCTTCGTACTTGACTACTTGCATGCTTGTTATCTAACACATAAGCTACTTGCAGGTTTTGTTTATAGTCCTTAATTAGGACTCATAACGGAGCGTATTGAGTTTCTTGCAGGTTTTGTTTATAGTGCTTAATTAGGGCTTATAACAGAATGTACTGAGTTTCTTGCAGACTAGTTTTTTGCAGGTTTTGTTTATAGTCCTTAATTGGGACTCATAACAAAGTATACTGAATTGCTTGCAGGGGTTTGTTTATAGTCCTTAATGGGGACTCATAACAGGGTTTACCTACATCACTCCATGCACAGCATGACATCATACCATTGCATACATCCTAAACCATTTCAAGGATCTCAAGGGCTTGTGATGCAGGTCATGATGAACCAACCGTCCAGCAAGGGGTAAAGGGGATTTATTTTCCTCTAGATAAGGTTGTCAGGGGCTATGACCCACTGGATATGGTGAGCCTTTGACCCTTGAAGAAGGACTCTCAACAACATGAAGTTCCTTCAATCAAGTTACCGGTTCCCAACTCTAACAAGTTTCTCTGTTTACCCCGCGAGGCCCTTGAAATCATTGCATGCATATCATTGCATCACAGGTACCCTTTCTCTGCAGGTTGCTTACCCTTCTTCGCTGTTTATTTCAGCAGTCTCGTCATGAATCCTGAATCTTCAACCGAGCACACTATCAAGGCCCTCCAGGCTCAGAACGCCCAGTTCCAAGGGCTGATCATGAATTTGACCCAGGGGCAACAAGATCTGAAGGCTTTGCTCTTGAAGAAAGAAAAGAAGAAGAGGAGGACTGTTTTGTTCAGCCCTAGACGCAGATCTAGGAATACCCTGCAGGATCCAACTGAGAGGAGAACTCCATCTGTGGGGAAAAGTAGTCATCAAGAGGAAAGAGTTCCCAGTCCAGTGGTCTCCGACAACGAGACAGATTTCAACGACGAACAATACCCTCCTGCCGAAGACAAGTACAAACAGTTGGAGGATAGGCTGAATGCTATGGAGATCCAACACGTACCTGGGCTGGATTTTGGAGATCTGGGTTTGTCAACTGGTGTGATTATTCCTCGGAAGTTCAAAGCACCATCCTTTACCAAGTATGACGGGGCGTCTTGTCCCAAGTTACATCTCATGTCCTATGTTCGGAAGATTCAACCATATACGGTGGACAAGAATTTGTGGATCCACTTCTTCCAGGAGAGTCTTTCAGGGACTCATCTCGAATGGTTCTATCAGCTAGATGGGACCAAGGTTCGTAACTGGGAGGAGTTGGCTACTGCTTTCTACAAGCAGTATCAATATAATGCCGACCTTGCTCCTACGCGTACCCAACTCCAGGGTATGTCGTTAGGATCAAGTGAAGGTTTTAAAGAATATGCGCAGAAATGGAGGGATCTTGCTGGAAGGGTACAACCACCTCTGACTGATCGGGAACTTGTCGATGTGTTCTTGGGGACCCTGTCTGGTCCATTCTACAACCACCTAATTGGGAATTCGTTTGCTGGATTCACAGATCTTATCTTAACGGGAGAGCGAATAGAAGCTGGCATCCGGTCTGGGAAAATTCAAGAGGCTGCACCTTCTGATAAAAAGCCTCATCATGGAAAGAAAGAATCCAATGCTGTGCACGGCAAAAAGAGCCGTCATGAGGTAGGGGCAATCCAGATCTCCAATCCCGGACCTGCTCAACAAGGACAGGGGCAGCAGCGCAAGGAGAAACGACAGTACACCAAAATCAACATGTCGCTGGATCAAGCACTGCAACAAATGTTGAAGGCAGGGCTGATCACCTTAAGGGCTCCTCTTCGGAATCCGAACACTTCTGCTCCCAACTATCATCCCAATGATAGGTGCGCATATCATTCTGATAGCCCGGGGCATACTACGGACAACTGCTGGCCTCTCAAGAACAAGATTCAAGACATGATCGACGCCGGGGAGATTCAGTTTGAAGTGCCTGGGACTCCGAACATAATCACTGCTCCGTTGCCCAACCATTGAAACCTTTTGTTTATTGGAATTTTTGAGTTGTATTTTTCTTTGCTTATACAAACAATTAATGTCATAGCAAACTCTTTTATTCTATCAATGCATCGCATACGTCTGTTTTGGGAATTAATACAATTGTTTTCATTATATTCAAATTTCTTTTCATATTTTTTCTGATGTCAACTCTGGATCTAAAATTCTAAGCCTCTTGAGGGAGGATGACGAAAACAATACCATAATCTACAGTATGCTTTTGAACAGACCCCGCTGATGAGGTACAGGCATTGTTTCAATTCCTAAACACTGGAGTTATAAGGATGATAATCCCTCGTCAACCCCTCTGAGCCAAAGAAGTAGGAGTTTTTTTTTCCGAAATTTAAAACCCTTTATCATAACCTGGGGCAGGGTAGTTCTCTCAGTTGATCCAAGTGCATAACAAATGGCACCAAAGGAGTCCTTACAAAACAAGAGACAATGATGGTTCAGAACAATCAAAAGGACAAGCAGTCATTATCAAAAAAAATCATAAACGAAAAACCCATTAAGTCAAAACCCATGAAGGAGACTTACAAAACTGGGGCATCCCGCTGACTGTAATTCCAAAAAAGGAAACAGTTCAGGCAAAAAAGAAAGGGATAACAAAAATCAAGAAAGAGGTCTCACAAACCCTCAACCAAAGCAAAAAATGACTGCCTATTCAAAAGAAATCATCAACATCTGAACCACTATTGGAGCATCAAAGCAAAGACTCAAGCAAGGTCTAACGCACGATCAACTGAGTTTAGGTTTGGAGAACATCACGAAGAGCGGGTGGGTACAAATAATTTGAGCCTTTATCCTTTGTTTCTTAAACCGTGAACCAGGCCACGTTATAACCCTCAAAAGTCCTAGCTGAAGCATGGGTTAGCTCGAAAGCATACTGTCACGAAAGGTATCCTGACTCCTCAAGGCCTACGGTAAATACAGAGTTGACATCACGTTTTACAAACATTCACTTGTTTTATGAAAAGAGAATGCATTTTCAAAATCTTCGAGACATACCTAAGCTTTGCATTTTTAACATAACTTTGTTTGCATATGACTTTTTGTTTGAACAACATAGAAATTCGCATGACGAAAGTCTAATGAACAAGAGTATCTCCAATCAAGGGGCACGGCATGATCCTGGTCTACCATCTGGGGCAGTTAAGTCAAGATCCAGAGAATCTCTCAAAAAGCCAAAAAGCCTGGGGCAAATCTCTGCCTGAGTCACTTGGGGCACTCCAGCAACGAATCTTGCACGATCAGACACCTTCTGGTAATATGGCAACACAAGCAGCCAGGGGCACCTACCTGCATTCTAAGAGCGTGGACATAGTCGAAAAATACTACGCAAAATCAAAGACCCGCTAGGTTGACACACCTAGGCAAAAATAAGGGCTTCCCGGCGAACCAAAAGGGTTCGGGCAAAATGAAGGGATGAAATGAAAAAATCTGTGCACCCGGCAAGTCGAAAACCTAAAAAGGCGGCTTGAGCAAAAATGGGTATCCCGGTGGACTGAAAACCCGAAAGGGCGGTCCAGGCAAAAGTTAGGGATTAAAGCGTACGACTATGTCCTGCCATCTGTCTACCAGAAGAAGGTTTGTCCATCAACAACTATCAGCACCCCACAAGTGCCTCCCCCATAGAAACAGGGGCAATAAAGAGTTGTCTGAGCAGTCTAATTGTCCTATCCTCCAAGGTACCAAGGTAGGTTCAGCTAAAGAACATGACCAAGTACATCTTAAATCCCCAGAGAGTGGTTCAGCAAAACAGCGCATTCTTCTCCAAGCAAAATTATTAAATCTCAAGGAAATTGAGTATCCTCCCGTAAATCTCAATACTTCCCCAGCAGCATATATTCTTAACAAGCATCCCCGGCAGTCTTGGTCTAAAGATTGTTCCCCGGCGGTATACCAACATTCAAAGGGATCACTTCCCCAGCATATCAAAACTCCCCAGGAGAGTCCAATCCAGTTTCCCCAGGAAAAGTGGAATCCATCTCCCCCAAGCAGTAAGCTTATCCCCAGTAAATTCTGGAAGCTTATCCTTCGCAGAGCACGAACGCGTCGCCCGGCTTTATTCAAAGAGTTATTTCCTTAACAGGATATAACTGGGTTATCCTCAGCCAAAAGCCACGGAAAGAGCGCCCCCGACGAAATCTCTTTACCCCCAGCGAAGTCTATCAATACGTCCAAAACAACAAGGAATCCCCAGCAAATTATTATCAACGATTCAGCAAAGCATTCCTCTCCCCATAGAGTATCCCTTCCCAGCATGGTCGCTAGAGTATCTTTTCTCCCTGCAGAATCTTCCATTTGCCAAGTTTATTCCGCAACGGAGTCATCTTCTCCTACCGGTATTCTTGCAGCTATCATCCCCAGCGGAAGCAAAAGCTTATTCTTCAACATCAGCCCAGGATACGACTTCCCGGCACCCGTCAAGGATTCACTTTTCTTAGACAAAAAAATACATTCATAAACATCACATCTTCATACATTATAACATGCATATGCATCATACTACACGAATCTCATTAATTTTGAAGACATACAGTTCATGCATCATGATTTTGCATACAATTATGTTTCGCCTTTTCAGGAAAAAGATCAATACCAAAATGATTACTATCAACTATCGCAGTTCTTTCTAGATATAGTTTCAGATATGACCCAGAGATGGTAACGTTCTGATACTGCTTCCAGATTTCCTTCTAGATATAGTTTCAGATATGACCCAGATATGGCGACGTTCTGATACTGCTTCCAGATATCCTTCTAGATATAGTTTCAGATATGACCCAGATATGGCGATGTTCTGATACTGCTTCCAGATTTCCTTCTAGATATAGTTTCAGATATGACCCAGATAGGGTGACGTTCTGATGCTGCTTCCAGATTTCCTTCTAGATATAGTTTCAGATATGATCCAAATATGGTGACATTCTGATAACTGCTTCCAGATTTCCTTCAGATATAGTTTCAGATGTAAACCAGATATGGTGACGTTCTGATGCTGCTTCCAGATTTCCTTCCAGATATAGTCCAGATATGAACCAGAGATGGCGACGTTCTGACACTTATTCCAGTTGAAGATATTTCAAGACCTAGACCGGTTCAGTTAAATCGACCCTAAGATTTTCCTGATGCTTATCCAGTCAAAGGCCTTCTCTGGTTCAGTCAGATCGACCCTAAGATCTCCCTGATGCTTATTCCAGTTGAAGATATTTCAAGACCTAGACCGGTTCAGTTAAATCGACCCTAAGATTTTCCTGATGCTTATCCAGTCAAAGGCCTTCTCTGGTTCAGTCAGATCGACCCTAAGATCTCCCTGATGCTTATCCAGTTGAAGATATTTCAAGACCTAGACCGGTTCAGTTAAATCGACCCTAAGATTTTCCTGATGCTTATCCAGTCAAAGGCCTTCTCTGGTTCAGTCAGATCGACCCTAAGATCTCCCTGATGCTTATCCAGTTGAAGATATTTCAAGACCTAGACCGGTTCAGTTAAATCGACCCTAAGATTTTCCTGATGCTTATCCAGTCTAAGGCCTTCTCTGGTTCAGTCAGATCGACCCTAAGATCTCTCTGATGCTTATCCAGTTGAAGATATTTCAAGACCTAGACCGGTTCAGTTAAATCGACCCTAAGATTTTCCTGATGCTTATCCAGTCAAAGGCCTTCTCTGGTTCAGTCAGATCGACCCTAAGATCTCCCTGATGCTTATCCAGTCGAAGATATTCCAAGACCTTGTCCGGTTCAGTTAAATCGACCCTAAGATTTTCCTGATGCTTATCCAGTCAAAGGCCTTCTCTGGTTCAGTCAGATCGACCCTAAGATCTCCCTGATGCTTGTCCAGTTGAAGATATTTCAAGACCTTGTCCGGTTCAGTTAAATCGACCCTAAGATTTTCCTGATGCTTATCCAGTCAAAGGCCTTCTCTGGTTCAGTCAGATCGACCCTAAGATCTCCCTGATTCTTATCCCAGTAGAAGACACCCAAGATTTTTCTCAACGAGCGTTGTTGAAGTTAAAGTCACCCAAGGTCCTCTTACCGTTCGTGCTAAGGCAGTAACCATCCCTGGTTCATTCATCGCCGTTTGAAGCTCCAGACTCAGCTCCTGTAACCAGTCAGGACATATCTATGCCAAGCATCTGAAAACCAGCTCCTGCAACGTGTCAGGTACTCATTTGTTCTTTTGCAGGTATGCAGGTTCTCGCTAAGGAATCTCCTACGCGACCAACATCCAGATGGCATCTATAAGCCCATCATCCTATCCAGCAACCTCTAAATGGCATCTATAAGCCCATTCCCACCACACTGCCACTATGTGAGCGCAAATTTCTGGGCACTCTAGTGTCCAATCATCTTCTACCCTCGGATTACGAAAGGCACGTCCACCAATCTGCATCCTCAGGTCTAAGAAGATTGAACAGGGGCAACTGTTGTACCCCAAAATTTGCCCTCCCATATTCTTCAAGAAATTGCCAAGTCAAGCTGCAAAATTCCCCAAGGGTTGCACAGTGCAAAGGTCTCCCATACAGTACAAAACTAGGGTTTGTGTTCTGATCAAAAGAATGAAGTTTTCAAAGGCCCAATCAAGTCTCACATGCCTACAAATATGGTCAAGCATCCTCATATCAAGTTTCAAGACATTCAGCTCAAAATTGCACAGTCAAAACCCTAAATTGCACTGCAGTCAACTGTAGGGGCAAAATGGTCATTTGGCAGTCAAAAGTTCAAATTTTTGATCAACATATCATTTTGAAGCCACAAACATCATTTGATCAATGCTTGATCATGATTCTCAAAATTTGGCTCAAAAAATCATCAAGATGCAAAAGTTTCCTTATTTGGACAGCTGGAAAAGTCAACTGAAATTGACCAGGGCATAACTTTCACATGGATTATCAGAAAAATTCCATCCAAAGCTCATTTTGAAGAGAAAGACATTTCCTACAACTCATCTTCATACTTTAAGTCCAAGAAATGCTCTCACAAAAAGTTATCAATTTCAACATTATAGGTCATTTTCAAAAGTCAACAAAAAGGGACTTTAAGTCAAAGGCCATAACTTGAGATTGGTAAATCAAAATGACATGGGACCAAAGGAATTGGTTAGAGGACTGAAAGACCTTTCCAAAATGTCCAAGAACATGAGAAAAGCTTAAACATTGAGCAAGTTATGCCTTGTGGAAGTTGGGAAATGTTTGGATATTTTGAAAAGTCAACTTTGATCCAAATGACCTAAAATCGCTAATGGGCCCATTTTTCTTCCATGATTCATCATTCTAAGCATATGCACGACTACTTGGCCCAAAGGGAAGTCTTTATTCATTTTTTATTTATTTATTTGAATTTTTATTTACAATAATTCATTTAAATCAAAATAAATGTATGAAAAATGCTAACCTAAAGTTTTAAATCTTTTTATGCATGTTTGATACTCAAGATTTCGTGTACATCCAATTATGGAAAGATTTGGGTTGATTGGCTTGATTGAGAGCAAAGAACACTTGAAAAAAGATTGAAAAAGGATCCTTAAAAAATCAAATCTTCAATTCATGAATACAAGATATTTGATTGAATTTTGTTAACCTAATACATTCACTACATAAGCATAAACCAAAACCTAATCAAGGAAGACACGCAGCAGCTCAGAATACACCATTGCAAACTTGAAAAAATTCCCTAAAAACTCAAAACTGAAAAGCACCCCTTAGGGCGATTCAAGGCACAAAAACTATTGCAATAGCTTCCTCAAGGTTCCCTGAACACATTCCAATCACAAACATCCATCAACACGCCAAGAATTGGTAAAACGAACATGAACTGTGAAGAGAAAAACTCATAATCGTGCATCATGATTTAAGCATTTTTACAGCATTTTATTCATAGATTCATGTTCCTTGTGATGTTTTAAAGCTAACCATTATGTTTAATTAAATTATTATGCTGTATACGAGATTTCTCCATGTTCGATTTCTAGGGTTTACAGGGTTGGAAATTAGGGCTTTTGCAAAAAGGAAAAATTAGGACTCAAGACCACCATCATTGGATTCAGCAGGTCTGGACGAAGAAAACAACATGCTCGCGCCCAATTTATGACCACCTGAGAGCTAATCGCTATTTTCCAATAGCATGCCTAAAACAACGCGTGTAAAACCGTGGCCTAAACGTTCTGTGTTTCAGAAAAGTGGAGAAGACGAATTCGTGGCACCCGGTGATTGGATCATTTAAAATTCGCGCGCGTTAGTGGACCATGGTCATTATTTCTTTTATCATGTTTGTTTGACATTATATATTAAATGTAATTGAAGTGGCTCAGTGGCAGGTACATATGCTTGCAACGTCCAAGACCTGGGTTCGAGCCCCATGTCTGTATAATTTCCCATATTATTTTTCTATATATATTCATATGCAATTTCCAGGTTAGAGCACACCATACATCCTCCAGATCTATCCACCCACGCGTCCATCAGAAGCAATCCAAGGGTGCAAAATTTATGAGTACCATAAACCCTGGTCAAAGGTGCCACATGGTGCCTGGAAAGGTCAACGAATTTGAAGCTTGCTGGGCCAGAATTCTTGGGCCATACCTCCACTTTGGGGACTTCCACCCCCCCTGGTTTGCAAATCTCTACATTTTCTTTATATTTTATTTCCCATTGTTATTTTATTTTCATTATTGTTTTAATTTAATTAATTATTTTTCATCAATATAAAAAATACATAAAAAATCAGAAAAGATCAAAAATATAATAAGTATTTTATTTTAATATTTTTATAAATAAATTCACATGTAATTATTTAGTTTTAATTAGGTTGTAATTTTAATTTCTTTTAATAACAAAATACAAAAAAAATATAGGATTAGGTTTAAGTAATATTTTTATTCCCTTTCTTTTTGTTAATTTTTCTTTTTTACCATAATAATATTTATTTTATTTATTTTTCATAATTAAAATTGTACATAATTAATTAGGGTTTCATTTAGATTAAAATTTTAATATTTTCATAACAAATTTAAAAGCCACTAGAATTAGGATTTGCATTCAATTTTAATTTTAATTAATTCTTTTTCTATTAAATCTTAAAAAATATAAAAATACCAAAAACATTTTCTTTTAATTTTAATTTTAATTCCTTATTAATTTAATTTTGCAAAAGGGTCCAACGCCCATGTTCTTAATTGTTTTATTTCGCATATTTATTTTATGTCGTTAAATAATTATGTACCTCTCCCGAAGCCTTGTAACGTTTTAATTACTTCTCGTACTTTGCTTTATTTGCTTTATTTTATTTTCTGTCAAATCGGGTCCTGGTTAATTTTGGCGATGTGGACCCGCGCCATTTGTAATAGCTTTAGATTTACTTTTCCTCGCAACTTTTAACTGTTAAACAAAGCATGCAAGAATGAATGACCTTAAAATAAAATCAAGCGTAGAACACTTTAACATGACAAGACAAATACAAATGAAAACGACACACAATTCGCACACACCACCCCTAGGGTACGCCTCACTGTTGCCTTGCCTCGAAAGGTGATCGTCGAGTAGAGGATGTCTTAGTAAGTCCTCATGATCCGGGAACCTGGCATGAGGGTAGCTTCTAAGGTGTCTTCCCATTGCTCTGGTGATCACCATGTCCCTACAAACTCGAATTGACCCGAACACCTCCAACGGTGGTGCTACCTACCCCTCAATGGTGGGATGGCACTACTTTAAAGGACATCTACACAGACGAATTCCTTAGGGTAGGTAGGTTCTCGTAGATACTTGCTCTCTTCAAAAACAAACAAAAATCTTTTCACACCGACACTTTTCAAAAGCTTTCAAAGCAATTTTTCAAACACTCTGACACAAGAGTCGAACTGGAATTTTCAAAGAAATTTTTTTAAAACCCACAGTTGAAAAGCAAACAAACCTTTTGAAAACACAATGAGCAAGTATCTAAGAGCCCATGGATAACCATGGATAGAAAGGGTGCTAACACCTTCCCTTTCTATAACCTACCTCCCGAACCGAGAGCAATCTCTTTAAGGAATTTTTCTGTGCTTTTGTCCTTTCCATTTGGAGAAAATAAAAGACGGTGGCGACTCTTGCTTCCGCGACATTTCGCGAACCAGCGTTAAACAGTCAGTTCCAGATCCACCGATCACAGCATCCTTTTCATCCATAGTTTTCTATGGGCTCTTAGATACTTTCTAGATCACTTGCTTTTGTTTGAAAATGTGCTTTGTGTGGTTTTTGAAAGTATTTTGAAAAGGCGCCATCGTTTAGGCAAACTTTGTAATAGTTATCGTTCGTAAGAACGTATACAAAGTGTTGAGATTTTTGAAAATGTTTCATGTTTGGAAGATTTTTTAAAAGTGTTTTTGAAAGTGTTGGTGTTTGTTTTGAAAATAGCAAGGATGTTTGATTTGAAAATAAGCAAGCAACTAGGAACAATCTACCTACTCAAAAGTCTTAGCTCATATCTTCCTTTCCTTTGATATTGCTATCTTACCATTGATTTGGTAAGAAGCCCTATCTTTGGATGTAAAGGGACGGACGTGGGTCATCGTATAGTCATGATAGCAATGTTGTGAGGTATCTTAACATTTCTTTTTGAGGGACTAAGATCATTTTGAAAGGCAACTTTGATAGCATCGTCGAGGGACTATGATCTTGTATTTTTTAATTGCTTTTTCTAAGATACCCCACATGCATAACATGACCATTTTTATAAGGAAACAAAGTGGATTTACCCTAAGGGTGTAAGTGTGCAAGTGTGTTGATTTACATGCATTGTATTGTCTTGAATTAGGGTTTGCTAACTTGTTGATTTTAATCTTTCCATACAACCCCTAATTTACTAGCATTTATATATAAAATATTAAATTGCGGAAAAATAAAAAATACTAAGCTATTATATCATTAGGGTAGAGGGTATACAAATTTACAAATGGGGATTTTGCAAGAAAATTAAATCTAATTAACAGTTACAACCATATTGAATAAATATACACAATTGAAGATAAAATGCAAGAATGCAAAATGGAAAAAGAAATGATTTTTATTTTATTTTTATGAAGGGTTTTAATCTTGACCTAATTAAGAAAATAATTAATAAAAATCAAATGAAATTAACTTAAACTAATTAAGAAAAGAAATTAACTAAAAAGATTTTTTAGGGTTTTTTATGAATTTTTTTTAGGAATAATATAAAAATTATTTAATTAAAATAAACATAAATTCTAAATTAATTTTAATTTACAAGAAAATAATATAATATAATAATTAAACCTAATTATCTAAATATTAATTAAAAAAGAAATTAATTTGTTAAGAAAATTGTTTTTGTTCTTTTTAGTTTTTATAAAGAAAAATAAAATATGAGTGTAAAAATAATAAAATAAATATTTTTGGATTTTCCGATTAATAATAAAAAATAATATTAGTAATAAAAATAATAACAATAAAATATGAAAGTAAAATAAACTAAAATAAAAATAAAATGAAATAAAGAAATAATGGACCAGGGTGTATGAAACATAACCAGGGGGAGTCGGCAAAAATAAAGGCCCAATGGAGGAAAGCCCAACACCTGTTACAAACAAAAAAAGGGAGAGAAAAACAGAAAATATAGCAAAAATTGGTAAAACGGACGCTGGGGCTCGAACCCAAGTCCAAGGGGTGACAAACGCGCGCTTTAACCACTGGGATGGTGATACATCCGTTAACTTGTACACAATAATAAATACATAACGCAAATTTTGCTCTGACTGTACTTCATCTTCAACCTCCAGCCAAAGGATTTGTAACTTGCTCATTCCTCAACTATTTTCAAAAATGCAAACATGAAACTTGTGCATTTTTCTACCACGAATCCAACCATGTAACTAAATTAAGCTAACATTCAAAGATAAGGATGAATTTATGAAAGTACCAAATTCTGACCTAAACGTTTCAGCAAGTTCAAACTCAAAACTCTCCATGCTCAAGCAACATAAATGAAATCTATAGACATGTATAGTTTAAGGGCAATGATATCTACATTCTATCTTCACAAATGCAAGCCTAACAATGCCTAAATAATGAGATAGAAGTTCAAGAAAAATACCTCAAAACTGGAAATCATGAAATGAGTTTGATCTTGTTTCAAGTGATTGTGATGATCAGGTTAGCTTCCTTGAACCTCTAGGAAGCTAATGTAATGGCTGGCTTGAACTGAAAGTGGCTGGAGTGGTCTGGAGAAGTCCAACTGCAATGCTCTGTTTTTGAACTTGGAAGTTGATGAAGATGATGTTACAGTCGTGTAACAAGGACAAGGATGGCTTATGTATGCTGTTTGGAAGCTTTTGGAAGCAAAAGGCCAAGAAACGCACGAGTAGTTTTTGATTTTTGGATTTCTGGCCAGAATATGCAACAATGGAGGTCTGTTATCCAAATCTGACTTTGGGGGAGTTTGAGAGCTTGTGTGTTCGTGTCTTTTCTTGCAAAAACTTGTATAATTATATGGAAAAGGTTGTCACACTTGAGAGGGTCAGAAGCACAAGCTATAGACTTATGGCTATGTTACTTGATTTTGAAGAAAAGTAAAAATATAGTTTCAAGGCAAAGTACAAGCATGGCCTGAGTTGATAGAGTCTTTTGACAAGTTTCTTATGGCTTTTAGATTGTGTGTGATCAGAAGAAAACAAGTGCAAAGCTCAAGAATTGACTTTGTGCAAAAAAGCCACTTTTCCAAAATGGCAATGTTGCATTTCTTCCTAAAATGGTATTAAGCATGGGAAATGCATTGACTGCTTAGATTAAAGCTTCTAACAGTTGTGCAAACATTTAATTATGGAGTGCCAAACAAGTTTGAGGCCTGCAAAGCAAAGATTATGCAACCTAGGATTGGATTTTAATTCTTGTTCATCATGGAAATGGCTTGTAAATCAAGAATGAAACCCTAACTTCATCTCTTTGATTCTCTTTGCTAAAACATGATCTCAATGAGTGTTTGGACATTTTGGAAAGCTTGTAACATCCTCTACAACCTCTATGTTGGTCACTTTTGAAAATTCCGCTTGAAACTCTGTGAAACATTTCCATGAAGTTAGGTCAAAATCCTGCCTAAACTAGGGCAAGATTTCACTAAGTTTCCAAGTTTCATGAACATGCATTCACAAAATCATATTGATATTTAAAACTTTCATGTTGAAAGTTTCCTTTGAATCATCTGGCATCATGGTGAAAAATTGGCTCAAAGTTGTGAAAAAATATGAAATTTCCAACACTTAGAAAAATTTCTGTTTAGAAATTTTGACTTTTCAAAATGAAATCTTGACTTTTTGATTTCTTGATGAATAAGTTTCATGTTTAGAAATGTTTTTGATGAATTGTGATCTTTGACATTTGATTTTGACCAAAAAGTCAAAGTTTGACTTTTCAATGTACAATTGAATTTTGATCAATTGACTGAAAATTCATCTGTCAACCAATTGGACTTGAGGAATGTTTTGAGCCATGTCATTAGGTAAAAATGATGCATTTGAGTCCTTGAAATAATAATTTAAACCAATCAATCATTTGCTAGGTCAAAAATCAGAAATTGCCCTTTCTCAGTCAAAAACCCTAATTTCGACCATTTTGCCCTTTTGATGATCTGATCAAATTTCTTGAGGAATTGTGGTCCAAACTTGATCAAATGACATATACGAGTTCATAATGTTGACATGGATAAAAAGTATGAGTTTTGACTGTAAATTGACCATAGTTGACTTTTTTCCTAATACAGTTGATTTTTAGGACAACTGATCAATTGACTGAGCAAAAATATGATCCAAGACTTGAAATTTGACATGAACAAATATTGATGGTCCAAAATGATCTATGAAAGTCATATGTGAAGGGTGAGAAAACACTTAGAAGGGGGGGGGGGGGGGTTGAATAAGTTTTTCCTTTTTCTCTCGCAATACTAATGGAAGGACACATGTATTTTTATCCTGGTTCGTTTGAAACTCAAACTACTCCAGTCCATCCGCCAAGGTGATTTCGCCCCTCTCAACGAGGACTTAATCCACTATAATCAAACTGATTAAAAATGCACAACCAAACTGTTGTGACTAATAATACAATGCACAAGCCAACTGCAAGTGACTAACACCTCTAAGACTCAACTAGTCCTAGCCCTCTTGAGAAATTTGACCCAACCGGTCTCTCAAGGAACACTTACAAAATTATCTCTTAATAGTAGTGAAACAGAATGCTTCTAATAAGATTTATCGTAAACTGTGATTTATCACTAAGATTTTTGCCCAATGCTTAAGATCTACCCACTATACAATATTGGTTTACAAGTATGAAAACAGTGAGCATAAGGTTATTTCTCATGGATCAGTAACCTTTCTTTGAAAGAAATGATCTTCTATATATAGCTTTTAGTCTTGACCGTTACTGCCTTGAAGAGAGTGTTTGCATTAATGAAGCATGTTGGCTTGGTCTTTATGTTTCCGATGTTCTCGTGCGTAGTACCACTTGAATGCGTTAGCCGTCTTAGCATTTAATGACCAACGGTACTGTCAGAACTTGTCTCTGGAAGTTTTAAGAGTTTACTTCAGTTTGCATTATCAGATGTCGCTTTCAGCGTGTGTGATACGGTGGCAAAACCTGACTATTTTTTAGGAAAATGCTGGTTTGTGTTTTGCGTTTGTGTTTATAAAATGTCGCGGTTAAGCAAGAGTCGCCACCGACTTTTATTTTATCCAACAGGAAAGGACAAAAGCACTGAAAAATTCCTTTTTCGAGATTTTGAGCACGGGGGGTAGATTATAGAAAGGGAATGTATTAGAACCCTTTCTATCCGTAGTTTTCTACGGGCTCTTAGGTACTTGCTCATCATTTAAAAAAATTACTTCTGTGTTTGTGTGTTTTGAAAAGTTTTTGTTTTACTTCGTTTTAACCCTTGTTTCTATCCTCAAGAGTGTTACGAAGTGTTTTTGAAAACTTTAGTTTGAAAAGTGTTTGGTGTGAAAAAGTTTGTTTTTGAGCAAGTACCTACTAGCATCTACCTACTCGAAAAAAGAATGTTTTTGTTCTTGTTTCCTTTAGACAATGCTATCCCACTATTGAGAAATAGGTAGCACCGTCGTTGGAGTTGTAAGGGTCAATTCGATAGGGATGTACGATCACTAAAGCAATGTTAGGACGTCTTAGTAATAACCCTAGTGTCTTAAGATCATATGCGAGGCAACATTTTCGAGGCAACCTTTCCGAGGTAACATTTCCGAGGCAACATTTCCGAATGGGACATTTGATCTTTGTTTAGACAAGAGGGCAACCACTAAAACACCCTATACTTAATGATTGTTTACAAAAGGCAACTGAAGTGAGTATACCCTAGGAGTGCGCATGTGCGAGTGATTTGATTTCAGTTATTATCTTTGCACATTTAGGGTTTGCTAACCATTTTAAAATTAACATACATTCTTGTCATGCAATCCTATTATCATACATCTAACAGTTAATATTTACGAAAATTAAAATGCAAGAAATAAAACTACGCTATTACAAGGCTTCAGGGAGGGAGATTAATTACATAGCCAAAAACCCATAAAACGATAAATAAAAGAAAAATCCTAATTAAACTATTACATACCATGAGCAGTTACATCAATATTTACAAAAATAATAAAGCGCGCACGATGAATCAAGAACGAGAAAAAAATTAGGTATTTGACCCCATCTAAACATAATTAAAATTGATTATTTTGAGAAAATAAGGTTTTAATTGAATAAGTACAAACCTAATTACTAATTAATTTAATTTAAGAAAAGTAATTAATGTGACCGATTTTTGCATTTTTGTTATTTTAAGAAAAGAAAATAAAAATTAAATCAAACAAACCCTAATTTTCTAATTTATTTTAAATTATTTACAAAAAGGTTAAAATTACCCTAAAATTAAATTAAACTAATTATTAAATTAAATTTGACAAAATATATAAAAACCTAAATTCTAATTTGATGAAATTGATTTTATGAGTTTTATAAAAAAAAGAATTAATTTTATGTTAGAAAACAATTTAAACAAAATAAATAAATTAAAGAAATAGAAAAGAAAAATAAAGAAATGAGCCTGGTTTTGTAGCAAGAAGGTGGGTGTCAATTGCATTTATGAGCCCAATAATCCTTGGCCCATGTTGACTTTCCAGATTCTATGTGCCTGCTTGACTCATGCCCATGATAGGCCCTCATGTGATAGGTGTTGGATCTGGCAAGCTGGAGATCTGATGGTTGAAGGATGATGGTGTGCGGTGGTCTCCTTGTGTGCATATATGGCTGATTATGTAAGAAGAAAAATCATGAAATAATATAGGGACCTGGGGATCGAACCCAGGCCCTTTGGCTTTTCCAAGCGCCTGATAACCAACTGAGCCAGCTTGCTTATTGGTATATGGAATAACAATCAAATATTATATTAGAAAAAACAAAATAACATATTACAAAGGCACAAATTTTTGAATGGGCCAGTCAGGGGGTGCCACGCCACCCTTCTTCTTCCTCCCTTCGTTGGCAAAAGTCCAACACTTTTACCTACGGTTTTCTGGGCGTAGGTACAGCCCTATGATATTCCAAAATTCACTGCAAGCGATTGAGATAGCTGGGAAGGCTTGAGATGGCCTGAAAATTGGAATTTGATTCACCACTTTTGTTGAGTTTTTGCAAGTTTGCTTTCAGTTTCTCACGCCTCTAATCCCCTTGCTTTTGGTCTGCCAATGTTCTATATGTACCCTTGAATGGATTAGGGTTACAAATTTGCTTCAAATCTTTTTCAATTAAGATGATTGAATCATGATTTGATTCTTATGAAAATCTTTCTAAATCAAGCAAAACTCAATCTTTTTGTGTCCAAATGACCCTTGCATGATTTGATTCTCTTCTCAGTTGTATAAGAGACCTAAACATGCCTAAAATCTCAAGCGTTGATTAGTTTTGATATTTTCATGATTTTATTTTGATTTAAATTAATTTAATTGAAATAGAAATAAAAATAAATGAAAAAATAAAATAAAGACAAGTGGGAAGGATCGTGGGTCGTGGATCATGTTACAAACTCAATACAAACACAAAAAGCTAGGCCCATTTGACAAAAATTGCAATTTTGGCCACATTTGACTTTTAGCAATTTTGCAAAAAGGGTCAACTTCACCAATGCACAACTCCTTCAATTTTGACCCTAGAGATGTGTTCTTGGACTTTTTAGAAATCTTAATATGTCCTCTAAGCAACCCTTTGGTCTCATCTCAATTGAGTCTTCCATGTTCATGTATGAAGCTTTGACAAAAAAGGTATTTTTGTTGACTTTTCAAAATGACCTATAATGTCCAAATTTATATCTTCTTGTGAGTGCATATTATGAACTTTGGAGATGAATATGGATTTTATGGAATTGCATACTATTCAAAATGATCTTTGGACGGGTCATTTTTAATAAAGTATGAGAAAGTATTGCTTGGTCAAAGTTGAGTTGACTTTTCCTACAAAACCTTAATTTAGCAACTTTTGGGTTTTGATGAATTTTGAACAATCCTCGAGGAATCATGATCAACCCTTGATAAAATGATGAATAATACTTCAAAATGAGAATGTTGACCAAAATTCTTGAAGTTTGACTGTATTTGGGCAACAGTTGACTTTTGCCCTAGCACAGTCGATTTTCAGGCTTTTGAGCAATTGACTGAGCAAACTTCCTCTGCAAGGCTTGAAACTTGACATGGATGATCTTGAGAACATATTAGGGAAATAGTGAGCATTTGGGATCCTTTGGACTCAAGTACCTTGATGCAAACTGAAACCCTAATTTGAGGTAGACTGCCTTAGGAGAGAGTTTGTCTGGTCAACCCTTGGACTTCCTTGAGCAATTTGAGGACCTCACTTGAAATGTATTGAGAAATATGGGAGGGAAAATTGTGGGGTACAACAACTTCCCCTTTTCAATCTTCTTAAACCTGAGGATGTAGATTGGCTTGTCTGCCTTTCGTGATCCGAAGGTGGAAGATGATTGAACACTAGAGTGCCCAGAAATTTGCACTCGCGTCAAGTGGTATTTGTCTTGCGATATCGGGAATAGGCTTATAGATGCCATTTGGAAGTTAATGACGAGATATGGGCTTAAAGATTCCATTCGAAGGAGTGTCGATCGCACAAGAGATTCCTTTGCGAGAGCCTGTATACCTACCGTTGAGGAGGACATTGCTGGGGAATACTGGTCTTTGTCTTGGTAAAAGTTGAATTTTAGGAGCTTCAGTCGTCCGTTATTCTACTGGCAAATCGTCTCTTGGTTGAAGAGGTGCAAAATGAACTTCTATATGGTCGTGTTCCAGGCTTTACAGTGATTTATTAAGGAAAATAAGACCGACTGCTATCTGGTCGTGCTCCAGGATTTACAGTGACTTACTGGGGAGATGAGATTAAACTTGCTATCTAGTTGTTCTCCAGGCTTTGCAATTTCTCTATTCTTATCTGGTCGTACTCTAGGCTTCATAAGGAATTAAGTTGTTATCCGGTCGCATCTGGGCTTCAACTTGAATTTAAGGCATACTAATATCCGGTCGATTCCGCGCTTCTTAGTAATTGGACAGGTAAACTGCTATTTAGTCAAAATCCAAGCTTCACAGTGTCTTATACTGTTATCTGGTCGATTCCAGGCTTCAGTCCTTTGTTGCTATCTGGTTATAATCCAGGCTTTGCAAATTCTTACTTCTTATCTGGTCGTGTTCCAGGCTTCAGAAGAAATCAAGTGGTTATCCGGTCGCATCCGGGCTTCCATTTTATTTTAGGGCCTACTAATATCCGGGCTTCATAGTAATTGGCCGAGTAGATTGCTATTTGGTCGAAATCCAAGCTTTGCAGTATCCCCTACTGTTATCAGGTCGTAGTCCCAGGCTTCAGTGTCTTTTGCCGCTATCTGGTCGTAATCCAGGCTTCACGATGTCTTACCATTATCTGGTTGAATCCAGGCTTCATGGTGTCCTGTACTGCTATCTGGTCGATTTCCAGGCTTCACAATACCTTGTTAAGCTGTTTTCCGGTCGATTTCCGGGCTTCACCGCTTGTGTTTATGATATACCACTATCTGGTTGACTCCAGGATTCATGGTGTTTTGTACTGCTATCTGGTCGATTTCCTGGCTTCACAGTAACTTGCATTGCTATCTGGTCATTCTCCAAGCTTCACAATAACTTGGTGAGGGTTAAGCTATTTTCCGGTCGATTTCTAGGCTTCACAACGTGTGTTTATGATATACCACTATCTGGTCGATCCCAAGCTTCATGGTGTCTTGTACTTCTATCTGGTCGATTTCCAGGCTTCATAATAACTTGCATTGCTATCTGGTCGTTCTCCAGGCTTCACAATAACTTTCATGGGGATTCAACTATTTTCTGGTCAGTTTTTGGGCTTCATAACTTGAATTAAGATAAACCACTATCTGGTCGATTCCAGGCTTCATGGTGTTTTGGAGAAATCAAGATATTATCCGGTCAAATTCGGGCTTTATAGCTTGAACTGGAATAGAAATCTTAACATCGATTTGACTAAACCAGAGAAAACTTGTGAGGATTTAGTTGTATCTTTCCCTAAAAGGTAAAGAGTTAGTCGTATGTAATGTCATGATGTATGACATGTATCGAATAATGATGCTCTCAAAATAAATGAGATTGTACTGCATGATGTATATGCGTATGCCATGATGTATGGATATGCAATGTTTTTATGATATTCTCTAGTTGGGGAAAATAAATCCCGGACTACTGCTGGAGAGTGCAAGGAGTTGAATTCTTCGTTCTCGCTGGGGATAACGATCAAAGATGATTTGAGAATAAATTGGCGGGAGAATAGCCCTGCTGGAGAATAAACTGGCGAGAGAATGACTCTGTGGGGAAGAGATACTCTGCCAGAAGATCTGCTGATTTGGTGAAATAACCTTGGTTGGGGATGAATTACCGTTGCTGGCGATGATGAACCCGGTTGGTTATTGAGCTTCTACTTGTGGAAGAAATAAACTCCACTGGGGATAGCCTTCTATTGCTGGTGATAGATAAACTTTGCTTGGGGCGAACTAACATCACTGTTTTTGGGTATTTCCTACTCTGCGGGGAGTGTATGCAATTTTAGTCATTTTCTCAAGCTGGCTATGTCCTTGTACCTGGTGGGTAGAGAAACTGTAAGGTTTGGGCACTTCTTGTTTTCCCCTGTTCCTGGAATTACGAGTAATCGTCTTTTGTTTCGTATGTAAATATTTATGAACATCAGTTATTGTCAAATGCATATATAAAAAATGAATCATTGGACGCTCTTGCAAAACAAAACAGAAAAAGAAAACACAAGTTTGAAATTTCTTTGTGAAAATTAATTGTATTGATTTTTTAAGTTAGCCTGTGATAGGCGTTTTGTACAAGAGGCTGATGTCCTATTAAGAGAACACCGCCGAAAGAACGGAATTTATACAATTTGTGTAAAAGAAAGAAAAACAACCATGTGAAACAATCCCACTGGGTTCCAACTCTGCTATTGCCTTTATATCTCCGAGCGTCTCATCACTTTGCTACTTGGTTGAAGGTAAATCAGATTGATCAATGTCGTCTGAGCTTGATAGTCGATACCGAAGTCTGGTTGCGAGATGATCCAATGAGACATAGTGTTACGCTTTGATCCCTAATTTTTTCCTGGACCGCCCTTTCGGGTTTTCGGTCCACCGGGATACCCTTTTTTTCCCAAGCCTCCTTTTCAGGTCTTCGACTTGCCGGGTGTACAGATTTTTTTCATTTTCATCCCTTATTTTTGCCTGAACCCTTTTGGTTTGTCGGGAAGCCCTTATTTTTGCTTAGGCCAGTCAACCTAGCGGGTCTTTGATTATGCGTAGTATTTTTTCACTATGTCTGCATTGACGGGGTGAGGAAGGTCGTCACCATCCATAGTGGTTAGAATCATAGCTCCTCTTGAGAAAATGTTCCTAACCACAAATGGCCCTTCGTACGTAGGGGTCCACTTGTCCCTGGGATCACCTTGCGGCAGTATGATGCGTTTGATCACCAGATCCCCGACTTGATACTCTTGTCGTCTGACTTTCTTGTTAAAAGCCTTGATCATCCGCTTTTGATACGTCTGACCATGACAAATAGCAGTGAGTCTCTTTTTCATCGATTAAGTTCAGCTGATCAAGCCAGGTCTGGATCTAATCATATTCGCTCAAACCTGCATCCTTCATAATCCGGAGAGAGGGTATCTGGATTTCAATGGGTAAGACTGCCTCCATGTCATACACCAGAGAGTAGGGTGTTTCCCCCGTCGATGTCCGTGCTGAGGTACGATACCCGTGAAGAGCGAATGGTAACATCTCATGCCAATCTTTGTATGTCACCGTCATCTTCTGCACAATCTTCTTGATGTTCTTATTAGCCACTTCAACAACCCCATTCATCTTCAGCCGGTAAGGAGAAGAGTTGTGATGCCGTATCTTAATCTGTTTGCAGAGCTCGGTGATCATTGTATTGTTGAGATTTGTACGGTTATCCGTAATGATCCTCTCTGGTACACCATATCGACATATCAAGTTGTGTCAGATAAACCGTGCTACGATGTTCTTGGTTACCGTAGCAAAGGAAGCCGCCTCAACCCACTTCGTAAAGTAATCAATAGCCACCTGAATGAAACGATGCCCGTTGGACGCAGTAGGTCTGATCTCGCCAATCATGTCAATGCCCCACATTGCAAAAGGCCAAGGAGCTGTAAAAACATTTAGAGGCACTGGAGGTACATGCACCTTATCAGCATAAACTTGGCACTTATGACAGGTCCGAGAATGTTGATAACAATCGGCTTCCATGGTAGACCAATAATATCCCGCTCGTAGGATCTTTTTTGCCATGGTATGTCCACGGGAATGAGTTCCGAAGGTACCTTCATGTAACTCTGACATAATCCATTCTGCCTCGTTCTTGTCCACACATCGCAGTAAGGTTGAATCATGGTTACGCTTGTAAAGGATACCATTACTGATGAAAAACTTCGTAGCGAATCTCCTCAGAAACTTCTTATCATTAACCGATGCACCCTCGGGGTACTCTTGAGCCTCAAAATACCTCTTTACCTCGTGAAACTAGGGTTTATCTGCTACCTCTTCAGTCTCAATGTTACAACAATGTGCGGGTTCGTCCAACCTCTCGATGGTAATCTAGAGAGCTTCATTGTCCCACCTAACTTTGAACATAGAAGACATGCTAGCTAGCGCGTCCGCTAACTGGTTCTCCTCTCTCGGGAAGTGTTTAAAGGTTATCTCCTCAAAATGTGGGAGCAACGTCAGTACATAATCTTTGTAAGGAATAAGATTCGGGTGCTTTGTATCCCACTCGCCCTTAATCTGACTGATCACTAGAGCAGAATCTACGAATACACTTAAGAACTTAATCCTTAGGTCAATAGCAGCTCGAAGACTCAGGATACATGCTTCATACTCCGCCACATTGTTGGTACAGTTGAAACACAATCGCACGATGAACGGAGTATGACAACCTTCAAGAGATATAATCATAACGCCGATGCCATTACCCAATGCGTTTGAGGCTCTATCAAAACACATAGACCATCGGGATCCTTCCTCAGGTCCTTCATCCGGTCCAGGTTCTTCACAGTCGGTCACCAACATGATGTTCTCATCCGAGAACTCGAAATTCATGGATTGGTAGTCGTCCACGGCCTGATGCGCCAAATGGTCCGCCAATGCACTCCCCTTGATTGATTTTTGGGTTGTGTATTGGATATCACACTCATTTAAGATCATCTGCCATCTTGCTATTCTTCCGGATAAGGCATGCTTTTCGAAGATATACTTGATTGGATCCATCTTTGATATCAATAGGGTAGTGTGAGTCAGCATATACTGTCTCAGCCAGCGAGCAGCCCATGCCAAAGCGTAACAAGTTTTCTCGAGCAACGAGTATCGGGTGTCGCAGTCGGTAAACTTTTTTCTAATGTAGTAAATAGCGTGCTCTTTTCGGCCATACTCGTCATGTTGCCCCAACACGCACCCCACTGAATTGTCCAGTACTGTCAAGTATAAGATCAAAGGCCTTCCTTCAACTGATGGCATCAGAATAGGTGGCTCTTGGAGGTATTCCTTGATCCTTTCGAAAGCGGTCTGACATTCATCATTCCATTCTACCACTTGATTTTTCTTCAATAGCTTGAAGATTGGCTCACAAGTAGCAGTCAGATGTGAAATGAATCGGGCAATGTAGTTCAGACGTCCCAAAAAGCCTCTAACTTCCTTTTCTATGCGGGGAGCCGACATCTGCTGTATATCCTTCACCTTTGCGGGATCCACCTGAATACCTTTATCACTAACAACGAAACCCAGCAGCTTACCAGACCTTACCCCGAAGGTGCACTTGTTTGGGTTTAACCTCAGCTTGTACATCTTCAACCTGTCGAACAGTTTCTGGAGATGGTTAAGGTGTTCTTCCTCAGTCTGGGACCTTGCGATCATATCATCAACATAAACCTCAATTTCATGGTGAATCATGTCGTGGAACAAAGCGACCATGGCGCACTGATAAGTTGCCCTAACATTCTTCAACCCGAAAGGCATTACCTTGTAACAGAAGGTGCCCCACTGTGTAACGAAGGTTGTCTTCTCCATGTCTTCGGGAGCCATCTTTATCTGATTGTAACCAGAAAAAACATCCATAAAGGAGAAGATCTTATGCTGCGCAGTGTTGTCGACCAAAACATCAATGTGAGGTAGTGGGAAATCATCTTTGGGGCTCGCCTTGTTCAGATCTCTATAGTATACACACATCCGTACCTTATCATCTTTCTTAGGCACCGGAACCACGTTGGCAACCCACTGTGGGTAAGAAGTGACAGCTAGAAATCCGGTGTCAAACTATTTCACGACCTCGGCTTTGATTTTCTCAGACATCTCAGGGCGCATACGGCGAATCTTCTGTTTTACCGGAGGAAAGTTTTCTTTAGTTGGCAGGCGGTGTACCACAATGTTGGTGTCTAAACCAGGCATATCTTCATAAGACCAAGAGAAGATCTCAACATAGTCGCGTAGCATCTGTATCAACCGTTGTTTAACATTACGCTCCAGATTTGCACTTATCTTAACCTCTTTCTTGTCTTCCTCGGTACACAAATTCACTGATTCCACTAACTCTTCATGAGGCCGTATGGCCCTCTCTTCCTGTAGTAACAATCTAGCTAGTTCTCCAGGCACCTCACAATCATCCTCACCTTCGTCCTCGGCTTGGTTGATCGGATTTTTGAAGTCATAACTGGCAATAGCAGAGTCGTTATCAACGAGATCCAGAGTGGATGTGGATCTGCATTATGATATGTGAGTGTGTGTAAGACAATAGCTGTTTTGATAAAGTGCGAGATAGAAAAGAAAAACAAGGAGCGCAAAATTTGTAATACAAGAAACGCCCAATGCTTTATTGATGATATATGAAAATGACAAATAATAAGCCCTCACAAACAAAGCCAGGGTGCCTCGGGAAAGGCACCGGGCTGTAAAGTTTCGAACTGTTTGTTACAAATCTTAAAACAAAAGTCTATTACTGTGTAATAAAAGAAACAGGTACGAAGTCCTTCGCCGTCCAGTTGTTCAATCCACCATTGGTAGTCGGGTTAATCCAGCTGTCGATATCTGACTCTTCTTCACCATCTCCAATTGCATTCACTCGCTGATCATGTTTGGGCGTAGGAGCAGTTATGACGTTGGGTTTCTCCGTTGCGTCAAACTCAATCTCTTTAGCTTCAATCAAGTCTTGCACCTTATTCTTCAAGGCCCAATAGTTGTTTGTATCATGACCTGGGCCATCAGAGTGATAGGCGTAGCGGGCATTCGGGTTATATAGCGGAGATATGGTGTTGGGATTCTTCGGGGCTTCCCTCAGAGTTACCAGGTTGGTCTTCAATAACTGTGGTAGAATTTGAGCTAGGGTCATATTGAGCCGAGTGAACTGTCTTTGTGGTATCTCCACCCTTTGTTGATTGTTGCATTGTGGAGCAACTGTGGGTCTTGATATCACTACCGCATTTACTGCTTGATAGTGTTCAGGTCTGTTTTGGCTCCGGGAGCCACAGACTGCACTAGCTTCTTTCTTACCGGTGAAAGGCTTCTTTACTGCACTTGACGATGTATCCTTCTGTATCTTACCACTTTGGATATCAGCTTCTACTCTCTCCCCAGTCAGGATCAACTCAGTAAACCCAGATGACGAACTGCCGATCAGATGATTGAAAAATGGACCTGATAGCGTCCCTAGAAACATGTCAACCAACTCCCTATCAGACAAAGGGGGTTGGACTCTTCCAGCCAAATCTCTCCACTTCTAAGCATAGTCCTTAAAACCTTCACTTGCACCCATTGACATACGCTGAAGCTGAGTACGTGTGGGAGCAAGGTCGGCGTTATACTGATACTGCCTGTAGAAAACAGAAGCAAGGTCCTCCCAGTTTCAGACATTAGCTCCTTCCAATTGATAAAACCATTCAAGCTGAGTCTCTGAAAGACTATCTTGAAAGAAATGCACCCACAAATTTCTATCAGCAGTGTAAGGTTGGATTTTTCTGACGTACGAACAGAGATGGAGTTTTGGACAGGATACTCCATCATACTTGGCGAAAACCGGAGCTTTGAACTTATGAGGGATCACCACCCCGGATGCCAGTCCCAGTTCTTCAAAATCTAAACCAGGGATCTTCTGACACTCCATAGCACTCAGACGGTCTTCAAGTTACTTGTACCTATCCTCAGCAGGAGGATACTGTTCCTCATCATAATCCGTATCATTATCAGAAACTGCGGGACTGGGGCCCTTTTCTTCTTCTTGGTCCTCTCCTCCTTTGGATAAAAAGGACATATCAGCTTGTTGTTTCAACCTATCCCCAAACCTTTTTCCCATACTCAGCAGAACAACCTTCTTCTTCTTCTTCTTATTCTTCTTCTTCTTCTTCTTCTTCTTCTTCTTCTTCTTCTTCTTCTTCTCTTTCTCTTTCAAAATGAGAGCTTTCAAGTCCTCTTGTCCTTTATCTAAGCTTAAGAACATCTCTTGGAATTGGGCATTTTGTGCCTGAAGATCTTTGATAGCTTGATCAGAAGACATAACTGCTGAAATAAACAGCGAAGAAGATGAGAAACCTGTGATGGTACCTGTAATGATGTGCATGATAATGGGATGCGTATGTAATGATTTCAAAGACTTTGGGAGATTTAAATTTGTAAAACAAAAATAAAACAAACTTTATTAGATTAAACTTGTAAAAAGGTTCGACAATGCCTTTGAGGCGTTACAAAGAAATAAACGGAAAACAAATCTAAACTAAAAAAGCAAAATCAGAAATCCCATGGACGCTTCCCCTTCGTGCTGACGTAGTCATTGATCGTTCTTTCGTTCTCAAGTTTCCTGGTGAGCTTCAAGATCTTCCTTTCTTGCTCATGGTACTTTTCCCCGTAGGTATCCCTCTCCTCCTTTAGCTAAATCCAGGATCTCTTCAATGCCCCAAGATCAGTGGGCATGTAGGGATAAAGGACTGTATAAGGAATTCCCTCTTCATTAGTGGGCTCCACTATCACTGGAAACACAACTTCATAAGGCATCCCAAGCTTCTGAGCACTAGCTCGGACCCACTGGAGATAAGGCTGCATATGGAGAGAAGTCCTTGGTCCTAGCTCTTGAGGGTCAGATCTGTTCACCATGCCCCAAGCTCGTATAAACCTTCGGCGATGCTCATCAACGTCCTCCTTATTGTCAAAGGCAATATCTGTAAGAAGTAGCTCATGAGGACCGTCTCTCCGAGCACGACCGAATTATTGCAAATCCAAACAAGAACTGTAGGTTATTCCTCCTCTGATTCCAAGCAACGGGACATTAGGGTATCCCCCACATCGATTAATGACAGAAGTGCTTTCCATAGCCTTGGAACTCCAAAGAATGTCTATATGGGCAAGGGACATTATCCTGTAAGACCATCTTAAACCTTCCTCATTCTTCAACACGGACTTGGGGAGGTGCGAAATAAACCACCTCGCCAGCAAAGGCATGCAACACATGATGGTACCTCTTCTTCGTACAATACGAGTTTAGAGGGCATGCAAGAGGTCACCCAGAAGAGTAGGCACAGGATTGCGAGACAGGAAGATCTTAACCGCATTCACATCTATAAAGGAATCTGGATTCAGAAAAAGAACCAAACTGTAGATAAGGAGAGCTAAGATATCTTCAAAAGCCTGAAAATCCAAGTTATCCCAGAATAGTTGAGCTTGATCTATCAGAAACTTGGCTAAGAAACCTTCAACCCCGCTTCGTGTCTCCCAGTTGGATACTACATCAACCCGTGTCAGATGTAGAGCTGAAGCAATGTCTTCTGGCCTAGGAGTCTCTTCCAAACCTGTGAAGGGCATCTGCTCAAGGATGGATATGCCCAATAAGTGGGAAAACTCTTCCAAAGTGGGAACTAGTTGATAATACGGGAAGGTGAAACAATGGTGCACAGGATCAAAGAACTGGAAAAGCACACTCATCATCTGCTCATCAAACCTTGAGGTAACCAAGCTAAGAAGCTGACCTTGTATTCTAATGAATGAAGAAGTATCAGAAACTTTTGAGACTAACTCTTTGAGTTGAGCAGGTATTTGCACAAAGTTAACTCGGATGGTGTTTCTGCGCATGGAATCCATAATATACAAAACAGAACAAAGATAAATCCCCTCGGTATTTGAAATGGTTAGTATAATGAAGTATGCATGCTATGTTATGATGCATGATGTCATGGTAAAACAAACAACAGGTATAGCAGATAACAGACATGGTAAAGGCAAACAAGTCACACAAAAGCCCTTAAGTTTAAGGCTTGCATGGGGTTAAAGGTATTACCCTCTTGAAGTACAGTTGGTTTCAACCTGTCCTAGCATAAGTAACTGGGTTCTAGAGGTTCTCAATATCACTAACCATCCTCCATCGGTCATGGTTTCAGCTCACACAATCTTTTCTTGCAGCCGGAACTATCTCGAGAGTATGGTCTTAATAAGTGTAGCATCGAGTATCAACCAGTTCTCAGCTTTATATCGAGGTCGGCTATCTCACTACTTCCTACTGGCCAAGTTGGTCAATTATGGGTTATAAGGTCAGTTGATGCTTAACGACACATATAGCAGCCTCGTATTCTCCTCGTTTCTCCCCAAGGGATACCCGTACCAACCAATGTTCCACATCAACGTAGCTACTGCTTCAACCGTATCGGTCTATGCTGTACAATTCCCTCACAGTTTATTGCTACTTACCTAAAAGGTGTCCCCCAGATCCGGGTTAGGATCTATAGTAACTCCCAATACAAAACCCTTTAACAGTAAAGCAACCAAAACAAACAAGAGAAGCAATTTATGATGAACTAATCCTAAGGTATACCCCACTTATTATTCTCCCCAGCAGAGTCTCCAGTTCTGTGATACGGTGGCAGAACCAGACTGTTTTTTAGGAAAATGCTGGTTTGCATTTTGCGTTTGTGTTTGCAAAATGTCGCGGTTAAGCAAGAGTCACCACCGACTTTTATTTTATCCAACAGGAAAGGACAAAAGCACAGAAAAATTCCTTTTTCGAGATTTTGAGCACGGGGGGTAGATTATAGAAAGGGAAGGTATTAGCACCCTTTCTATCCGTAGTTTTCTACGGGCTCTTAGTTACTTACTCATCATTTTAAAAAATTGCTTCCGTGTTTGTGTATTTTGAAAAGTTTTTGTTTTACTTTGTTTTAACCCTTGTTTCTGTCCTCAATAGTGTTACGAAGTGTTTTTGAAAACTTTAGTTTGAAAAGTGTTTGGTGTGAAAAAAGTTTGTTTTTGAGCAAGTACCTACTAGCATCTACCTACTCGAAAAAAGAATGTTTCTGTTCTTGTTTCCTTTAGATAATGCTATCCCACTATTGAGAAATAGGTAGCACCGTCGTTGGAGTTGTAAGGGTCAATTCGAAAGGGACGTACGATCACTAAAGCAATGTTAGGACGTCTTAGTAATAACCCTAGTGTCTTAAAATCATATGCGAGGCAACATTTCCGAGGCAACCTTTCCGAGGCAACATTTCCGAATGGGACATTTGATCTTTGTTTAGACAAGAGGGCAAACACTAAAACACCCTATACTTAATGATCGTTTACCGAAGGCAACCGAAGTGAGAGTATACCCTAGGAGTGCGCATGTGCGAGTGATTTGATTTCAGTTATTATCTTTGCACATTTAAGGTTTGCTAACCATTTTAAAATTAACATATATTCTTGTCATGCAATCCTATTATCATACATCTAACAGTTAATATTTGTGAAAATTAAAATGCGAGAAATCAAACTACGCTAATACAAGGCTTCGGGGAGGGGGATTAATTACATAGCCAAAAACCCGTAAAACGATAAATAAAAGAAAAATTCTTATTAAACTATTACATACCATGAGCAGTTACATCAATATTTGCAAAAATAATAAAGTGCGCGCGATGAATCCAGAACGAGAAAAAAATTAGGGTTTTGACCCCGTCTAAACCTAATTAAAAGAAAAATCATTTTTTGTTGTTTTTTGATTATTTTGAGAAAATAAGGTTTTAATTGAATAAGTACAAACCTAATTACTAATTAATTTAATTTAAGAAAAGTAATTAATTTGACCTAGTTTTGCATTTTTGTTATTTTAAGAAAATAAAATAAAAATTAAATCAAACAAGCCCTAATTTTCTAATTTATTTTAAATTATTTACAAAAAGATTAAAATTACCCTTAAATTAAATTAAACTAATTATTAAATTAAATTTGACAAAATATATAAAAACCTAAATTCTAATTTAATGAAATTGATTTTATGAGTTTTATAAAAAAAAGAATTAATTTTATGTTAGAAAACTACTTAAACAAAATAAATAAATAAAAGAAATAGAAAAGAAAAATAAAGAAATGGGCCTGGTTTTGTAGCAAGAAGGGGGGGGGTGTCAATTGCATTTCTGAGCCCAATAATCCTTGGCCCATGTTGACTTTCCAGATTCTATGCGTCTGCTTGACTCATGCCCATGATAGGCCCACGTGTGATAGGTGTTGGATCTGGCAAGTTGGAGATCTGATGGTTGAAGGATGATGACAAAAAAACAATTCAGATTTTGAAAAAAAAACATATTTGTGCAAGAGTGAGAATCTCCTCCTGAGATTGATATTTCTTCTTCTGAAAAATTAATTAAAGAGTTTAAGAGCATAAGGGAAACTTCCTGAGATTTTGTTCTTCAGAGCTTTGAGACGTTTTTCTTTCAGAGTTCTTTTAGTAGTTATTTTCTAGATGATGTTCAGAGCATAGTCTTTCAGAGTGTTGAGGTACCTGCATATTTCTTAAACAAAACAAAGCTTTGTATTTTGTTAGAAATGTTTGAGACTTAGTCCCATAGCTATTATCATGTATCAGATCAAAATCTTATTTTCTCCCCCTTTTTGTCATAATCAAAAAGTAAAAAAATTAAGAGATTTAAAATATTTGTATATTGAAGATTCAAAGGAAAACAGAGTCACAAAACAAAAAACAACAACAGGGAAACTAAAACAATCAAAAAATAGGATTGACGAGAGACAAGAGAAAGAATAAGATTCTTGATTTCATTTGAGGATTCCTCTTGTTTCATCATCCAAGTTCTGATTTCCTTGTTAGTTTCATCCTGTTTGTCCAAACGCTCATGGACGGCTTCATTTTCCTTCTTCAGTTCATTCAGAGTATCCATCACCAAAAAAGAAGGAGCAAATGTTGAAGCGGCTTCAGAAGATACAACCTTTAGAGCAGAAGCAGCAGAGCCAGAGCCTACAACATTGGAGAGGAGGGTGCCAAGATCAATCAGAAGAGTTAGCAGTTTCTCAGAGGCAGCTTGAGCAGAAGGTTGGTGATACAAAGTCATTTCCAAGGGATTTGGGTCTAACTCAGAGCCATCTTCAAATTCATCTTCTGAAATATCCATGTGGTCAGCAAGTGGTAACGGGACATTGGTAATCTGCAATGGAGACTGTTTATCCCTGATATTTACCACTTCTGTCTTGAAGTCATTCAGATACTGGATGAAATTCTCAAGAACCTTGGAATAGCATAGATCTTGCAACTTGAAGGTTTCATCATTGAATTTCCTTCTGAATGCTTCCCACTAAAAATCACATGCAGCTGGGTCCAGGTTGCTGACACTGTTTGCCTTCAGCATGTCTATCCATGTCTGCATTTCTGTTGTAAAATTTTGAAAACATACAGTAACATCTGGCTGAACAGGTTTTGGGGTTGGTTTGGGAACAACCTTTTTGGTGGATATTATTTGTAGATATCGTAGAGCTTCTGGATCAACTACTGTCCTAAGGAAGTCAGAAGGTTCAGAGGGTTCAGAAGGTTCTGATGAGGATGAACTAAAGGTTGGTTCTAGAGAGTGAGGTGATGAGGGTTCAGGTGAGAGAGGTGTAGGAATTACTGGTGACGTAGGAGGGGTGATGTCAGGAGAGATGATGATGGTGGTTTGGGCTGAGGAAGAAGGAATAGGTGCAGGGGATTCATTTATAGCAAAAATATTCTCAGAGGGAATGATGAAGGACGGAGGTTGTGTAGCCAAAGGCACATTTATTCCTGGTAATCTCCATGAACCATCATACCACTCAGAGGGCCTTGGGGATAAAGGTCTGATGGGGGATGTTGGAAGAGGGTTTTCAGCAGGAGTATTTGGATATTGTTGATGGGGAGAAGAAGAAGAAGAGTCAGGTTGAGTTATATGTAGTTGAGGTTGAGATTGTGTAGGGACTACAATATCAAAATTGTCTATGTCAGATAGAACTTGATCAATTTGAGGATTATTTTGGAGGGGTTCAAAAGGAATGGTGAGGTCTATGTCTACTTCTATATCTCCTAGAGTTTAGGGTTCAGCAGATGGTGATATACGTATAGAATCACAAACATAAATTGTTTTACTGGATGTACCTGAAGATTTCTTCTTCCTCTTCTAAGGACGTGTAGAGGGGCCTTCTCCTGCTTGCCTTTTCTTCTTCTTCTGGAGGAAAACATCTGGAGAAGGTATATTTCTTCCTTGAAGCCATACGGTGTTAATGGGAATGTCACTTTACTTGCAAGCTTCAATGAAGTGCAGAATGATCTCAGGATAATCACCAAAGTTGAAGAGAGGAAAATCTGCAATGGGGATTCTCCTTCTGGTGACAGTTGTTGACACGTATGGAGTAGGTTCTACCAGAAGTTTATCAATCAGCTTCCTTTTCAGCAGGTTCTTCCCAGTCAGAGCTTTTCCACAAGTAGGCTCCAATTCTCCAAACAAGTTTGCATCTTCTAAATGAGCTATCAGACCATTCTCTGTCAGAATGTCTGAGATTAATCTTTCCAGAGGGATCCAGTTTCTTTTTGACTTAGGGTTTTTGACCCTTTCAGCTTCCCTGGTTTCCTTACCATGCGTCCCAAGGTGGTTGAACAGAAGATGGGGATGATCAATCTTCACATTTGTGCCAAGACAGAACATAAGGTATTGTTGGTCAGTATTGATGTAGTCAAGAGAACTAGTTTGCTTCCTGTGATGAATGCAACCATGAATGATTCTTGCCCAGATTTTATACTTGTTCTTCAAATCTCTGAATTTGTTGGAAGCTTGCCCAGTAGTAAAGATTTTAGCATAAACTTTGGACATATCCATTCGTCCACTAGAGATTCAAGTAACACAATTTCCTTCAAAGCCAAGAAGTTTCCTGATGAGATTCTCAGTGATGGAAATCTCTTTGCCCATGACAAATGAAAGGATGACCTTTGGAGAAGCAATGGCATGAATCCAGAATTCCTTAACTAGATGAGGAAACACTGGTCCAACAAGACGATCAAAGAAATTTTTCCACCCTTGGAATTCCACCGCCGGAAACAAGTCAAAACCATTTGCTTTTAGATTATCAAAATCGACCATAAGTTCACTCACCACTTCCAAGCTATCAACAGGTATGAGCGTTGTTCTTTCAGGAACGTCATATCTTTATTCATGTTGAGTGCTGCTTGATGAAACAGGAATTCTCTCGGAAGGATATGAAGATGAATCCATTTGGAACGTTTAGGTTTAGGATTTGAAAAAATAGAGAGAGTTTGCACAAAAACGCAGAGGTGATTGAAACTTAGAGAGAGAGAGAGAGAGTAAAAAGTAAAAGAGGGGAATTTTGCAAGGTATTTATAGCTTGAGAAATTTTTTGGGTAATGAAACCAATAATGAATTTTGAATGATTGAAATTAAAAAATAATCATTACTAGCAATTAATGAAATATGACATTAAGGGGAGGCATGAGATTTTATTAAATCTGAACAGTTACCTAGGAACGACGTCTCAATAGCAGCGCACACATGTGTGACCTTCCAGAGTTGAAACACACGTTCAAATTATGAGGGTAGCGTGTGACAACTGGTTTAATATAATGAACTTTTGAGCCATTCGTGTAATGAAACGTTAGACATATTTCAGAACATGATGAATGGCTTATGATGTAACTCCTCTTCTCACTTCTGAAGAGTAGTTAATCAGAACATTCATTTCAGAACATTCTGGAGACACATATAAAAAAATTTCATTCAGGACAAAATTCCATACTGATGTTTTTCAGAATGAATTTAAATTTATCTTCAGAAAGGGGTTTTGTGAAAATATCAGCCCATTGATGGTCTGTGTCTATGAAGTTTAAACTAAGGATTCCTTTCTGAATGTAGTCCCTTATGAAATAATGTTTAATTTCTATATGTTTTGCCTTAGAATGTAAGATGGAATTTTTTGAAAGAAAAATAGCAGAGGTATTATCACAGAAGATAGGAATCTTACTTTCATATAGATGATAATCTTCCAGCTGGTTCTTCATCCAGATCATCTGAGTGCTACATCCAGCAGCAGATATATATTCAGCTTCAGTGGTTGATAGTGCAATAGTGGCTTGCTTCTTGCTGTACCATGAGATAATGTTATCACCCAGAAACTGACAGCTTCCAGAGGTGCTTTTGCATTCTATTCTATCTCCAGCAAAGTCATCATCATAATAGCCTACTAGTTTAAAATCTTTTGATCTTCTATAACACAGTCCAAGGTTAGTAGTACCTATCAGATACCTCAGAATTCCCTTAACAGTAGTTAAGTGAGATTCTCTAGGATCTTATTGGAATCTTGCACATAAACATACACTGAATAATATATCCAGTCTAGATGCAGTTAGATAGAGAAGAGATCCAATCATACCTCTGTAGAGTTTCTGATCTACTTTCTTACTTACCTCATCTTTTCCCATAACGTATGTAGGATGCATTGGTGTCTTCGCTTCTTTACTTTCTGATAGCTGGAATTTCTTCAGAAGTTCTTTAACATACTTTGTCTGATGTATGTAAGTACCTTCTGGAGTTTGATTAATTTAAATTCCCAGAAATAATTTCAGTTCTCCCATCATGCTCATCTCAAATTTAGCCTGCATAGACTCAGCAAATTCTCTTATGAGAGAGACATTAGAAGTTCCAAATATAATATCATCTACATATATTTGACAAATTAAAATGTCATTTTTAAATGTTTTTCTGAATAAGGTTGTTTCCACTTTCCCTATGGTAAAATTCTTTTCTAAAAGAAATTTACTCAGACGTTCATACCAAGCTCTGGGAGCTTGTTTCAGACCGTACAAAGACTTTTTCAGTTTAAAAACATGTTCTGGAAATTTTGGGTTATCAAAACCCGGAGGTTGTTGGATATAAACTTCTTCCTCTATGTAACTGTTATACCCCAAAATTTTCCCTCCCATATTTCTCAACAAATGGCAAGTGAGGTACCCAAATTGTTCAAGGAAGTTCAAGAGTTGACCAGACAAACTCTCTCATAAGGTAGTCTATCTCAAATTAGGGTTTCCATCTTCATCAAGATGTGTGAACCACAAAGGACTCAAATGCTCACCATTGTCCTAATATGTTCTCAAGATCATCCATGTCAAGTTTCAAGCCTTGCATAAGAAGTTTTCTCAGTCAATTGCTCAAATGCCTGAAAATCAACTGTACTAGGTCAAAAGTCAACTGTGGCCCACATACAGTAAAACTTCAATTTTTTGGTTAACATCCTCATTTTGAAGTATTATTCATCATTTGATCAAGAGTTGATCATTATTCCTCAAGGATTGCTAACAATTCATCAAAACCCAAAAGTTGCTAAATTAGGGTTTTGTAGGAAAAGTCAACTCAACTTTGACCAAGTATAACTTTCTCATAATTTATCAGAATTGACCCATTCAAATCTCATTTTTACGAGGATGAAATTCCATACAATTCATCTTCAGCTCCCAAGTTCATAATATGCACTCACAAAAAGATATGAATTTTGACATTTTAGGTCATTTTGAAAAGTCAACAAAAACACCTTTTGGGTCAAAGCTTCATACATGAACATAGAAGACTCAATTGAAATGATACCAAAAGGGTTGCTTAGAGGACATCCTAAGATTTCTAAAAAGTCCAAGAACACCTTTCTAGGGTCAAAATTGAGAGAGTTATGCATTGGCCAAGTTGACCATTTTTTGCAAAATTTCCAAAAGTCAAATGTGCTCAAATTTGCATTTTTTGCTAAATAGGCCAAACTTTTTATGCTTGCACCTCAATTATAATATGGTCCATGACTCAAATACTTATCCACCAATTAATTGCTTCATTTTTCAATTTATTTTGATTTTTCATTAATTAAAAAGTGAATCAAAACAAATAAATGATGAAAATTATCAAAGATATGATTTGATTTGTTTTTTTGACAGGTTAGCAACCAAGATATGCTGAGCTTGCAAGATCAATTCGAATCAATGGTAATTGGTACAAAAAGAGAATGATTAAGTAAAATTTAGTAAGATATCATATGGCTAAAGAATCAAATCAAATATCATCAAAGCTTGAACATTGAATCTGTTTTGCAACCCTAATTCATTGAGGGATATATAATGAACAAAAACAAGGCAAGAAAAAAAGGTTACAGTCGTGGAAAAGATAGAACCAAACTTCAAAATTTCAAAGAAAAGTGGTGATTCAATTTCCATCCTAGAGGCCAATCCAAGCCATTCTAACATTACCAACAAACTCCTGGACATCTCCAGAAGGGATCTCAATCAATTGCAAGCATTTTCACGTATGGAATCGTAAGTTACAGACGCCACGGTTCGCCCCAAAACTTGATTTCGATTTCATTGATTTATGCATCATTAGCATATTTGAATTATATATTCTTGTTCATCATTGAGTTTGCAAGCTATTGGTATTATTTAATTGCATTTTCAATACAGGAATCATGATATGCTATTGTTAGGGTTTCTTGGCTCGTTTTAGGGGTTTTCAGTTTAGGCAAAATTAGACTTTGATTCTTGTACCATGATGCTCGTGGGGATGAGACGAGTTGATTGTTACCAGCGTTTGTCATTTATATTGCTTGTATATAATTTTTGAGATGAACAGGTCTGTAGCTACAGCGAAGCGTCCGCAGGTAAAAGCTTGTTTGCCTAAAACGACAGTCTGGGGAAGAAGATGAGGCGTGGAAATCATTGGTTGGTTGGTTTGAATTCCGCGCGTTTTTTCAAGTTAACCGCCGTGTATTATATATTATATATTACTCTTGTTATAATAACAAATGAAGCAGGTGGCACAGATGGTAAGGCGTGTTGGTGTTGAGTGGGAGGACCTGAGTTCGATCCCCAGGTCCCAATATTTGTTTCATGTCATTTTTCATCAGGTAATCAGGCGCGTTACTTAGCATGATGTCCACCATATGCCATCAAGATCCAACCATCAAAATCATCTTCAGCCAAGATCCAATGCCTTTCCATTGAAGGATCACCATACACCTCAAGTCAACATACGCATCAGATTTGGCAAAGTCAAACGGGCTTGGATTGTTTGGGCCCAAAAGCCAGATTTACACCCCCCATAATTGCTAGCAATCAGGCCCACCTCTAATTTTTCTTTCTTATTTTTATCCTTTTAATATTTCTTTTATTTATTTTAATTGACAATTAATTACTATTTTTCATAAAATCTAAAAATCAAGAAATTAAAAATTAGAATTAGACTCTTTTTTATCAAAATTAGTTTTGTTAATTTAATTTAATTTAGTTTAACTTAGGAAAACTTTAACTTATTTTTTGTAAATAAAATTAAATAGAAATTAGGTTAAATTCTTGATTTTAATTCTTTTATTTTTCTCACATAAACAAAATAGGAAAATAGGGTCTTTTAGAATAAATTAGTTTATTTTTTCATTTAAAATTAATTAGAATTAGGATTTTCTTTTTAATTTAACTATTTCATTATTTTTTCTTAAATAACAAAACATAACAAAAACATTTTTTTAATCAATCGCAATTAGGTTTAGTCAAGGGTCAAAACCCTAGTTGTATCGTATTTGGTTCCTCGCGCGCTTGTTAATTATTTTTGCCAATATTTTTGTAACTGTTCACTGGTTTGTAACAGTTAATTTAGGGTTTTATTTATTGTTTAAATTCCCGGGTTTTTGGCTATGTAATTAATCCCCTTCCCCGAAGCCTTGTAATAGCGTAGATTTATTTTCTCACATTTTAATTCCTGTAAATATTTAACTGTTTAGATGTATGCTAATAGGATTGTATGACAAGAATGCATGACAAGTTAATACGGTTAGAAAACCCTAATGTGCAAAGATAAATAACTGAAACAAATTACTCGCACATATCACTCTTATGGTATACTCTCACTTCGGTTGCCTTCGGTAAACGATCATCAAGCACAGGGTGTCTTAGTGGTTTCCCTCCTGTCTAAAAAGATCAAATGTTGCCTCAGAAATGTTGCCTCGGAAATGTTGGCTTGGAAATGTTGCCTCGGAAATGTTGCCTCGAAAATGATCTTAAGACTCTAGGGTTATTACTAAGTTGTCCTAGTATTGCTTTAGTGATCGTACGTCCCTTTCGAATTGACCCTTACAACTCCAACGACGATGCTACCTGTTTCTCAATAGTGGGATAACGCTATCTAAAGGAAACGAGAATAGAAACAATCTTTTTTCGAGTAGGTAGATGCTAGTAGGTACTTGCTCAAATCAAAACTTTTCTCACTTACACTTTTCAAAACAATTTTCAAAACAACTTCGTCACACCCTTGAGGACTGATACAAGGGTTATCACGAAGTAAAACATTTTCAAAAACAAAGCATACAAACACAAGCAATTTAAAAATGAGCAAGTACCTAAGAGCCCATGGAAAACCATGGATAGAAAGGGTGCTAACACCTTCCCTTTCTATAATCTACCCCCCATACTAAGAATATCTCGAAAAAGGATTTTTTCTGTACTTTTGTCCTTTCCGATTGGGTGAAATAAAAGTCGGTGGCGACTCTTGCTTACCGCGACATTTTGCAAACAAAAAAATGCAAAACGCAAACCAGTATTAACAGTCAGTTATGCCACCGTATCACAGAACTAGAGACTCTGTCGGGGATTGAATAAGTGGGATATACCTTAGGATCTAGTTCATCATAATTGCTTCTCTTGATTTCTTTGTTTGCTTTACTTTTAAGGGTTTTGTTTGGGGATACTATAGATCCTACACTCAGATCTGGGGAATACCTTTTAGGTAAGTAGAAATAGACTGTGAGGGAACTGGATGGCGTAGACCGATACGGTTGAAGCAGTAGCTATGTTGATGTGGCACTTTTGTTGGTACCGGTATCCCTCGTGGAGAAACGAGGAGAATACGGGGCTGCCGTGTGGTGTCGTTAAGCATCAACTGACCTTAGAACCTTTAAACGCCCAACTTGGCCATTAGAAAGTAGTGAGATAGCCGGCCTCGGTGTAGAGATGAGAAATGGTTGATACTCGATGCTACACTCATTGAGACCATACTCTCGGAATAATTTCGGCCGTAGAAAAGATTGCGTGAGCTGAAAACATGATCGATGGAGGATGGTCAGTGATATTGAGATCCTCTAGAACCCGATTACTTTTTTAGGAAAGGTTGAACCAACTTAACTTCAAGAGGGTACTACCTTTGACCTCATGCAAGCCTTAAACCTAAGGGCTTTGTGTGATTTGACTGTGTTTGCAATACTTATGTTTGCTATACCTGTGGTTTATCATGACATCATGCATCATAACATGGCATTCATGTTTCATTACACTAACCATTTCAAAGACCAAGGGAATTTATCTTTGTTCTATTTTACAGATCATGGCTTCCGTGCATAGAAATACCATCCGAGTCAACTTTGTGCAAATACCTGCCCAACTTAAAGAGCTAGCATCAAGAGTTTCCGAAACTTCTATTTTCATTAAGAGACACGATCAACTTCCCAGCCTGGTTACTTCAAACCTGTATGAACAGATGATGAGTGTACTATTTCAGTTATTCGATCCCAAGCATCACTGCTTCACCTTTCCAGATTACCAGCTGGTACCCACCTTGGAAGGATTCTCTCATCTATTGGGCATATCCATTCTTGAACATGTACCCTTCACAGGTATGGAAGAGGTTCCTAAGCCAGAGGTCATTGCCTCAGCTCTACATTTGAAACGGGCCGATATGGTATCCAATTTGGAAACTCGAAGCGGAGTCGAGGGTTTTCTAGCCAAATTTCTGATAGACCAGGCTCAGCTATTTTGGGATGTTTTGGATTTTCAAGATTTTGAGGATGTCTTGGCTCTTCTTATCTATGGTTTAGTTCTCGTCCCTAAACTGGACTCCTTTGTAGATGTGAATGCTGTCAAGATTTTCCTTTCTCGCAACCCTGTGCCTACCTTGCTTGGAGATATCTTGCATGCTCTCCATACTCGTACTATGAAGAGAAGAGGGACTCTTAGGTGCTACATGCCGTTACTGTCGAGGTGGTTTATTTCTCACCTCCCTAAGTCTATGCTGAAGAACGAAGAAGGTTTGGGTTGGTCACACAGGATAATGTCACTTGCTCATACGTATATTCTTTGGTGTTCCCGGGCTATGGAAGACACTGCTGTTATTGACCGCTGTGGGGGATACCCTAATGTCCCATTACTTGGTATCAGAGGGGGCATAACTTACAATCCTTGTCTAGTTGCGACAATTTGGTCGTGCTCGAAGAGATGGTCCCCATGAGTTACTTCTCGAGGACATTGTATTTGACTATAAGGATGACATTAATGAGCATCGTCGGAGGTTCATACGGGCTTGGGCCATGGTAAACAGATCTGACCCCAATGAATTGGGACCAAAGACTTCCCTTCCTATGCAGCCTTATCTCCAATGGGTCCGAGATCGTGCCCAGAAGCTTATGATGCCTTATGAGGCCGTATTACCAGTGATTGTAGAGCCCACTAATGAAGAAGGCATTCCTTACACAATTCTCTATCCTTACATGCCCATTGATCCTGGGGAGTTACAGAGGTCTTGGATTCAGCTGAAGAATGAGCGGGATACTTACCGGGAGCAGTTCCATGAGCAAGAGAGGGAGATTTTAAAGCTCACCAGGCAGCTCGAGGAAGAAAGAGTGATCAATGACTATATCAGCACAAAGAGGAAGCGTCCATGGGACTTTTAATTTTGCTTTTCTAGTTTTAGATTTGTTTTATATACTTCTTTGTAACGCCTTAAAAGGCATTTTGAACCTTTCAAATTTAAGCTAATAAAGTTTTGTTTATTTTTATTTGCAAATTTAAATTTCCCAAAGTATTTGAAATCATTACATGCGCATCCCATTATCATACACATTATTACAGGTACCCCTACAGGTTTCTCATCTTCTTCGCTGTTTATTTCAGCAGAAATATCTTCCGATCAAGCCATCAAAGATCTTCAGGAGCAGAACACCCAGTTCTAATAGATGTTCATAAATCTGGCTAAAGGGCAAGAGGATCTGAAGACCCTTATTCTGAAAGAGAAGAAGAAGAAGAAGACTGGTATACCGAATTTGGGTAGAAGGTTCGGAGAAAGGTTGAAGCATAAAACTGATCTGACCTCTTCATCCAAGGACGGGGAGAACCAAGAAAGGGAAAAGGACCCTAGTCCTACAGTTTTTGACAATGATACTGATTACGACGATGAGCAATATCCTCCTGCTGAGGATAGATACAAGCAGCTAGAAGACCGTCTGAGTGCTATGGAAGTTCAGAAGATACCTGGTTTGGATTTTGGAGAACTGGGACTGGTATCGAGAGTGGTCTTCCCTCATAAGTTCAAAGCTCCGGATTTTGCCAAGTATGATGGAGTGTCATGCCCAAAGCTCCATCTCCTCTCTTATGTCCGAAAAATCCAACCCCACACAACTGATAGAAATTCGTGGGTGCATTTCTTTCAAGATAGTCTGTCAGGGATTGAGTTTGAATGGTTCTACCAGTTGGAGGGAGCCAGTGTCCAAAATTGGGAAGATCTTGCTGCTGCTTTCTACAAGCAGTATCAGTATAATGCTGACCTTGCTCCTAATCGTACTCAACTCCAGGGTATGTCCATGGGTGCAGGTGAAGGCTTTAAAGATTATGCTCATAAGTGGAGAGACTTGGCTGGGAGAGTTCAACCCCCTTTGTTTGATAGAGAGTTGGTGGACATGTTTCTGGGGACGCTATCTGGTTCGTTTTTTAATCACTTGATCGAAAGCTCGTCATCTGGTTTCATTGAGTTGATTTTGACCAGAGAAAGAGTATAAGCGGGAATTCGGAGTGGTAAGATACAAAAGGATTCCTCCTCGAGTTCAGCAAAGAAGCCTTTCGATGGTAAGAAGGAGGCCAGTGCGGTCTATAGCCCGAGGGGCCAAAGCAGATCTAAACACCGTTAAACGGTAAATGCTGTAGTAATATCAAGACCCGCATTTGCTCCACAATGCAACAATCAGCAAAGAGGGGAAAGACCACAGAGGAAGTTCACTCGGCTCAATATGACCATGTCTCAAATTTTACCACAACTATTGAAGACCAATCTGGTAACTCTGAGGGAAGCCCCGAAGAACCCCAACACCACATCTCCCCGCTATAACCCGAATTCCCGATGCACTTATCACTCCGAAAATCCAGGTCATGATACAAACGACTGTTGGGCCCTGAAAAATAAGGTGTAGGACCTAATCGAAGCCAAGGAGATAGAGTTTGATGCTCCAGAAAAGCCGAAAGTGGTATAACTGCACCCATGCCCAAGCATGGCTCGGGAATCAATGCTATTGAGGTTGTCTCTGCCACAGAGGATGCTGATGATGAGAACCGGATGTCGACAGCTGGATCTATACAATAACCGATGGTGGACCGAATAACTGGAAAACTAAGGACTTCATACATGTTTCTTTTATTCTGCTGTAATTGACTTTTGTCTTAAGATTTGTAATAAACAGTTTGAAACTTTACGGCCCGACGCCTTGCCCGAGGCGCCTTGGCTTTGCTTGTGAGGGCTTATTATTTGTCATTTCATATATCATTAATAAAGCATTGGACATTTTTTGCATTACAAATTTTGCGCTCCTTGTTTTTCTTTTCTGTCTCTCACTTTATCAAAACATTTATTTTCTTATACACGCCCACGTATCATACTGCAGATCCGTATCCACTCTGGATCCCATTGATAACAGCTCTGCTACTGCCAGTTATGACTTCAAAAATCTGATCAACCAAGTCGATTACGAAGGTGAGGATGATTGTGAGGTGCCTAGAGAACATGCTAGACTGTTACAGCAGGAAGAAAGGGCCATACAACCTCATGAAGAGCCAATTGAGTCAGTGAATTTGGGTACAGAGGAAGACAGGAAAGAGGTTAAAATAGGCGCGAATCTGGAGCCTAGTGTAAAATAACGGTTAATACAAATGCTATACGACTATGTTGAGATCTTCGCCTGGTCCTATAAAGACATGCCTGGTTTGGACACTGATATTATGGTACATCGCCTGCCGACTAAAGAAGACTGCCCTTCGGTAAAGCAGAAGGTCCACCGTATGCGCCCTGAAATGGTAGAGAAAATCAAGGCAGATGTCATGAAACAGTTCTACGCAGGATTCTTAGCTGTCACTTCTTATCCACATTGGGTTGCCGACGTTGTTCCGGTACCTAAGAAGGACGGTAAGGTATGGATGTGTGTGGACTATAGAGATCTGAACAGGGTAAGCCCCAAGGATGACTTCCCATTTCCTCACATTGATGTTCTAGTCGACAACACCACACAGCACATGATCTTCTCCTTTATGAATGGTTTTTCTAGATACAACCAGATTAAGATGGCTCATGAGGACATGGATAAGACAACCTTCGTTACATAGTGGGGCACCTTCTGTTACAAGGTAATGCCTTTTGGGTTGAAGAATGCTGGGGAAACTTATCAGCGTGCCATGGTCGCTTTGTTCCACGATATGATTCACCACGAGATCGAGGTTTATGTTCATGACATGATAGCCAAGTCCCAGACTGAGGAAGAGCACCTTCATCATCTCCAGAAACTGTTTGATGGGTTGAAGACGTACAAGCTGAGGTTGAATCCGAACAAGTGTACCTTCGGGGTAAGGTCTGGAAAGCTTCTGGGTTTCATTGTCAATGACAAAGGTATTCAGGTAGACCCTACAAAGGTAAAAGCCATACAAGATATGTCGGCTCCCCGCACAGAGAAGGAAGTTAGAGGTTTCTTGGGACGTCTGAATTACATCACCAGGTTCATTTCACATCTGAGTGCTACTTGTGAGCCAATCTTCAAGCTACTGAAGAAAGATCAAGTGGTAAAGTGGAATGATGAATGCCAAACTGCTTTTGAAATAATCAAGGAATACCTTTAAGAACCACCAATCTTGATGCCTCCGGTTGAAGGAAGACCTTTGATATTATACTTGACAGTGCTAGATAATTCAATGGGGTGTGTGCTGGGGCAGCATGACGAGTCTGGTCGAAAAGAGCACGCCATTTACTACCTTAGCAAAAAGTTTACCGACTGTGAGACCCGATACTTATTGCTCGAGAAAACTTGTTGCACTTGGGCATAGGCTGCTCGCCGATTGAGACAATATATGCTGACTTACACTACTCTGTTGATTTTAAAGATGGATCCGATCAAGTATATTTTCGAGAAGCCTTCTCTCTCCAGAAGGATAGCAAGATGGCAGATGATCCTAACCGAGTACGACATCCAATACACAACCCAAAAAGATGGCAGATCATTTGGAACATCAGGCCGTGGATGACTACCAGTCTATGAATTTCGAGTTCTCGAATGAGAATATCATGTTGGTAACCGACTGCGAAGAACCTGGACCGGATGAAGGACCCAAGGAGGGATCCTGATGGTCTATGTATTTTGATGGAGCCTCGAACGCATTGGGTAATGGCATTGGCATTGTAATCATATCTCCTGAGGGCTGTCATACTCTGTTCACCGCCCGATTATGTTTTAACTGCACCAACAACATGGTGGAGTATGAAGCGTGTATCATGGGTCTTCGAGCTACTATTGACCTAAGGATTAAGTTCTTAAGTGTATTTGGGGATTCCACCCTGGTGATAAGTCATATTAAAGGCGAGTGGGATACGAAGCACCCGAATCTTATTCCCTACAAAGAGTATGTACTGACATTGCTCCCACACTTTGAGGAGATAACCTTTGAACACTTCCCACGAGAGGAGAACCAGTTGGCGGACGCGCTAGCTACCATGTCTTCTATGTTCAAGGTTAGGTGGGACAATGTAGCTCCCCAGATTACCATTAAGAGGTTGGACGAACCCGCACATTGATGTGACATTGAGACTGAAGAGGTAACAGATAAGCCCTGGTTTCACGAGGTAAAGAGGTATCTCGAGGTTCAGGAGTATCCCGAAGGGGCATCTGTCAATGATAAGAAGTTTCTGAGAAGGTTCACTATAAAATTATTTCTTAGAAATGGGATCCTCTATAAGCATAACCATGATTCAACCTTATTACGGTGTATAGACAAGAGCGAGGCAGAAAGGATCATGGCAGAGTTACATGAACTTACCTTCAGAACTCATTCCAGTGGACATACTATGGCGAAGAAAATCCTAAGGGCAGGATACTACTGGTCCACTATGGAAGCCGATTGTTATCAGCACTCTCGAACCTGTCATAAGTTCCAAGTCTACGCTGATAAGGTGCATGTACCTCCGTTTCCCCTGAATGTTTTGATAGCTCCTTGGCCTTTTGCAATGTGGGGCATCAACATGATCGGCGAGATCAGACCTACTGCGTCTAACGGGAATCGCTTCATTTTAGTAGCAATTTATTATTTCACGAAGTGGGTTGAGGCAGCTTCCTTTGCTACAGTAACCAAGAACGTCATGGTGCGGTTCATCCGACTAAATCTGATCTGTCGATATGGTGTCCCAGAGAGAATTATTATTGACAATGGTACAAATCTCAATAACACAATGATCACCAATCTCTGTAAACAGTTCAAGATAAAGCATCATAACTCTTCTCCCTACCGGCTGAAGATGAATGGGGCTATTGAAGCGGCTAACAAGAACATCAAGAAAATTGTGCAGAAGATGACGGTGACATATAAAGACTGGCACGAGATGTTACCATTCTCTCTCCATGGGTACCGTACCTCAGCACGGACGTCGACAGGGGAAACCCCCTACTCTTTGGTGTATGGCATGGAGGCAGTCCTACCAATCAAAGTACATATACCCTCTCTCAGGATTATGAAGGATGCAGGTTTGAACAAAGACGACTGGATCCAAACCCGACTATATCAGCTGAATCTAATCGATGAAAGGAGACTTACTGCTATCTGTCATGGTCATACGTATCAAAAGCAAATGATCAATGCTTTTAACAAGAAAGTCAGACGTCAAGAATATCAAGTCGGGGATCTGGTGATCAAACGCATCATACTCCCGCAAGGTGATCCCAGGGGAAAATGGACCCCCACATACGAAGGGCCATTTATGGTTAAGAACATTTTCTCGGGAGGAGCTATGATTCTAACCACCATGGATGGTGACGACCTTCCTCACCCCTTCAATGCAAACATAGTGAAAAGATACTACGCATAATCAAAGACCCGCTAGGTTGATTGGGCTAGGCACAAATAGGGGCTTCCCGGCGAACCAAAAGGGTTCGGGCAAAAGTAAGGGATGAAAATGAAAAAAACTGTACACCCGGCAAGTTGAAAACTTGAAAAGGAGACTTGGGCAAAAAAGGGTATCCCGGTGGACTGAAAACCAGAAAGGCGGTCTAGGAAAAAATTAGGGATTGAAGCGTAACACTATGTCTCATTGGATCATCTTGCAACCAGACTTCGGTATCAACTATCAAGCTCGGACAACGCCAATCAATCAGATCCACCTTCGGCCAAGTAGCAAAGTGATGAGACGCTTGAAGATATAAAGGCAATAGCAGAGTTGGAACCCAATGGGATTGTTTTACAAAGTTGTTTTTCTTTCATTCACAAATTGTAATTTCTTTCGGCGGCGTTCTCTTACTAGGACGTCAACCTCTTTGTACAAAAATACCTATTACGGGCCAACTTCAAAAATCAATACAATCCATTTTTACAAGAAATTTCAAATTGTTTTTATTTTTCTGTTTTGTTTCGCAAGAACGTCCAATGATTCATTTTTTGATATATGCATTTGAAAATAATGGTTGCTCATAAATATTTACATAAGAAACAAAAGACGATTACTTGCAATTCCAGGAACAGGGACAAACAAGAAGTGTCCAAACCTTGCAGTTACTCTGCCCATCAGGTATCGGGATAGAGCCAGCTTGGGAACATGAGTAGTGGTACATACACTCCCCACAGAGTAAAAATTATCCGAAGGCAGTGATGTTAGATTTCTTGAACAGGAAATTACTCTCCCCAGCTGAGGTTCACAATCGCGAGCGAGTCAGTAAATTTTTCCCCAAACAGAAATTATTTTTCTCACAAGCAGAAATTCAATCTCTAACAGAAGTTATTATCACCAGCAATGGAAATTAATCCCCAGCTGAGTTTATTTCTCCAAGTCAGCAGATCTATCACCAGAGTATCTCCTCTCCAGCAGAATTGTTCCCCCGCAGAGTTATCCTCAGACAGGGTCTCTTCCGGCAGAATATTCACCAGCCAAGGGGAAAATCCCCAACATAGTCGTCTCTGTTCACCATCCCCAACAGAAATAGAGGAACTATGGTTTTTACAGCAGTCAAGAATACCATTTTGCATACTCTCCAAACAGCAGTCAGGGATTTATTTTCCCGGACTCAAATTATTACGTCAGCATTTCATGTTCACGCGTCATGACATGTGCATACATTACATATAACATAGTCTCATTTATTTTGAGAACGTCATCATACAATGCATCTCATGCATCGCACATAACTAACCATGTATTTCTTTCAAGAAGGACAATTATTATCAACAATTTCCAGCAGGTCTAGGATTAACACTCGAAGCTAAACAAAGTAGTCACCGGTGTGACAAAAGCAACCTTACCCAGGTTCCCTCTGCAGTTTCACCCAAATTCATATCGAAGTAACCCTACCATCCAGGTTCCTTCTTATAGCCATACTATCCAGGCTTTCATCTCGAAGTAACCCTACTATCCAGGTTCCTTCTCACAGCCCTACTATCCAGGCTTTCATATCGAAGTAACCCTACTATCCAGGTTCCTTCTCACAGCCCTACTATCCAGGATTTCATCCTGAAGTAACCCTACCATCCAAGTTCCTTCTCACAACCCTATTATCCAGGCTTTCATCCCGAAGTAACCCTATCATCTAGGTTCCTTCTCACAACCCTACTATCCATGCTTTCATATCGAAGTAATCTAACCATCCAGGTTCCTTCTTACAGCCCTACTATCCAGGCTTACATATAGAAGTAACCCTACTATCCATATTCCTTCTCACAGCCCTACCATCCAGGCTTTCATATCAAAGTAACCCTACCATCCAGGTTCCTTCTCAAAACCCTATCATCCAGGCTTTCATATCAAAGTAACCCTACTATCCAGGTTCCTTCTCACAGCCCTACCATCCAGGCTTTCATATCAAAGTAACCCTACCATCCAGGTTCCTTCTCACAGCCCTACTATCCAGGCTTTCATCTCGAAGTAACCCTACTATCCAGGTTCCTTCTCACAGCCATACTATCCAGGCTTTCTTATCAAGGCAACCCTATTATCCAGGTTCCTTCTCATAACCCTACTGTGATCGGTGGATCTGGAACTGACTGTTTAACGCTGGTTCGCGAAATGTCGCGGAAGCAAGAGTCGCCACCGTCTTTTATTTTCTCCAACAAGGAAAGGACAAAAGCACAACAAAATTCCTTATGAGATAGTTTCTCGGTTCGGGAGGTAGATTTATAGAAAGGGAAGGTGTTAGCACCCTTTATATCCATGGTTATCCATGGGCTCTTAGATACTTGCTCATTGTGTTTTCAAAAGTGTTTGCTTTTCAATTGTGAGTGGGTTTGAAAATGTTTCTTTGAAAGTTTCAGATCGACTCTTATATCAGTCCTCAAGAGTGTTTGAAAAATTGCTTTGAAAGCTTTTTTTTGAAAGTGTCGGTGTGAAAAGAAGTTTTGATTTGTTTTGAATTAGAGAAAGTATCTATGATTCATCTACCTACCCTAAGGAATTAGGCTGTGTAAATGTCCTTAAGGTAGTGCCATCCCATCATTGAGAGGTAGGTAGCACCACCGTTGGAGGTGTTCGGGTCAATTCGTTTGTAGGGACAGTGTAGTCACCAGAGCAAAAGTAGGACACCTTAGAAGCTACCCCTATGCCATAGATCATGGACATAAGGACTTACTAAAACGTCCTATACTTGACGACCACGTTTCGAGGGGCAAGGCAACAGTGAGGCGTACCCTAAGAGTGGTGTGTGAATTTGTGCATTGTTTTCATGTTAATATTTGTCTTTAATCATGCATTTGGTGAGCTACGCATTGCTTTTAATTTAGGCCATTCATTCTTTCATGCAAAGTTTAGCAGTTTCAAAAGTGCGGAAATTAAAATGCGGAAAATAAAGTCCTACGCTATTACAAGGCGCGGGTCTATACATCGCCAAATTAACAAAGACCCGTTTTGAATAAAATGCGGAAAATAAATAAATTCCTAATTACTATTACAAGGCTTGGGCAATTACATAATTTTTAAAAGAAACATAAGAATAAACGTGCGAAAAGAAATTAGAATCGAATGTTCGAGGGCGTTGGACCCTTTTGAAATTAAATTGAAATTAAAAATTAATTAATTATTTAATAAAGAAAAGAAGTTATTTTTTTTATGGTTTTTGGTATTTATGAAATAAAGAAAATTAATTAAAATTAGAAGTTAAATGAAACCCTAGTTCTAAATTATTTTTAATTGTTAAAGAAAAATATTCAAGTTTTAACCTAATTTACACTAGTTAATTAATTACATGGGTATTTACAAAACTAATTAATAATTAATAATAATGACAATAAGAAAAAATTATTTATTAAGAAAAAGGATAAAAATGCTAAAAACCCTAATTTCTACATATTTTAATTTGTTAAGAAAAATATTAAAGTTTTGAAACCTAAATTAATCTAATTAATTGTTTAAAGTTTATTTACAAAAATAATAGTGAAATTAATATTAATAAAATAAACATGTTTTTGATTTTTCTGTATTTTAATTTTATTATGATAATTATTTTAGGGAATTAAATAAAATAATTAAAAACAACTAAAAGAATTAAGATAGAAAATCAAGTAAAAAATGTGCAAACCATGGGGGTATTCAGACCTAATTTGGAGGTTTATTGAGCAATTTGGCCCACTGCAATCCAGGCCCTTTTTGACTTTCTGGCACGTGCATGTGGAATGGTTGACTGAGGTACATGGTGAGCCTCTTTGGTGGCCTTCAGATTAGAGCTTCTGGGCGCGTGGCAAGCTAGGAGGTGGGGTTGTATGGTGGTCTTTTGAACGAACGCTGCATGGAAGCATGTTAATGGAAAAATTATGAAATATATAAGGGTACCTGAGAATCGAACCCAGGTCCCAGTACCTGCAAGCCAGCTAATCAACCATCCAGGCTATTGAGTCTCTTTGTTATTATAATAGAACATAAATAATATAATAGAAAACAAGCGCTAGTGGCATAAAGCAAGAAATCACGCGCCAATATTTGAATCATCCAGTCATGCTTGGACACGCTAGCATCGTCTTCCTTTTGTTTATGCAAATAACACCAAATAGCGGGGGTTTTAAACCCCCACTAAACTCAACTTGAAAAAATAGCGAATAGGATATAGGCAAGCATAAAAAGGGCGCGATGGGTGGATTTGTTTCGTTTGGATGTCAAGAATCCATTGGTATAGGTTTTAAGGCCTGATTTTACCATATGTGTAAAACCCCAAATCTGGAGCTCTGAAACCTTAGAGGACGTTAATGGTGGATTCTTATTTAGGCAGCCATACTTCAATTGAGTAGTACCATTAGCTTCAGAATGTCATTGTTAGTATAAATCAACAGTTAAAATGCATGAACAATGCCTGGAAATTAAAACACGATAATTGAAAAGTTCATGAAAAGTGCAACGTGGTTCTACCAATTCTTGAGGCCAGGAGATGTGTTCTTGATTGCAACACGTTCCTTGATGGTCCAACAATGTTTTGGAATCCTTTTGGAACCTTGAAACGAGCTCTAGGTATCAAAACAGTTTTCAACTTTTTGTCAAAAAAAATGCAATGTTGTTCTTCCTTTTCTGCGCAGCTTCTGTGTGTGTGAGCCTTAGGTTAACTTGTGCTTATGTATTTGAATAGAATTAGGTTAAAAAACCAGCCTATAATCCATGCATTGATGATTTGGAGATTTGATTTTCAATGGTATCAATTTCAATCTTTTTGCCATGAAACTATTGCCAATCATGAGAGATATTGCCTTTTTGAATGTGAAACGAAATCCTTAGCACATAATGAATGAATTCTCTGCACAAAAAGATTTGAAAGATATTATTTGATATTTTTTCATATTTAAATTTAATTAAGTGAATTAATAATAATAAAAATTAAAATAATTAATCAAAAATAAGAAAATACATCCCTTTGAGGTCAATGGGTCGTGCATAACCTTTTGGTAATGATTCATGGAAGAAATTGAGGCCCATTAGCATTTTTGAGGCTTTTTATGCAAAGTTGACTTTTCAAAATTCCCAAAAATTTCCCAACTTCCACAAGGCATATCTTGCTCAATTTTTAAGCTTTGATCATGTTCTTTGACATTTTGGAAATGTCTTGAAGTCCTCTAACCAATGCCATTGGTCCCATGTCATTTTGATTTACCAATCTCAAGTTATGGTCTTTGACTTAAAGTGTCTTTTTGTTGACTTTTGAAAATGACCTATAATGTTGAAATTGATAACTTTTTGTGAGAGCATTTCTTGGACTTGAAGTGTGAAGATGAGTTGCAGGAAATGTCATTCTCTTCAAAATGAGCTTTGGATGGAATTTTTCTGATAAACCATGAAGAAGTTATGCCCTGGTCAATTTGCAGTTGACTTTTTCAACTATCCAAAAATGGAAACTTTTGCATCTTGTGACTTTTTGAGCCATGCTTTGAGAATCATGATCAAGAATTGATCAAATGATGTTTGTGGCTTCAAAATAAGATGTTGACCAGAAATTTTGACTTTTGACTGTCAAATGACAATTTTGCCCATACAGTTGACTGTGAAGCATTTAGGGTTTTTGACTGTGCAATTTGATGCTGTGAGTCTTGAAACTTGGCATATGGATGCTTGTCAATGTATATGAGCATATGGGATTTGATTGGACCCTTGGAAACTTCAATTTCTTTGCCAGAACCAAAACCCTAATTTTTGACTGTTAGGAGGCAATTGGACTGTGCAACTCTTGGGAGATTTTGAAGCATAATCTTAGCAAACCTTGAAGAATATGGGAGGGAAAATTTTGGGGTACAACAGTTGCCCCTGTTCAATCTTCTTAAACCTGAGGGTGTAGATTGGCTGGCGTGCCTTTCGTAATCCGTAGGTGGAAGATGATTTAACACTAGAGTGCCCAGAAATTTGCACTCACATAGTAGAATGTCAGCAGCGTGATGATGGGAATGGGCTTACAAATGCCATTTGGAGACTGTGGGGTAGGAAGATGGGCTTATAGATGCCATCGGGGAGGTCGTCGATCGCGTAAGAGATTCCTTAGCGAGAACTTGCGTACCTGAGAAAGAAAATAATTACCCGACCTTTTTACAGGAGTCGACCTTCAAACTCTTTATGTAGATGTGCCCTGGCTAGATACAGGAATCAAATCTTTAAACTCTTCAGACGTGCCCTGGCAGGATACAGGAATCGAGTCCGGAGAATACAGTCGTCAACAGATACACCCTGGCAAGATACAGGAATCAGATCTTCGAACTCTTCAGACGTGCCCTGGAAAGATACAGGAATCGAGTCTGGTAATGTTGGTCGTCAACAGATACACCCTGGCAAGATATAGGAATCGGATCTTCGAACCCTTCAGACGTGCCCTGGCAAGATACAGGAATCGAGTCTGGTAATGTTGGTCGTCAACAGATACACCCTGGCAAGATACAGGAATCGGATCTTCGAACCCTTCAGACGTGCCCTGGCAAGATACAGGAATCGAGTCTGGTAATGTTAGTCGTCAACAGATACACCCTGGCAAGATACAAGAATCGGATCTTCGAACTCTTCAGACGTGCCCTGGCAAGATACAGGAATCGAGTCTGGTAATGTTGGTCGTCAACAGATACACCCTGGCAAGATACAGGAATCGGATCTTCGAACCCTTCAGACGTGCCCTGGCAAGATACAGGAATCGAGTCTGGTAATGTTAGTCTTCAATAGATACACCCTGGAAAGATACAGGAACCAGATCTTCGAACCCTTCAGACGTGCCCTGACAAGATACAGGAATCGAGTCTGTTAATGTTAGTCGTCAACAGATACACCCTGGCAAGATACAGGAATCAGATCCTCAAACTCTTCAGACGTGCCCTGGCAGGATACAGGAATCGAGTCTGGTACTGTTAGTCGTCAACGGATACACCCTGGCAAGATACAGGAATCGGATCCTCAAACTCTTCAGACGTGCCCTGGCGAGATACAGGAATCGAGTCTGGAATATAGCCGCCAACAGATACTCCCTAGCGAGATACAGGAATCGGATCTGGAATCACGACTATTGATAGCAATCATCTTTGTATTAACTTTTGTCCTAAAAAGACAAAATGTTAGTTGTATGCGATGTCATGATGTATGACATGCGTGATGAGATTATATGTTCATGATGCGTATATGCATGCTATAATGTATGGAAATGCGATGTTTATGAATGTATGTTTTTTGTCTAGGAAAATGAATCCTTGACGGGCGCCGGGAGATTAAATCCTGGGCTTGATGTGGAATAGAGTTTCGCTGTTTCCGCTGGGGATGGTGGTTGCAAGAATACCGGTAGGAGAAGATGACTCCATTGAGGAATAAACTTGGAGATTACTCTGCGGGGGAAAATTATTCTAGCGATCTTGCTGGGGAACAATACTCTGGGAAGAGAGGTACTTTGCTGGGATGTTGATAATAACTCCGCTGGGGATACCGTTGTTATGTTGAAGGAATTAATAGACTCCGCTGGGGATAAGAAGACTTCGCCGAGGACGATCTTTCCGTGGCTTTTGGCTGAGGATAACCCAGTTATATCCTGGTAGGGAAATAACCTTTGAATAAAGCCGGGAGACACGTTCGTGCTCTGCAGGGGGGAAGCTTCCAGAATCTATTGGGGATAAGCTTACTACTGGGGAGATTGATTGAACTCTCTTGGGGGGGATCTTTTCAGATTGGACTGGACTCTCCTGGGGAAATTTTTGAGATACACTGGGGAAGTGGCTCCACTGAATGTCTGGTATACCGCTGGGGAACAATCTTAGATCAAGACTGCCGGGGATGCTTGTTAAGAATGTTCGTATATTGCGCTGGGGAATGTTGAGATCTGCTGGAGGATACCCAACTTCCTTAAGGCTGACAGGATAACTCTGCTTGGGGAGAGTGTATTGACTTGCTGGCTCACTTTCTGGGGATTTAAGATATCTTGGTTACGTTCTTCAGCTGAACTTACCTTGGTACCTTGGTGGACAGAGCAATTAGATCGCTTAGATGACTCATTATTGCCCCTGTTTCTAATGTTACCTGTAATTGATCCTTTGTTTCGCATGCAAATATTTATGAGTTAGCAATTAACGTCAAATGCATATATCACAAATTGAACCTTGGACGTTCTTCGCAAAACAAAACAGAAAAAGGAAAAACAATTGGCAATTGATCTGAAAAGTGAATTTGTATTGATTTTTGAATTTGCCTGTAAATAGGCGTTTATGTACAAGAGGCTGACGTCCTAGTAGGAGAACGCCGCCGAATACAGAGTTTATACAATTTTTGTGCAAAAAGGAAAACAAAACAGCTATGTTAAAAGAATAATCCCACTGGGTTCCAACTCTGCTATCGCCTTTATATCTTCGAGCGTCTCATCACTTGGCTGCTCGGTTGATGATGAAGCTGATTGATCGATGCCGTTTGAACTTGATGTTGATACCGGATTCTGGATGCAAGGTGATCCAATGAGACATAGTATTACTCTTTATCCCTAACTTTTTCCTGGACCGCCCTTTCGGGTTTTCGGTCCACCGGGATACCCATTTTTGCCCAAGCCGCCTTTTCAGGTTTTCGACTTGTCGGGTATACTGATTTTTTCATTTCATCCCTCATTTTGCCCGAACCCTTTTGGTTCGCCGGGAAGCCCTAATTTTTGCCTAGGTATGTCAACCTAGCGGGTCTTTTATCATGCGTAGTATCTTTTTACTATGTCTGCATTGGCGGGGTGAGGAAGGTCGTCACCATCCATGGTGGTCAGAATCATGGCTCCTCCTGAGAACACATGTTTAATCACAAATGGCCCTTCGTACGTAGGGGTCCATTTTCCCCTGGGATCACTCTGAGGAAGGATGATGCGCTTGATTACCAGATCCCCAACTTGATACTCTTGTGGTCTGACCTTCTTGTTAAATGCCCTGATCATCCGTTTTTGATACGTCTGACCATGACATATAGCAGTTAGTCTCTTTTCGTCAATTAGATTTAATTGATCAAGTCGAGTCTGGATCCAGTCATCTTCGCTCAGATCTGCATCTTTCATTATCCGGAGAGAGGGTATTTGCACTTCAATTGGTAAGACTGCCTCCATGCCGTAGACCAAGGAAAAGGGAGTTGCCCCGGTTGACGTCCTTGCTGAGGTACGGTACCCATGAAGAGCGAACGGTAACATCTCGTGCCAATCTTTATAGGTCACTGTCATCTTCTGCACAATTTTCTTGATATTCTTATTAGCTGCTTCTACAGCCCCATTCATCTTTGGTCGATAAGGAGAAGAGTTGTGGTGCTGTATTTTGAACTGCTCGCAGAGCTCAGTGATCATTTTGTCGTTGAGATTGGTACCGTTGTCCGTAATGATCCTTTCCGGGACGCCGTATCGACAGATCAGGTTATGCCGAATGAACCGTGCCACAACATTCTTGGTTACTGTAGCATAGGAAGCTGCTTCAACCCACTTCGTAAAGTAATCAATCGCCACCAGGATGAAGCGATGCCCATTGGATGCCGTAGGTTTAATCTCGCCGATCATATCTATGCCCCACATTGCAAACGGCCAAGGTGCTGTCAAGACATTCAGAGGGACTGGAGGAACATGCACCTTATCTGCATATATCTGACACTTATGACTTGTCCGAGAATGTTGGTAGCAGTCGGCTTCCATTGTGGACCAGAAATATCCTGCCCTAAGGATTTTCTTTGCCATGGTGTGTCCACTGGAATGTGTTCCGAAGGTACCTTCATGTAGCTCCGCCATGATCCTTTCTGCTTCAGTCTTATCCATACAACGCAGTAAGGTCGAATCATGGTTTCGCTTGTACAGGATGCCGTTGCTGAGGAAGAACTTTGCTGCGAACCTTCTCAGAAACTTCTTATCGTTGACAGATGCACCTTCAGGATACTCCTGAGCTTCCAAGTACCTCTTTACCTCATGGTACCAGGGTTTTTCAGTCACTACCTCAGCCTCAAGATCACAACAGTATGCCGGTTCGTCCAGTTTCCAGATAATGACCCGGGGAGCCTCATTATCCCATTTGACCTTGAACATGGAAGACATCGTAGCCAGCGCGTCCGCCAACTGATTCTCCTCTCTTGGGAAGTGTTCAAAAGTTATCTCTGTGAAATGGGGGATCAATGTCAACACACATTATTTGTAAGGAATAAGTTTCGGATGTTTCGTATCCCACTCGCCTTTGATCTGATTGATCACGAGAGCGGAATCTCCGAAGACACTCAGAAACTTGATCCTTAAGTCAATCGCAGCTTGAAGACCCATGATGCATGCCTCATACTCCGCCATGTTGTTGGTGCAGTTGAAACATAGCCGGGCAATAAGTGGAGTATGGGTGCCTTGAGGGGATATGATCACAGCGCCGATACCATTACCCAAAGCGTTGGAGGCTCCGTCAAAGTGCATAGACCATCGGGATCCTTCCTCAGGTCCTTCATCCGGTCCAGATACTTCACAATCAGTCACAATCATGATGCTCTCGTCTGGAAACTCGAAGTTTATTGACTGATAGTCGTCTACTGCCTGGTGTGCCAAGTGGTCGGCCAATACACTTCCTTTGATAGCTTTCTGAGTCGTGTACTGGATGTCGTATTCTGTCAAGATCATTTGCCATCTTGCTATTCTTCCGGACAGAGCAGGCTTTTCAAATATGTACTTTATCGGATCCATCTTTGAGATCAACAAGGTAGTGTGAGTTAGCATATGCTGTCTCAGCCGGCGAGCAGCCCATACCAAAGCGCAGCAAGTTTTCTCGAGCAGTGAGTATCGGGTCTCACAGTCGGTAAACTTTTTGCTAAGGTAATAAATGGCGTGCTCTTTTTGGCCAGACTCGTCATGTTGCCCCAGCACACACCCCATCGAGCTGTCAAGTACTGTCAGGTATAGTATCAGAGGTCTCCCTTCAACTGGTGGCATAAGTATGGGTGGTTCTTGGAGATACTCTTTGATTCTGTCAAAAGCCGCCTGACATTCATCATTCCAACGTACTACCTGATCTTTCTTCAGCAGCTTGAAGATTGGTTCACAGGTAGCTGTTAGGTGTGAGATGAATCGAGCAATGTAATTCAAGCGTCCTAGAAAGCCTCTGACCTCTTTCTCTGTCTTAGGAACTGGCATCTCTTGAATAGCCTTAACCTTGGCAGGGTCCACTTGAATACCCTTGTCACTTACAACGAAGCCTAGCAACTTTCCAGATCTTACCCCGAAGGTGCACTTGTTCGGGTTCAACCTCAGCTTGTATAACTTCAGACGGTCAAACAACTTATGCAGATGGTCAAGGTGTTCCTCCTCAGTTTGGGACCTTGCAATCATATCGTTGACATACACTTCAATCTCATGATGGATCATGTCATGAAATAAAGCAACCATGGCCCGTTGGTAGGTTGCCCCAGCATTTTTTAGTCCAAAAGGTATGACCTTGTAGCAGAAGGTGCCCCACTGAGTGACAAAGGTAGTCTTTTCCATATCTTCAGGAGCCATCTTGATTTGATTGTAACCTGAAAAACCATCCATGAAGGAGAACACCTTGTGCTGAGCAGTATTGTCAACCAGAACGTCAATGTGAGGTAGGGGAAGTCATCCTTGGGGCTGGCCCTATTCAGATCCCTGTAGTCAACACACATTCTGACCTTACCGTCTTTCTTCGGCACCGGCACCACGTTGGCAACCCACTGGGGGTAAGAAGTCACTGCAAGAAACCCGGCATCGAATTGCTTCATAACCTCAGCTTTGATCTTCTCAGACATCTCTGGACGCATACGGCGGACCTTTTGCTTAACTAGAGGGCAGTCTTCCTTGGTAGGCAAATGATGGACCACAATGTCGGTATCCAACCCAGGCATGTCTTCGTAGGACCAGGCAAGGATCTCCACATAATCATGCAACATCTGAATCAACCATTGTTTTATGCTGAGCTCCAGATTAGCACCAATCTTGACTTCCTTTCTATCTGTCTCAGTACCCAGATTTATCGTTTCCACTGGCTCTTCATGTGGTTGAATTGCCCTTTCTTCCTGGAGTAACAGTCTTGCAAGCTCACCAGGCACTTCGCAATCATCTTCACCTTCGTCTTCGGCTAAGTTAATCGGATTTTTGAAGTCATAACCGGCAGTAGCAGAGTCGTTACCAGTGAGATCCAGAGTGGATTGGAACCTGTATAAGTGAGTGTATATAAATATAGCTGTTTTGCAATATATAAAGAAAGAAAGAAAGAAAGAAAGGGAGCACAAGATTTGAAATGCGAAAAAACGTCCAAGGTCTTTATTCATGATATATGGAGATGACAAGTAATAAGCCCTCACAAATGAAGCCACGGTGCCCCGGGTAAGACACCGGGCCATAAAGTTTCAATTCATTGTTTATTACAAATAACAAAAGCAAAGGAATTCATTACTGCGTAACAAAAGTAACAAGTATATTGTCTTTTGCAGTCCAATTGCTAGGTCCACTGTCGGCCGTCGGGTAAATCCAGCTGTTGAGCTCAAATTCTTCCACTTCGTCATCATCCCTAATAGCATTCACTCCATGGTCAGGCAGGGGAGCTGTCACTACATTGGGTTTCTCAGGTGCCTCAAACTGTACCTCCTTTGCATCAATAAGGTCTTGAACCTTATTCCTTAGGGCCCAGCAATCATCAGTAGAATGCCCCGGGCTATCGGAGTGATAAGCACAACGGGCATTTGGATTATACTTAGGAGAGGTCGTGTTCACAACCTTCGGAGCCTCTTTGACGGTCACCAAGTTGGTTTATAGCAGCTGCGGCAAGATTTGTGACAAGGTTATACTCAGCCGAGTGTATTCTCTTCTGGGTCTCTCAGCCCTTGGTTGGTTAGGTTGCCGAGGAGCAGCAGCAGGGTTAGCAATTACCACCGTGTTGACAGCTTGGCGGCGCTCTGGTTTGTCTTGCCTTCTAGGCCCATACACAACACTGGCCTCCTTTTTAAAAGGTTTCTTCTCAGAACTCGAGGACGCACCCTTCTGAATCTTTCCTGACTTCATACCAGCCTCTATCCTTTCCCCAGTCAGAATAAGGTCTGTGAAGCCTGCAGACGAATAGCCAATGAGATGATTAAAGAACGGCCCGGATAGGGTCCCCAAGAACATATCTACCAATTCACGATCGGTTAATGGTGGCTGCACCCTGCCAGCCAGATCCCTCCACTTCTGCGCATACTCTTTAAAACCTTCTCCCGATCCTAACGACATACCCTGGAGTTGGGTACGTGTAGGATCGAGGTCGGCATTATATTAATACTGCTTGTAAAAAGCAGTAGCCAACTCCTCCCAATTACGAACCTTGGTTCCATCCAGCTGATAGAACCATTCGAGATGAGTCCCTGAAAGACTCTCCTGGAAGAAGTGGATCCACAAGTTCTTGTCCACAGTATACGGCAGAATCTTCCGCACATAAGATCTGAGATGTAGCTTAGGGCAGGACGCCCCGTCATACTTTGTGAAAGATGGTGCTTTGAACTTGTGTGGGATGATCACACCAGAAGATAAACCCAAGTCTCCGAAATCCAAACCAGGAACTTGTTGAATTTCCATGGCATTCAGACGATCTTCCAACTGCTTGTACCTGTCTTCAGCTGGAGGATACTGTTCCTCGTTAAAATCAGTCTCATTGTCAGAGACCACCGGACTTGGAGCCCTTCCCCCCTGGGGATTGCCTTTGCCTACAGAAGAACCAGCTGGATCAACAACCTCATTCTGCAGTGTGTTACCATACCTCCGGCCCGTGTTGAATATAACAGTTCTCTTCTTCTTCTTCTTGACCAGCAGAGCCTTCAGCTCCTCTTGACCTTGAGCCAAACCCATGATCAGCTCTTGAAATTGGGCGTTCTGAGCCTGAAGGGCCTTGATAGACTGCTCGGTAGATGATTCAGGGTTCATGATGCTGAAATAAACAACGAAGAACATTAAGAAACCTGAAAAGAAGAGTACCTATGATGCACATGATGAATGGAATGCGTATGATTTATGTTTTCAAAGACAATCGGGAATCAACTTTGTAAACAAAAAGGAACACACTTCATTAGATTCAACCTTGAAATTTAAATTGTTCAACAGATTGCCCTTAGGCGTTACATAAAGTGGAAATACTGAAAAAGGGAAATAAAAACTGTAAAAGAACATCCAAAGCTCATCATTGATCCCATGGTCTCCTCTTCTCAGTACGGATGTAGTCATTCAGAGCTCGCTCATTCTCCAACTGCTTTGTCAGCTTCTGGATCTTCAATTCCTACTCGTTGAACTTTTCCCGATAAGAATCCCGTTCTTCTCGCAGTTGCGCCCAAGACCTCTTTAGTGTATCATAATCAGTAGGTATCTGAGGAGGGAGGACAGTTGGAGGAGCCCCATCTTTATCAGGATACTCAAGAATGACGGGTCTGACAGCTTCATATGGCATACCTAACTTCTGAGCACGGATGCGGACCCATCTGTAGTAGGCTTCCATAGGTAGAGAAGTCTTCGGTCCCAACTCTTGTGGGTCAGCTTTGTGAATTCTGTCCCAAGCTTTGATGAATCTACGGCGCAGTTCATCACTATCTTTCTGAAACTCAAAACTGATGTGAGGCACCAGCATCTCATGAGGCCCTGCTCTTCTGGCTCTTCCAAACTGACGGAGAGCTAGACATGGATTATAAGAGATTCCTCCTTGGGTACCAATCAGAGGAACATTAGGATATTCTCCGCAGCGATCAATGACAGCCCCCTCATCTAAACCTCTGAGAGTCCAAACGATGTCATTATCAGTGAGAGACATTAATCTATGAGCCCAACCTCTTCCTTCTTGGTTCTTTAGCACGAACTTGGGGAGGTGCGAAATAAACCACCTCACCAACAAAGGAGTACAACACCACATAGTTCCTCGTCTTCGGGCAGTACGAGCATAGAGTTGTTGCAGGACATCACCCAAGAGAGTGGGCATAGGGTTCCGAGACATGAAGATCCTTATGGCAGTGACGTTAATGAAGTTATCAGGATTAGGAAACAAGACTAGACCATATATTAAGAGAGCCAGGATGTCTTCATACGCCCTAAAGTCCAGGCCATTCCAGAAACTGTTAGCCTTAACAACCAGAAACTTGGCCAAGAAACCCTTGACTTTGCTTCTAGTCACCCAGTTGTCTATTACCTCTTGGTTGGTCAAGGGAAGGGCTGCAGCAATCTCCTCTAGCCTAAGAGTCTTTTCCCAACCAGTGTAGGGAGTCTAATCCAAGATAGGGATACCAAGCAAATAAGAGAACTCTTCCAGGGTAGGGACCAGCTGGAAGTCTTGAAAGGTGAAGCATTGGTACAGAGGGTTATAAAACTGGGTCTGGACACTCATCAGCTGTTTGTCCCACTTTGCCGTGACTAAACTGAGAAGAGAACCATGCCTCTGGATGAAGGAAGTAGTATTTGGAATTCTATTAACCAGCTCTTCAAGCAACTCAGGTGGGTGAACAAAGTTGAACCGGATAGTGTTCCTTCGCATAGGCATCATGATGTCCTACAAAACAGAGCAAAGGTGAAACCCTCTTGTCTTTGAAATGGTCAGTCCTTATGCAGGATGCATGCAATGTTTATGATGGCATGATGTTATGATAAAGCACACCACAAATATTCACAAAGGCAAACATGATAAGGCACACAAGTCACACAAGACAAACCCTTAGAGTTTAGGCCAGCATGGGGTCTAGGTATTACCCTCTTTCAATTTGTTGGTTAAAACCTGTCCTATTAGAAGTAACCGGGTTCTAGAGGATCCCAATATCACTGACTACCCTCAATCGGTCATAACTCCAGCATCGCAATCTTTTCTTGTGGCCAGAACCATCACGAGAGTTTATCCTCAATGGGCATAGCATACTGCTACTGTTCTATTGGCCAAGTTGGGTCATTTAAGGTTCTAAGGTCGGTTGGTGCTTAATGACTCCTCAGAAGACCCATATTCTCCTCGTTGCGACACAAGGGATATCGGTACAGACCAAGGTGCCACACCAACGTAGCCACTGCTTCACCCATGTCGGTCTACGCCGGACAGGTCCCTCACAGCTTATGCTACCTAACAGGGTATCCCCAGATCCGGGTTAGGATCTATGTAACTCCGATGCAACCCACAATTTAAAGAAAACAATTCAGGCAATTGAAAACACAAGTGATCTTAGTCCTAAGGTACACCTCACTTTAAAATTTATTCCCCAGCAGAGTCGCCAGTTCTGTGATCGGTGGATCTGGAACTGACTGTTTAACGCTGGTTCGCGAAATGTCACGGAAGCAAGAGTCACCACCATCTTTTATTTTCTCCAACAAGGAAAGGACAAAAGCACAGCAAAATTCCTTATGAGATAGTTTCTCGGTTCGGGAGGTAGATTTATAGAAAGGGAAGGTGTTAGCACCCTTTCTATCCATGGTTATCCATGGGCTCTTAGATACTTGCTCATTGTGTTTTCAAAAGTGTTTGCTTTTCAATTGTGAGTGGGTTTGAAAATGTTTCTTTGAAAGTTTCAGATCGACTCTTGTATCAGTCCTCAAGAGTGTTTGAAAAATTGCTTTGAAAGCTTTTTTTTGAAAGTGTCGGTGTGAAAAGAAGTTTTGATTTGTTTTGAATTAGAGCAAGTATCTATGAGTCATCTACCTACCCTAAGGAATTAGGTTGTGTAAATGTCCTTAAGGTAGTGCCATCCCATCATTGAGAGGTAGGTAGCACCACCGTTGAAGGTGTTCGGGTCAATTCTTTTGTAGGGACAGTGTAGTCACCAGAGCAACAGTAGGACACCTTAGAAGCTACCCCTATGCCATAGATCATGGACATAAGGACTTACTAAAACGTCCTATACTTGACGACCACGTTTCGAGGGGCAAGGCAACAGTGAGGTGTACCCTAAGAGTGGTGTGTGAATTTGTGCATTGTTTTCATGTTAATATTTATCTTTAATCATGCATTTGGTGAGCTACGCATTGCTTTTAATTTAGGCCATTCATTCTTTCATGCAAAGTTTAGCAGTTTCAAAAGTGCGGAAATTAAAATGCAGAAAATAAAGTCCTACGCTATTACAAGGCGCGAGTCTATACATCGCCAAATTAACAAAGACCCGTTTTGAATAAAATGCGGAAAATAAATAAATTCCTAATTACTATTACAAGGCTTGGGCAATTACATAATTTTTAAAAGAAACATAAGAATAAACGTGCGAAAAGAAATTAGAATCGAATGTTCGAGGGCGTTGGACCCTTTTGAAATTAAATTGAAATTAAAAATTAATTAATTATTTAATAAAGAAAAGAAGTTATTTTTTTTATGGTTTTTGGTATTTATGAAATAAAGAAAATTAATTAAAATTAGAAGTTAAATGAAACCCTAGTTCTAAATTATTTTTAATTGTTAAAGAAAAATATTCAAGTTTTAACCTAATTTACACTAGTTAATTAATTACATGGGTATTTACAAAACTAATTAATAATTAATAATAATGACAATAAGAAAAAATTATTTATTAAGAAAAAGGATAAAAATGCTAAAAACCCTAATTTCTACATATTTTAATTTGTTAATAAAAATATTAAAGTTTTGAAACCTAAATTAATCTAATTAATTGTTTAAAGTTTATTTACAAAAATAATAGTGAAATTAATATTAATAAAATAAACATGTTTTTGATTTTTCTGTATTTTATTTTTATTATGAAAATTATTTTAGGGAATTAAATAAAATAATTAAAAACAACTAAAAGAATTAAGAAAGAAAATCAAGTAAAAAATGTGCAAACCATGGGGGTATTCAGACCCAATTTGGAGGTTTATTGAGCAATTTGGCCCACTGCAATCCAGGCCCTTTTTGACTTTCTGGCGCGTGCATGTGGAATGGTTGACTGAGGTACATGGTGAGCCTCTTTGTTGGCCTTCAGATTGGAGCTTCTGGGCGCGTGGCAAGCTAGGAGGTGGGGTTGTATGGTGGTCTTTTGAACGAACGCTGCATGGAAGCATGTTAATGGAAAAATTATGAAATATATAAGGGGACCTGAGAATCGAACCCAGGTCCCAGTACCTGCAAGCCAGCTAATCAACCATCCAGGCTATTGAGTCTCTTTGTTATTATAATAGAACATAAATAATATAATAGAAAACAAGCGCTAGTGGCATAAAGCAAGAAATCACGCGCCAATATTTGAATCATCCAGTCATGCTTGGACACGCTAGCATCGTCTTCCTTTTGTTTCTGCAAATAACACCAAATAGCGGGGGTTTTAAACCCCCACTAAACTCAACCTGAAAAAATAGCGAATAGGATATAGGCAAGCATAAAAAGGGCGCGATGGGTGGATTTGTTTCGTTTGGATGTCAAGAATCCATTGGTATAGGTTTTAAGGCCTGATTTTACCATATGTGTAAAACCCCAAATCTGGAGCTCTGAAACCCTAGAGGACGTTAATGGTGGATTCTTATTTAGGCAGCCATACTTCAATTGAGTAGTACCATTAGCTTCAGAATGTCATTGTTAGTATAAATCAACAGTTAAAATGCATGAACAATGCCTGGAAATTAAAACACGATAATTGAAAAGTTCATGAAAAGTGCGACGTGGTTATACCAATTCTTGAGGTCAGGAGATGTGTTCTTGATTGCAACACGTTCCTTGATGGTCCAACAATGTTTTGGAATCCTTTTGGAACCTTGAAACGAGCTCTAGGTATCAAAACAGTTTTCAACTTTTTGTCAAAAAAAATGCAATGTTGTTCTTCCTTTTCTGCGCAACTTCTGTGTGTGTGAGCCTTAGGTTAACTTGTGCTTATGTATTTGAATAGAATTAGGTTAAAAAACCAGCCCATAATCCATGCATTGATGATTTGGAGATTTGATTTTCAATGGTATCAATTTCAATCTTTTTGCCATGAAACTATTGCCAATCATGAGAGATATTGCCTTTTTGAATGTGAAACGAAATCCTTAGCACATAATGAATGAATTCTCTGCACAAAAAGATTTGAAAGATATTATTTGATATTTTTTCATATTTAAATTTAATTAAGTGAATTAGTAATAATAAAAATTCAAATAATTAATCAAAATAAGAAAATACATCCCTTTGAGGTCAATGGGTCGTGCATAGCCTTTGGGTAATGATTCATGGAAGAAATTGAGGCCCATTAGCATTTTTGAGGCTTTTTATGCAAAGTTGACTTTTCAAAATTCCCAAAAATTTCCCAACTTCCACAAGGCATATCTTGCTCAATTTTTAAGCTTTGATCATGTTCTTGGACATTTTGGAAATTTCTTGAAGTCCTATAACCAATGCCTTTTGTCCCATGTCATTTTGATTTACCAATATCAAGTTATGGTCTTTGACCTAAAGTGCCTTTTTGTTGACTTTTGAAAATCACCTATAATGTTGAAATTGATAACTTTTTGTGAGAGCATTTCTTGGACTTGAAGTGTGAAGATGAGTTGTAGGAAATGTCATTCTATTCAAAATGAGCTTTGGATGGAATTTTTCTGATAAACCATGAAGAAGTTATGCCCTGGTCAATTTGCAGTTGACTTTTTCAACTGTCCAAAAATGGAAACTTTTGCATCTTGAGACTTTTTGAGCCATGCTTTGAGAATCATGATCAAGAATTGATCAAATGATGTTTGTGGCTTCAAAATAAGATGTTGACCAGAAATTTTGACTTTTGACTGTCAAATGACCATTTTGCCCCTACAGTTGACTGTGAAGCATTTAGGGTTTTTGACTGTGCAATTTGATGCTGTGAGTCTTGAAACTTGGCATATGGATGCTTGTCAATGTATATGAGCATATGGGACTTGATTGGACCCTTGGAAACTTCAATTTCTTTGCCAGAACCAAAACCCTAATTTTTGACTGTTAGGAGGCAATTGGACTGTGCAACTCTTGGGAGATTTTGAAGCATAATCTTAGCAAACCTTGAAGAATATGGGAGGGCAAATTTTGGGGTACAACACCTACTATTCGGGTTCTTCTTCTCTTATCCCCAGACAGAAGTCCATAACACTGTAAGACCGGGACCCGATCAAACACAATTGTTTTCACAGTTCCCCAAAAAGTCGTGGTGCATCATATACCACGACCAAACACACAGTTCACTTCCACTTCCCAAACCGGAATTATTCCCCAGTAGAGTAACGAACAACTTAAGCTCCTAAAGCTCTATTTCTCTCAAGACAGAGACCAATATTCCCCAGCGAAGTTCTCTTCAACAACAGGTATACGAAATCTTGCAAAGGAATCTCTTGTGCGATCGACACTCCTTCGGATGGCATCTTTAAGCCCATCTCCGATAATTCTCTAGCAACTACCAAATGGCGTCTATAAGCCCATTCCCGATATCACAAGTCAAGTATAACTTCATGCGAGTGCAAATTTCTGGGCACTCTAGTGTTCAATCATCTTCCACCTTCAGATCACGAAAGGCAGAGCAACCAATCTACATTTTCAGGTTTAAGAAGATTGAACATGGGCAGCTGTTGTACCCCAAAATTTTCCCTCCCATATTTCTCAACAAATGGCAAGTGAGGTCCCCAAATTGTTTAAGGAAGTTCAAGAGTTGACCAAACAAACTCTCTCCTAAGGCAATCTATCTCAAATTAGGGTTTCCATCTTCATCAAGATGTGTGAACCAAAAAGGACTCAAATGCTCACCATTGTCCTAATATGTTCTAAAGATCATCCATGTCAAGTTTCAAGCCTTGCAGAAGAAGTTTGCTCAGTCAATTGCTCAAATGCCTGAAAATCAACTGTACTTGGTCAAAAGTCAAATGTGGCCCACATACAGTCAAACTTCAAGTTTTTTGGTCAACATCCTCATTTTGAAGTATTATTCATCATTTTATCAAGAGTTGATCATGATTCCTCAAGAATTACTCACAATTCATCAAAACCCAAAAGTTGCTAAATTAGGGTTTTGTAGGAAAAATCAACTCAACTTTGACCAAGCATAACTTTCTCATACTTTATCAAAAATGACCCATACAAAGCTCATTTTGAATAGGATGCAATTCCCTACAATTCATCTTCAGCTCCCAAGTTCAGAATATGCACTCACAAAAAGATATGAATTTTGACATTATAGGTCATTTTGAAAAGTCAACAAAAACACCTTTTGGGTCAAAGCTACATACATGAACATGGAAGACTCAATTGAGATGAGACAAAAATGGTTGCTTAGAGGACATCCTAAGCTTTCTAAAAAGTCCAATAACACCTCTCTAGGGTCAAAATTGAGAGAGTTATGCATTGGCCAAGTTGACCATTTTTGCAAAATTATCAAAAGTCAAATATGCTCAAATTTCATTTTTTGCTAAATAGGCCCAACTTTTTATGCTTTCACCTCAATTATAATGTGGTCCACCACTCAAATACTTATCCACCAATTATTTTCTTCATTTTTCAATTTATTTTGATTTTTCATTAATTAAAAAGTTAATTAAATCAAATAAATGATGAAATTATCAAAGATATGATTTGATTTGTTTTTTTGACAGGTTAGCAACCAAGATATGCTGAGCTTGCAAGATCAATTCGAATCAATGGTAATTGGTACAAAAAGAGCATGATTAGGCAAAATTTATAAATATATCATATGGCTAAAGAATCAAATCAAATATCATCAAAGCTTGAAGATTGAATCTGTTTTGCAACCCTAATTCATTGAGGGATATATAATGAACAAAAACAAGGCAAGAAAAAAAGGTTATAGTCGTGGAAAAGCTAGAACCAAACTTCAAAATATCAAAGAAAAGTGGTGATTCAATTTCCATCCTAGAGGCCAATCCAAGCCATTCTAACATTACCAACAGACTCCTGGACATCTCCAAAAGGGATCTCAATCAATTGCAATCATTTCACGTACGAAATCGTAAGTTTCAGATGCTACGGTTCGCCCCAAAACTTGATTTCGATTTCATTGATTAATGCATCATTAGCATATTTGAATTATATATTCTTGTTTATCATTGAGTTTGCAAGCTATTGGTATTATTTAATTGCGTTTTCAGTACAGGAATCATGATATGCCATTGTTAGGGTTTCTTGGCTCGTTTTAGGGGTTTTCAGTTTAGGCAAAATTAGGCTTTGATTCTGGTACCATGATGCTCGTGGGGATGAGACAAGTTTATTGGTACCAGCGTTTGTCATTTATATTGCTTGTATACAATTTTTGAGATGAACAGGTCTGTAGCTACAACGAAGCGTCCATAGGTAAAAGCTTGTTTGCCTAAAATGACAGTTCGGGGAAGAAGATGAGGTGTGGCAATCATTGGTTGGTTGGTTTGAATTCCGCGCATTTTTTCAAGTTAACCTCCGTGTATTACATATTATATATTACTCTTGTTATAATAACATATGAAGCAGGTGGCACAGATGGTAAGGCGTGTTGGTGTTGAGTGGGAGGACCTGGGTTCGATCCCCATGTCCCAATATTTGTTTCATGTCATTTTTCATCAGGTAATCAGGCGCGTTGCTTAGCATGACGTCCACCATATGCCATCAAGATCCAACCATCAAACTCATCTTCAGCCAAGATCCAATGTCTTTCCATTGAAGGATCACCATACACCTCAAGTCAACATACGCATCAGATTTGGCAAAGTCAAACGGGCTTGGATTGTTTGGGCCCAAAAGCCAGATTTACACCCCCCATAATTGCTAGCAATCAGGCCCACCTCTAATTTTTCTTTCTTATTTTTATCCTTTTAATATTTCTTTTATTTATTTTAATTGACAATTAATTACTATTTTTCATAAAATCTAAAAATCAAGAAATCAAAAATTAGAATTAGACTCTTTTTTATCAAAATTAGTTTTGTTAATTTAATTTAATTTAGTTTAACTTAGGAAAACTTTAACTTATTTTTTGTAAATAAAATTAAATAGAAATTAGGTTAAATTCTTGATTTTAATTCTTTTATTTTTCTCACATAAACAAAACACAAAAATAGGGTTTTTTTTAGAATAAACTAGTTTATTTTTTCATTTAAAATTAATTAGAATTAGGATTTTCTTTTTAATTTAACTATTTCATTATTTTTTATTAAATAACAATACATTACAAAAACATTTTTTTAATCAATTGCAATTAGGTTTAGTCAAGGGTCAAAACCCTAGTCGTTTCGTATTTGGTTCCTCACGCGCTTGTTAATTATTTTTGCCAATATTTTTGTAACTGTTCACTGGTTTGTAATAGTTAATTTAGGGTTTTATTTATTGTTTAAATTCCCGGGTTTTTGGCTATGTAATTAATCCCCCTCCCCGAAGCCTTGTAATAGCGTAGATTTATTTTATCGCATTTTAATTCTTGCAAATATTTAACTGTTTAGATGTATGCTAATAGGATTGTATGACAAGAATGTATGACAAATTAATACGGTTAGAAAACCCTAATGTGTACAGATAAATAACTAAAACAAATCACTCGCACATATCACTCTTAGGGTATACTCTCACTTCGGTTGCCTTCGGTAAACGATCATCAAGCATAGGGTGTCTTAGTGGTTGCCCTCCTGTCTAAAAAGATCAAATGTTGCCTCAGAAATGTTGCCTCGGAAATGTTGCCTCAGAAATGTTGCCTCAAAAATGTTGCCTCGAAAATGATCTTAACACTCTAGGGTTATTACTAAGTTGTCCTAGTATTGCTTTAGTGATCGTACGTACCTTTCAAATTGACCCTTACAACTCCAACGACGGTGCTACCAATTTCTCAATAGTGGGATAACGCTGTCTAAAGGAAACGAGAATAGAAACAATCTTTTTTCGAGTAGGTAGATGCTAGTAGGTACTTTCTCAAATCAAAACTTTTCTCCTTACACTTTTCAAAACAACTTCGTCACACCCTTGAGGACTGATACAAGGGTTATCACGAAGTAAAACATTTTCAAAAACAAAGCACACAAACACAAGCAATTTAAAAATCGGCAAGTACCTAAGAGCCCATGGAAACCATGGATACAAAGGGTGCTAACACCTTCCCTTTCTATAATCTACCCCCTGTACTCAGAATATCTTGAAAAAAGATTTTTTCTGTATTTTTTTCCTTTCCAATTGGATGAAATAAAAGTCGGTGGCGACTCTTGCTTACTGCGACATTTTGCAAACAATAAAACACAAAACACAAACTAGTATTAACAGTCGGTTCTGCCACCGTATCACAGTAACCATTTAAAATGCACTTTTAACATGCATTTGATATAATGATATGTTGTGTTGAACAACAAATGAAATTAACGATCTAATTGATTCTAACCTGGTGACTGGGGTAAAGGTTTCATTATAATCAATTCCTTCTTGTTGAATGTAACCTTGTGCAACCAGTCGTGCCTTGTTTCTGACAACCTCTTCTTGCTCATTCAACTTGTTTCTGAATACCCATTTTGTTCCTATGATATTGAATCCTTTGGGCTTTGGAATAAGATCCCACACATCATTTCTTGAAAATTGATTTAGTTCTTCTTGCATAGCTAGGATCCAATCATTGTCTTGCAGAGCTTCCTCTATTGAGGTTGGTTCAATTAGAGAGACCAAACCAAACATTGATTCTTCAATGTTTCTGAAAGAGGATCTTGTTCTGATGGGATCTTCTTTCTTTCCAATGATCACATTTTCTGGATGTGCTGATGTGATTTTGGGGAATTTATTCTGTGAGGGTTGTTCAGAAATTCTTATATTTTTCAGAGTGTTTTCAATAGGAGGGTCTTCTGAGATGTCCTTTGCTTCCGACTCTTCATAGTTTGTAAGATGATCTTCTGCACTTGCAGGATTTTCATCCTGCTTTGGCTTTTGCTGGCCAAGCTTATCCTCAAATCTGACTTTGATTGATTCTTCAACAATCAGAGTTTCTGTGTTGTATACCCTATATCCTCTTGAGCGTTCAGAGTATCCAAGCAGAAATCACTTTTGTGCCTTAGAATCAAACTTGTTCAGATTATCTTTAGTATTTAGAATATAGCAAGTGCATCCAAAAGGATGGAAATATGAAATGTTGGGTTTTCTGTTTTTCCACAATTCATAAGAAGTCTTTTCAAGAATAGGTCTTATAGAGACTCTATTTTGAATATAACATGTTGTGTTCACTGCTTCTGCCCATAAGTGTTTAGATTAGTTTCATTAATCATGGTTCTAGCCATTTCTTGCAAAGTTCTATTCTTTCGTTCTACAAATCCATTTTGTTGGGGAGTTCTAGGACAAGAGAGATCATGAGAAATGCCATTTTCTTTAAAAAATTTTTTCAAAATAATGGTTTTCAAATTCTCCTCCATGATCACTTCTAACTTTTATGATTCTAAAATCTTTTCCATTTTGCACTTGGATGCAGAAGTCAAAGAACACAGAATGTGACTCATCCTTTTGTTTTAAAAGCTTAACCCATGTCCATCTGTTGTAGTAATCAACAATGACCAATCCATACTTCTTGCCTTTGATGGATGCAGTTTTAACTAGTCCAAACAGATCAATGTGAAGAAGTTCCAACGGCCTAGAGGAAGAAACAACATTTTTTGACTTAAAAGAAGGTTTTGAAAATTTTCCTTTCAGACATGCTTCACAAAGAGCTTCTGAGTTGAACTTCAGATTGGGAAGTCCCCTGGCCAGACTGAGTTTTTTAATTTGAGATATTCTTCTCATGCTAACATATCCCAATCTTCTGTGCCAGACCCATTGCTCATCGCTAATAGACATGAGGCATTTTACATTTTGAGATTTAAGATCAGAAAGATTAATTTTATAGATGTTGTTCTTTCTCTTGCCAGTAAAAAGGATTGTTCCATCTTTTTGACTAACAACTCTACAGGATTTTTGATTAAAGATTATGTCATAACCGTTGTCACTTAATTGACTTATGGACAACAAGTTATAAGCTAATCCTTTTACCAACAGAACATTAGTTATAGAATGAAGGTTACTGTTTCCAATGGTTCCAGAACCAATAATCTTTCCTTTTTGATTTCCTCCAAATTTGACATCTCCTCCAGATTTAAGTTCCAGACTTTGGAACATAGAATTTCTTCCTGTCATATGTCGTGAGCATCCAGAGTCCAGGTACCATGACTGGTGTTTCAACTGAGCTGTTAAGGACATCTACAATATAGATTATTTTCAGAGTGAGAAGTGTATTTGATATCATGTGTGTGCCCAAAACTAAATTGTCTGTGTAGTGGTTTATATGTGATAACCATTTCCACAACAGGCTCAGGTTTATATATTTCTTTCCCTTTGGGAGCTTTATATCTGTGATGCGGTGGGAGAACTGACTTGAGTTTTTGTGTTTGTGTTTGCAAATGTTGTGGTTTAGTAAGAGTCGCCACCGACTTTTATTTTATCCAAGAGGAAACATAAAAAAACATAGAAAAGACCTTTGAGATTGTTTTTGGGTTCGGGGGGTATATTATGAAAAGGGAAGGTGCTAGCACCCTTTTCATCCATGGTTTTCCATGGGCTCTTAGTTACTTGTTTTAGATCACTTGCTTTGCTTTTTCAATTGTTTGAAATGGTGCTTTGTGTGGTTTTTGAAAGTATTTTGAAAAGAGGCCTTTATTTAGGAAATCTTTGTAATGATTCTTGTTTGTAAGAATGTATAAAGATGTTTGTCTTTTGAAAAATGTTTCAATGTTTTGAAAGTTGTTTGGAAATGTTTTTTTGAAATTGTGTGTGTGTTTGAAAATAGCAAGGATTGTTTGAAAGAGATCAAGTAACTAGGAGTTATCTACCTTACTCAAAAGTCTTTCCTACACATTTTTATTCCTTTGACATTGTTGACCTACTATTGTTTTAGTAGATAACCCTATCTTTGGATGATAAACGGGACGGGCATGAGTCATTGTATGACCATGATAACAATATTGTCAAGTATCTTAGCAAGTTTTGAGGGACTTAAGATCATTTGTTTTAGGCAACTTTTGATAGCGTCATCGAGGGACTATGATCTTTTGTTTTGTTTGATTTTTCCAAGATGCCTAGCATGCATACCATGGCCATTTTGTTTAGGCAACCAAGTGGGTGAAACCCTAGAGGTGTTGTGTGTAATGTGTTGTCATTTTTCATGCATTTTTGTCTTGCATTTAGGTCATGCTATTTGTTTGATTTTTGTCTTATCATACAAATCCTAATTTACTAAACATGTATATAATGCGATAAATTGCGTAATGTAAATCTAAACTATTACAACAATATTATGGGAGGGGGGATACAATTTTTGAATGGGGATATTTGCACAAAATAAAACCCTAATTTACTATTACAACCCAATTGAATTTATTTTACAAATAAATAAATAAGTAAATACTTAAATATGCAATAAAATGTAAATATGCAAAAAATGTTTTTTGTATTTATTTTTTATGTATGTGAAAAATAAATTATTTAAGTCTAAAATAAGAAAAAATATAGTGATTATTTTTTAAAGGGGAAACCCTAATTTTATTTTTAAAAGAAAATATTGTTTTCTAATATTCTTTTTATTCATTTATGTATAAGAAAAATAATAATAATATTATGTATAAATATTAAAAAAATTAAAATATGTGAGAAAATAATATTTTATGTGTATAATATAATAAAATAAAATATTTAAGTATTTTAATATTATTTACAAGTTTATTAAAGAAAATAAGTTTTATAAACCTAATAAACTATTTTTATGCCAAAAAAATAATAAAAATAATAAAATAAAATGCAAAAAATCAAGGAAATGTTTTTTGTGATTTTATAATGTTCATAAAATAAATAAATGCAAGTCAAAATATAAAATATGCAAGAAAATATAAAAATAAAAGAAAATGCAAAAGGGGGTGCAGAAGCAAAAAGGGGGGTGCAAAAAGTAGAGACAGCAAGCCCAAGCCCAAGCTCACTTCATCTCTGACCTCCAGATTAAAAACACGCGCGCTGTACTTCAAATCCTGTTCTTGCTATTCTTTGCATAAAATCAAAAACTTATAACATGAAAAGTGTAGCTCATGAACTCACGATTCCAATGATATAAAGAACATGACCTAACTCTAAAAGATCAAGGAGAATTTTAATGGCCCTAATTTCTGACCTAATTTTTTCAACATGTTCAACATCCAAATACTCTTAGCTCAGTTAATATAAATGGAATCTATGCATATGTACAACTCAAGCATGTTAAGGACTACATTTTTGCTTCACAAACCTAAGCTTAAGGATGCCTAAATAGAGAGATAGAAACTTGACAAATACCTTGTTCAGTTGAGTTTGGATATGGCAATCAGGGGACTTTGAGTGAGGCCTGAAGTACTTGTGAGCTTCCTTGAAGTTCCCTCAAGCTTCTCCAATGCTCAGCTTGCCTTGAAGTTGCCTGAATCTCCCTGTAGAAGTCAACCTTCAAACCTTCAAAATGAAAATGGTGAAGCTTGAAACAGGGGTTACAGTTGCAAGACAAAGGCCTGGATAGTTTAGGTAGGAGGTATGGAATGTGTTTGAAGTGATTCAAAGCAAAACATACGAGGCAATATGGAAATGGCTTGTGATTTGCAGAGATTGCCCTGTTTTGGGCAGAAATGGTGTTTTTTGTGTTTTGGAGTGTTTGAGAGGTTGGCAATACGTGCTTCTTGCTTGTTACAATGTTCTGAGGTTGTTTGAAATCATACCAAGGCTTGCTCTTATCAGATACACAAGTTGTATTGACTTTTGCAAGTTTCTTACTTTTGAAGAAAAGTTGGAAGTGACAATGCCAAAGCCTGTACAGGCTTGCTTGCTAGCTGCACATAGTTGGTACAAGTTTCCTGATATTTGTGGATATTGTTTGCAGCAAAATATTAGGTCCATGGCTCAATATTTGCAAATTTACATAAAGCATGCTTTATCAAAGTAGCAATGTAAACTTTATGCCATTTTTGGATTAATTCATTGTACAATGCTCCATTGATCCAAATAAAGCCATTGTCCACTGAATTAGAATTCAATTATGGAGTGTAGAAATGATTAGGACCTTTAATTCTAAGTACAAGCATGCTAGGACAGATTTGCAACTTGAACCATTGTGAAAAATGCCTTGAACAAAAGTGATAAATTGCCATTTTCATTTCTTCGATTCTCCCTAACCATAAATGATCTTTGAAAGTTCTTGGACATTTTGGGAAAGCTTGTAACATGCTATACAATACATATTTGAAATGAATTTTGAGATTCCTCTTGGAACTAGGTGAAAAGTTGCCATGAAGTTAGGTCAAAAATCTGCCTAAATTAGGGCAAAATTTCACTAAGTTAAAAGTTTTATGGATCCCTATTCACAAAATCATAACTTGAGATCCAATCATCTTTTAGGGAAAATTTGTGAATCAAAGTTGTAGGTTTCATGGAGGACTACAACGTTCATGTTGGAAGTTTTGTTTGAATCCAATTGAATCATGGTGAAAAAGTTGTGGAAAGTTGGGAAAAAATAAGAAATTTTCATAACTTAGAAATTTTCTAAGTTATGAAAATTTTTCAAATTAAACCCTAATTTGTAATTTTAGGTTTCTTGATCAAAAAGTTACACATTTTGACATATCTTGATGAATTATGAGCCTTGTCACTTGATTTTGACCAAAAGGTCAAAGTTTGACTTTTCAGTGTACAGTTGATTTTTGATCAGTTGACTGGAAAATTCATCTGTCAATCTAATGCTTTTGAGATCTTTTAAACAATGTTATTATGTAAAGATGATGATATTGAGTCCTTGAAATCATTCTTGAACCCAATTGGTCATTGGCTAGGTTAAAAATTAGAAATTGCCCTTCCTCAGTCAAAACCCTAATTTTGACCATTTTGCCCTTTTGATGATCTGATCAAATTTCTGGAGGAGTTATGATACAAACATGATCAAATGGTACATAGGAGCCTAGAATGTTGTTGTGTATAAAAAATTATGAAGTTTGACTATAAATTGGCCATGGTTAACTTTTTCCCCAATACAACTGATTTTTAGGTCAACTGTCCAATTGACTGGGCAAAAATGTGATTCAGGGCTTGAAACTTGGTATGAGCAAACTTAGGGGTCCAAAATGGTGTATGAAAGTCAAATGAGGCATTGATGGTCCAAAAATCCTTGTGCAAACTCAAACCCTAATTTCAGGTCATTAGTGTGAGATGAGGTCTTGAGCTGAGCAAACCCTAATCTGGTCTTGAGCCCAAGAGGTCTTGTGAGGAAAATCTTGATAACATGAGAGGGAAAATTATGGGGTACAACAGTTTCCCCTGTTCAATCTTCTTGAACATGAAGAGTTAGATTGGCGAGTTTGTCGTTCGTGACTCGAAGGTAAAAGATGATTGGACACTAGAGTGCCCGTAAATTTGCACTGTCAAAATGTAGTTGAGGGAATGGGCTTAAAGATTCCATTTGGAGATGTGATAGAATCTTGTTGGAGATGGGCTTAAAGATGCCATCCAAGTATGTTTGTTGAATTGTATGTTGTAAGTCAAAAGAATGAGTATCATAATGGTGTCCGTGTCTGGAACGTATCTGAGCTGTATCTGGAGACTAATGAGAAATAGAATAGCATCCATGTCTGGAGCGTCTCTGAACTGTATCTGGTAGTTGAAATCTGAATGAGCAATAGAATAGCATCCTCCTTTGGAGCATCTCTGAGCTGTATCTGAACTTTTAATTTGAATAAGCAATAGAATAGCATCCGTGTATGGAGCATCTCTGAGCTGTATCTGAACTTTGAATCTGAATAAGCAATAGAATAGCATCCGTGTCGGGAGCATCTCTGAGCTGTATCTGAATGTTGAATCTGAATAAGCAATAGAATAACATCCGTGTCAGGAGCATCTTTGAGCTGGGGAGAATCATAATAAGTGACAGAATGGCAACCGTGTCTGGAGCGTATCTGTACTATATCTTGACCTTGAATTCTGAATGAGTAATAGAATGACTTCTGTGTCTGGAGTGTATCTTTACTGTATCTGAAATATTTGAATATTGTTAATGATAGGTGTTAATCTTATCCTGAAAAGGGTAAAATGTTAGCTGAAACACAAAGTTATTTTGCATGAAATGCAAGATGCAATAAATATGTTTTATCAATGTTTATGATGTATGAATGTAATGTATGCGCATGTAAGCTGATTAGCTATAATGCTGAGGAAAATAAATCCTTAACGGCTGGGGATAATAAAATCCTGGCTACTGCCGGGGAAAATAAATCCTTGACCGCTGCTGGAGATTCAAAAACTTTGATTGCTGAGGATTAGGAATCCTGGGCGACTGCTGGAGATTAAAAATCCTTGACAACTTCTGTGGGGATGTGAGGATCCTTCATGTCTTGAAGTTGGAGTATTGAAAAAAATATCGGTTGGGAATAGGGGAGACTCTGATGACTTCTGCGGGGAACTAAGAATGAGAATCTTCATTCCGTTGAGGAGTAATGAAAACTTTGGTGACTTCACTGGGGAGTAATGAAGACCCTGGCAACTTTATTGGGGAATCAAGAATGAGAATCTTCCTTCTGTTGGGGAGTAAAAACTTTGTGGGGAAGAAAGCTTACTGCTGGAGAGTAAGTTCAGGAGTTTCGATCGTCTTCCGCTCTACTGGAGAATTCCCTAGGTTGGGGAGAGACAAAAGTTAACAGTTATCTGGTTGATTTCCAGGCTTCAAGATAACTTGCTGGGGAAATGGGGAAACTGGATGGTTTCCGTGGGGATTGATAGTTTTGACTTGACTGGGGATGAAGGTTTCAGCTCCGCTGGGGATCTGTAACTCAAAGCTTTGGCTCCGCTAGGGATTGGGAGTTTGAAGTTTTAACTCTGGTGGGGATTAAGGTTTGAAATTTAGCTCCGCTAGGGATATGTATTTCAAGGTTTTAGCTCCGCTGGGGATCTAGATGATGTAATGCAGGGGATGTTCATGGAATAGCCTAAAGACGTTTTCCTACCCTTTCAGTCCGTCGGTAATTGTTCTTTTCCATCCTGTTTATTTGTAAACAGTAATTATGTTCAACTGCATATGTTCATCAATGAATCATTGGATGTTTTTGCAAATAAAAACACTACTGTAAAAGAAAAAAAAAACAAATAGTTTTTTGCACTTTGAAAGCGGCATCTTTGTATTAACTTTGAGTAAGTTTTTTGTACAAAGGAGACAGACATCCTAGTAAGAGGATGGTGTCATAAAAGTTAGAAAAATTTTATACAAAGAAAGATAGCTATGTGTGTAAAAATCCCATGGGGTTCCCATTCCGCTATAGCCTTCATAACTCCGAATATCTTGTCCATCTGTTGCTTTGTCCGAAGATGATTGAATTGATCAGAAGCTCAAAGTTTGTCAGTGAAGAGATTGTCCTTAAAGTGATCCTGACGAGACATTGCCATACGCTTTAATTCCCTAACTTTTTCCTGGACCGCCCTTTCGGGTTTTCAGTCCACCGGGAAATCCTTTTTTGCCCAAGTCACCCTTTCGGGTTTTCAACTTGCCGGGTGTACAGATTTTTTGTTTATCCCTAATTTTTGCCTGAACCGCCCTTTCGGGTTTTCGATTCACCGGGATGCCCTTTTTTTGCCTAGGTGTGTCAACCTAGCGAGTCATTTATGCGTAGTATCTTTTGACTATGTCTGTGTTCGCAGGGTGAGGCAGGTCGTCACCGTCCATGGTGGTTAAGATCATTGCCCCACCAGAAAAGATGCTTTTGATCACAAATGGTCCTTCGTAGGTAGGAGTCCATTTGCCCATGGGATCACTTTGCGGCAAAATGATGCGCTTGATTACTAGATCTCCGACTTGATATTCTGGCGTCTGACTTTCTTGTTGAAAGCTTTGAGCATCCGCTTTTGATACGTCTGACCATGGCAAATAGCAAGTAAGTCTCTTTTCGTCAATTAAGTTCAACTGATCAAGCCGGGTCTGAATCCAATCGTCTTCACTCAAACCAGCATCTTTCATGATTCTCAAAGAGGGAATCTGAACCTTGATAGGTAGAACATCCTCCATGCCATATACCAAAGAATATGGTGTTTCCCCAGTTGATGTGCGTGCCGTGGTACGGTACCCATGAAGAGAAAACGGTAACATTTCATGCTAGTCCTTGTAGGTGACTGTCATATTTTGTATGATCTTCTTGATATTTTTGTTCGCAGCTTCGACAGCACCGTTCATCTTTGGCCGATAGGGAGATGAATTATGATGTTGAATCTTGAACTGCTCTCACAAAGTGGTGATCATAGTATTGTTAAGGTTTGTACCGTTGTCGGTTATGATCCTTTCGGGGATACCTACCGGAAAATAAAGTTCTGATTGATGAAGCGGGCAACCACATTCTTTGTAACGGATGTGAAGGAAGCTGCTTCAACCCACTTGGTGAAATAGTCAATGGCCACCAGAATGAAGCGGTGTCTATTGGATGTTGTAGGCTTGATCTCTCCAATCATGTCGATTCCTCACATAGTGAATGGCCAAGGAGATGTTAAGACATTTAGGGGAACAGGATGCACGTGCACCTTGTCTGCATAGATTTGGCATTTATGGCATGTCCAGGAGTGTTGATAGCAGTCAGCTTCCATGGTAGACCAGTAGTAGCCTGCCCGTAGAATCTTCTTAGCCATCGTATGCCCGCTAGAATGAGTGCCGAAGGTACCTTCATGCAATTCGGCCATAATCCTTTCAGCTTCAGCTTTGTCCACACAACGGAGCATAATGGAATAATGATTGCGCTTGTACATGATGCCATTACTTAGGAAGAACTTAGCCAAGAATCTCTTTAATAACTTTTTGTCATTGACTGAAGCTCCTTTAGGGTATTCCCGAGCCTCGAGATACCTTTTGACTTCATGAAACCACGGCTGGTCCACTACTTCTTCGGTATTAATCTCGTGATAATGTGCCGGTTCGTCCATCCGTTCAATGGTAATTTGGGGAGCTTCATTATCCCAGTTAAGTTTAAACATGGATGGCATTGTAGCTAGAGCATCTGCTAGCTGATTTTCTTCTCGCGGGAAGTGCTCGAAGGTAATCTGCTCGAAATGTGGTAATAATGTCAGGACATGTTCTTTATAAGGGATGAGGTTTGGATGTTTAGTATCCCACTCTCCTTTGATATGACTGATGACCAAAGCTGAGTCCCCAAACACATCTAAGGATTTGATTCCCAAGTCTATGGCAGCCTTGAGTCTAAAGATGCAAGCTTCATACTCTGCCATGTTGTTCGTACAGTTGAAGCAAAGTCTTGCTGTGAAAGGTGTATGACAACCTTCCGGGGAGATGAGTACCGCGTCGATACCGTTGCCAATTGCATTGGAGGCCCCATCAAAGTACAGGGTCCATCGGGATCCTTGTTCAGGTCCGTCATATGGTCTGAAACCTTCATTGTTGTCCAGTGTCATAATGTCTTCGTCAGGGAAGTCAAACTTCATGGATTGATAATCTTTGATATCTTGATGAGCTAGATGGTCAGCTAGCACACTCCCCTTTATAGCTTTTTGGGTCGTGTACTGTATATCGTATTCGGTCAGGATCATCTGCCATCTAGCTATTCTTCTAGATAGAGCAGGCTTCTCAAAGATGTACTTTATCAGATCCATCTTAGATATCAGCAAAGTGGTATGAGTCAACATATATTGCCTTAGCCGGCGAGCAACCCATACCAAAGCGTAGCAAGTTTTCTCGATCTGTGAGTATCGGGTCTCACAGTCGGTAAAATTTTTGCTAAGGTAATAAATGGCATACTATTTTCGGCAAGACTCGTCATGTTGGCCCAGTACGCACCCCATTGAATTCTCTAGGACGATCAGATACATGATTAGTAGTCTTCCTTCGACGGGTGGCATCAAGATAGGAGGTTCTAGCCAATACTCCTTGATTTTATTGAAAGCGATTTGGCTGTCATCATTCCATCGAACTACCTGATCTTTCTTCAACAGCTTGAAGATTGGTTCACAGGTAGATGTTAGGTGAGAAATGAACCTTGCAATGTAGTCTAGGCGTCCCAGGAAATCTCTAACCTCCTTCTCAGTGCGAGGAGCAGGAATTTCTTGTATAGCTTTGACTTTGGCAGGATCAACCTTGATGCCTTTGTTGCTGACAATGAAACCTAAGAGTTTACCGTACCAGACTCCGAATGTACACTTATTTGGATTCAGTCTGAGCTTGTACTCCTTTAACCTGACAAACAGCTTTTGCAAGTGATCCATGTGTTCTTCTTCAGTTTGTGATCAGGCTATCATGTCATCTACGTAGACCTCTATCTCATGATGTATCATATCATGAAACAAAGCTACCATGGCGCGTTGATAGGTTGCCCCGACATTCTTCAATCCGAATGTCATCACTTTGTAGCAGAACGTACCCCACTGTGTAACAAAAGTAGTTTTCTCCATGTCCTCAGGGGCCATTTTGATCTAGTTATAGCCTGAGAATCCGTCCATGAAAGAAAATACTTTCTGCTGAGCTGTGTGGTCAACCAATATGTTAATGTGCGGAAGTGGAAAGTCATCTTTAGGGCTGGCCCTGTTTAAGTCTCTGTAATCCATGCACATTCTCACTTTGCCGTCCTTGCACGAGCACAATGTTAGCAACCCATTGTGGATAGGAAGTAACAACCAGAAATCCAGCATTGAACTGCTTCATAACTTCTGCTTTGATCTTCTCAGACATGTCAGGTCTCATACGGCAGACCTTTTGTTTCACTGGTGGACAGTCCTCTCTTGTGGGGAGATGATGAACCACAATGTCTGTATCGAGTCCCGACATGTATTCGTATGACCAAGAGAAGATCTCAACATAATCATTCAGTAACTGAATTAGGCGCTCCTTGACACTCAGCTCTAGATTGGCACCTATCTTGATTTCCTTTTTATCATCCTCAGTACCCAAGTTAATCGTATCCAATTGTTCCTCATGAGGCTGAATTGCTCTTTCCTCTTGCTGTAGTAATCTGGCCAATTCCCCTGGCACCTCACAATCTTCCTCACCTTCGTATTCGGCTTGGTTGATCAGATCTTCAGAGTCACTGAAGGCTATAGCAGTATCGTTACCCATGGGTTCCGGAATGGAAGGGTACCTGCATTTGTGAGTGTGGGTGTGTGTAATGGATAGCCGTCTTAAAACAACAAAATGTAAAAGAAAGACAATGAGCACAAAGTGTTTAAATATGAAAAGCGTCCATGATTCATTAAAATGACATATGAAATGAAAATAAGAACCCTTACAAATGGACCTATGTGCCTCGAGTAAGACACACGGTTGAAAAAGTACGAATTGTTTGTGAATTATTACAGTCCAACAGAAATAGAAAAGATAAATTACTGATTCATGAAAGTAATCGGAACAAAGTCTTTTTCTTCCCAGTTGCACAGTCCTCCATCAACAGTAGGGAAAATCCAGTCTTCTAAGCTTCCCTCTTCTTCACTGTCCTCTAGTGCATTAACCCCTCGATGGATGATCTTCACAGGTGGCCCTCCGGCACGGGAGCGGCGCACGACCTTATGACTAGTCGAAGTAAATCCCAAGACGAATTTGTCTGATTTGAAAGGAAATTCCGGAAGCTGCCCCCAGATTATGGATCCGCCTTCTTCCACAGCTGGCCTAGCATCCTTTAACGAAGACATCCGAGGCGGAGGTCTTGTGATCACAGGAGTTGAAGATACTGCCTTGGTCGTCGCTATCTCTTCAGAAACTTCCTCAAAGTGTTGGAAAGGGGTCTCTATGAATTCTCCATCTAATTCCACATAACGGAAGGAGTTCATATGACTGATCATGTATTCCTCTTTGCCATGAACAATTATGATTTTCCCCTGGACAAGGTACTTGAGCTTTTGATGCAGAGTGGAAGTGACAGCTCCAGCATGGTAAATCCAAGGTCTTCCCAACAAGCAAGAGTAGGAAGGATGGATGTCCATCACGTAGAATGTTGAATTGAACGTCTGGGTACCCACCTTGATCGGGATGTCCACCTCTCCGTGGACCATCCTCTTAGAACCATCAAAGGCTCTGACAATGATATTTCTGGGTTTCAGGGTTAAGCCTTCACAATCCAACCTATCCAAGGCTTTCTTTGGCAAGACATTTAGAGACAACCCAATATCAACCAAGACATGAGCTAGGGTGGTTCCCCTACACTCCACCGAGACATGTAGCGCATCATTATGTTTTCTCCCCTTGGAGGTCAAGTCTGCATCGGAGAATCCCAGGCCATTTTCAGCTGTTAAGCTGGCCACACATTCCAGGAATTGATCAGCGGAGGTTTCTTGTGGCACGTGGGCCGTCTTCAAAAACTTGATCAAAGCTTTAACATGTGCCTCAGAGCACAACAACAAAGCTAACATAGATATTTTGGAGGGGATCTGCCCAGTTGTTCAACAACATTATAATCACTTTTCTTAATAATCCTCATAATCTCTTCCATCTCTTTCTGGGATGTTTCAGGAATGACTAATGACTGAGCCTTCGTCAAGATAGGCTCCTGTTGAACATTCTTTCCTTTCTTTTCAGCATCGGAAACAGGGATGGGAATCGCATTGTCATTGTTGGCGGGTACACTAGCGGGTACAGTAACTGGTATAGGTTTAATCTTCGGGACGACCGCGGGTCCAAAGACTGTTGTTGGAGGAGCAATCTCTGGAGAAAAGATTCTCCCACTACGAGTAATTTTGCTTGTTCCGACAATGTTACTGATGTCGGGGTTATCTTCCTCATAGCTTTCTTCTTCAATGGTCTCTTCAATCTGCTTGACACCATGGTAGTAGATTTCTCCACCATAGTTCCATGGTACCATTTTATCGGATTTATATGTGGTTGGCCCTGGCATTGTTATCTTCAACGGAGTAGTCATAGGAGCAGATGTAATCCTAACGGGTTTTTTAAGAACCCTGGAAGGATTGGCGTATATGGTTATTGTTGAAACTTCTAGAATTGGAATGGGTGAGATAGGAGCTTTCTCAAACAAAATTTCCTTGTTATCAATCAGTTGTTGGATTCCTTTCTTCAGAAGAGGACAGTCAAATGGAGAGGACAACAACTTGAGACCCAAGCATCTTTTTGGAAAACTTTGTGAATAAAAGTTGTAGGTTTCATGGAGGACTACAACTTTTATGTTGTAAGTTTTGTTTGAATCCAATTGAATCATGGTGAAAAAGTTGTGGAAAGTTGGGAAAAAATAAGAAATTTTCATAACTTAGAAATTTTCTAAGTTATGAAAAATTTTCAAATTAAACCCTAATTTGTAATTTTAGGTTTCTTGATCAACAAGTTTCACATTTTGACATATCTTGATGAATTATGACCCTTGGCACTTGATTTTGACCAAAAGGTCAAAGTTTGACTTTTCAGTGTACATTTGATTTTTGATCAGTTGACTGGAAAATTCATCTGTAAATCTAATGCTTTTGAGATCTTTTGAACAATTGATTATGTCAAGATGATGCTATTGAGTCCTTGAAACCATAATTGAACCTAATTGGTCATTGGCTAGGTTAAAAATCAGAAATTGCCCTTCCTCAATCAAAGCCCTAATTTTGAACATTTTGCCCTTTTGATGATCTGATCAAATTTCTGGAGGAGTTGTGATCCAAACTTAATCAAATGGTACATAGGAGCCTAGAATGTTGTTTTGGATCAAAAATTATGAAGTTTGACTGTAAATTGGCCATGGTTGACTTTTTCCCCAATACAGCTGATTTTTAGGTCAACTGTCCAATTGACTGGGCAAAAATGTGATTCAGGGCTTGAAACTTGGTATGAGCAATCTTAGGGGTCCAAGATGGTGTATGAAAGTCACACGAGGCATTGATGGTCCAAAAATCTTTGTGCAAACTCAAACCCTAATTTCAGATCATCAGTGCAATATGAGGTCTTGAGCTGAGCAAACCATAATCTGGTCTTGAGCCCAAGAGGTCTTGCGAGGAAAATCTTTATAATATGAGAGGGAAAATTTTGGGGTACAACAATATCCAATACCTCTTTTGTCATTTCCACTAACACCATAGATTATTGAAGCCATTCTACTTCTATATATGCTTTTAGCAAGAAACGTTTGAAAACTAGAGTCATATTCTTTAAGAATATCTTTTGAACTTGAAGCAGAGTCTGAAATAGAAATATTTTGAAAATTTTGAACTTATTCTTTGAGTTTAAAAATGTTATCTTTAAGTTCATAGTTTTCTATTTCAAGTTTCTCAAAATCAGATGCAAGATTCTTTTTGTGTTTCTTGTATTTGATTTGAGTTGACTGTAGTTTTCAAGAAGTTCAAATAAGCTTTCAGTAAGTTCAGTTCTAGAAAATTCAGAGAATACCTCTTTTGGTTCTGAATCAGAGTCTTAGTCATAGTCATCTGCTCTGGTAGCCATAAACTCTAGATTAGCGTATTCATCTTCTGAGTCAAATTCAGCTTCAGAAGATTCTGAATCATCCCAAGTGGCCATCATGCCTTTCTTTCTTCCAAACTTTTTCTTTGGTCTTTCTCTTTGCAGCTTAGGACAATCACTTCTGTAGTGTCCTGGTTCTTTACATTCATAACAGACTATATCTCTCCTGCTTAACTTGTTATGTCCAGAAGATTCTAGTTTATCTTCTGACCTCTTGTAGTTTCTGAAGTTCTTTTGTTTGTGCTTCCACATCTGGTTAATCCTTTTGTAGAGCAGAGATAACTCATCTTCTGACGCAAAATCTTCAGAGTTTCCTTCTTCTGCCTGAAAAGCGTTAGTTTCACATTTTTAATAGATTTAAGGGCGACGAACTTACCGTTCTTCCGAGGCTCGTGTTCATTAAGTTCTATCTTGTGACTTCTTAAAGCATTGATAAGTTCTTCAAGGGATACATCATTCAAATCTTTTGACACTTTGAATGTAGTAACCGTAGGTGCCCATCTTCTGGGTAAACTTCTGATAATTTTCTTAACATGGTATGCCTTGGTATATCCTTTATTCAGAACTCTCAGGCCATCGGTCAGAGTTTGGAATCTTGAGAACATGGCATCAATGGGCTCATTTTCTTCCATTTTGAAGGCTTCATACTTCTGGATGAGAGCCAGAGCTTTTGTCTCTTTTAATTGAGCATTTTCTCCATGAGTCATTTTGAGAGACTCAAACATGTCACATGCTGTATCTCTGTTGGTGATTTTCTCATATTCAGTTTTAGAGATAGCGTTCAGAAAGATGTTTCTGGCTCTGTGGTGATTCTTGAAATCTAACTTCTGTTGTTTATCCATGTTCTTTTTGTCAATCTTTTTTCCGTCTTTGTCTTTTGGATGAGTGTACCCATCTAGGACCAAATCCCATAGATCAGCATCATGACCTAGAAAGAAACTTTCTAGTCTATCCTTCCAGTATTCAAAGTATTCTCCATCAAACACAGGAGGTTTGGTGCAATTGTTGTTGTTCTGTTAAGTTGCCATAGTTTTTCCTTTTGGATCTTTTTCTGACACTGTTAGGTGTTTGCACCCAGAACTAGAGCTCTGATACTAATTGAAGGGTGAGAAAACACTTAGAGGGGGGGGGGGGGTGAATAATTTTTTCCTTTTTCTCGCGCAATACTAATGGAAGGACACAAGTATTTTTATCCTAGTTAGTTTGAAACTCAAACTACTCCAGTCCAACCGCCAAGGTGATTTCGCTTCTCTCAGCGAGGACTTAATCTACTATAATCAAACTGATTACAAATGCATAACCAAACTGTTGTGAATAACAATACAATGCACAAGCCAACTGCAAGTGACTAACACCTCTAAGACTCAACTAGTCCTAGCCCTCTTGAGAAATCTGACCCAACTGGTCTCTCAAGGAACACGTACAAAATTATCTCTTAATAGTAGTGAAACAGAATGCTTCTAATAAGCTTTATCACAAACTGTGATTTATCACTAAGATTGTCGCCCAATGTTTAAGATCTACCCACTATACAATATTGGTTTACAAGTATGAAAAAAGTGAGCGTAAGGTTGTTTCTCGTGGATCAGTAACCTTTCTTTGAAACAAATGATCTTCTATATATAGCTTTCAGTCTTGACCGTTACTGCCTTGAAGAGAGTGTTTGCATTAATGAAGAGTGTTGGCTTGGTCTTTATGTTTCCAATGTTCTCATGCATAGTAACACTTGAGTGCATTAGCCGTCTTAGCATTTAATGACCAACGGTATTGTCAGAACCTGTCTCTGGAAGTTTTAAGAGTTTGCTTCAGTTTGCATTATCAAATGTTGCTTTTAGTGTGCTTCTTTTCAGATCTTCGCTTCAGCTAGCATTATCAGAGTTTGCTTAGTATTGCTTTTCCATCAGAGTTTCCCTTGGAGTGCTTCCTTCAGAGTTTGCTTTATCTTGCGTAGAATGATGTTTCTCTTTTGATATGCATGAGTCAAAATATCATCTTTATCTAGAGAACATACACATCAGAGTATAAAGTATATTTTACAAAATCTATTTCATTGTTATCATCAAAACTCTAAGATATGATTAGAACCAAACTTTGTTCTAACAATATGAGGCATTAAAAGTTCAATTATCCTTGTGTAATCTCAAATCCTAATTTTCAGTCATCAGTTCTTGAGGAGGTGTCTTGAGCTGATCAACCCTAGTGCAGCTTGAACCAAAGGAGATCTTGTGAGAAATTACTTGATAAATGAGAAGGAAAATTTTGGGGTACAACAACTGCCCCTGTTCAATCTTCTTAAACCTGAAGAGTTAGATTGGCAGATCCTCCATTCATGACTTGAAGGTGGAAGATGATTGAACACTAGAGTGCCCAGAAATTTTCATTCGAAGATGGATTGTGAATGGGCTTATAGATGCCATTTGGAGGAATGTTGGTAAACACTGGAAGAAGTATCAGCATAAATCTTTTGTTGATTTATACTAAAACTTGACATTTTACCTGTGAGAAAAAGAGTTAGTAAAAATGCAGATGGATGCATGATGTTCACAAGATGAATCAGATCATGTTAAATGGATTTTGTATGTACATGCTATGATGTATGAATGTGAGATGAATGTTTTTGTCCGGGAAAATAAATCCCTGACTGTTGCTGAAGAGTTTGGGGAAGTTGACTCTTGGATTGCCGTTGGGGATGAAGAATATACATATTTTCAAACTTTGTTGAAAGGATGCTTCTGCTGGGGAACATCTGTTGAACGTCAGTTGTTATCTGGTCGGATCCAGGCTTCACAATTTGCTAAGGATGAAGTAGTCAACTGCTATCTGGTCGAATCCAGGATTCACGGTAACTTACTGGGGAAGAGATAAATTAACTGTTATCTGGTCGGATTCCAGGCTTTGCAGAAAATTTCTTGAAATTGAATTGTTATCTGGTCGGATACATGCTTCACAATAACTTGCTAGGGATAAGGAAGTTAGATGTTATTTGGTCGGATCCAGGTTTTACAGTAACTTTGAAGTGGTAACTACTATCTGGTCAGGTCCAAGTTTCATGTTTTTTTTTGGAAAGTTGCAATATTATCTGGTCGGGTCCAGGCTTCACATTGTCTCTCTGGGGATCATAGTTAACTGTTATCTAGTCGAGCTCCATGTTTCACAATAACTTGTTTGAAAACTGACATTTGGTCGGGTCCTGGCTTTGCTGATTTCTAAGGTTAATAAGGTTAATTGTTATCTGGTCAGGTCCAGGCTTCACAATAAACTATTTGGGGATTTAGTTGTTATCTGGTCGGGTTCCAGGTTTCACAACGAATTTATGAGGGTAATTGATATCTGGTCGGATCCAGGCTTCACAATAACTTGTTTGGGTAGAGGCAAACTCTACTGGGGAAAAGAAGTTAAATCTTGGTCTAGTTGAGTCCAGGTTCTTCTATAGTTTGAAGAGTTAAAATAATATCTGGTTGGGTCCAAGCTTTAGTAACTTAAAATTGAGATTAACTGTTATCTGGTCGGGTCCAGGTTTCAAAAACTCAAACTGTTATCTGGTCGGGTCCAGGTTTCAGCAATTGATGAAGTCAAACTATTATCTGGTCGGTTCCAGGATCTATAATGATTTGAGAAGTTGACTATTATCTAGTCGAGTCCAGGATTCATAGTAATTTGAAATTTGTACTAATATTTGGTCGGGTCCAGGCTTCATAGTAGCTTTTGGAGATAGTAAAGGTTTTGTTGACGACTTTACTGGGGATTAAGGGTTGTGGCCCTATGATTTGTATTGGTCTGAAAGATAAACTCAAGCTGGAGAGCATAGACTCAGTCGGGGAGGACTGACTTATCTTGGTGAGGTATATTCAGTTGGGGGTATCAGGCTCAACTGGGGAATTTTGTACTCAGCTGAGGAGTTATGCTACTCATTGTTTGTTTGGGAAATAAACCCTGTTGAAGAGGCGAGTTCCTTTTGGGAAGAGAACTACAAGGCCTCTACTTGTAAGACTCGGCTTATCTGGGGAAAGAGCTGCCAAGAGATTGAGACTCTGGTTAGAGATTATCCTATACAAAGAGACTTTGTGAGTAAATTTGTTGAGGAGGATGTTAATGAAATAACTCTGTGGGGGTATTCCATATTCATTAAAGAGGTGCTTGTTACTGCTTAGGTCATATGTGTCAAACAGTTTTAATTATGTTCATATGTATATGTTCGTTCAATTTTAGTTATTGGACAAATTTGCATTCAAAACCAAGACAGGAAGTTTGCACTTCAAAGTATATTTGTATTGGTATTTTGCCTGTGAATAGGCGTTTTTATACAAAGAGATGAAGATCCTAGTAAGAGGAAATCTTCGAAAAGGAAGACAAAATTGAAAACAAAAACAAATAGCCATGTGAAATGATCTCCTCGCCTTCCAACTCTACTATTTCCCCAATGTCTTCGAATGCCCCTTGCCATTGACAGACGTTGATTGGATTGATCTTGGACCGTTTGAACTCGAACCTTGGTGATAAAGTTGACTGTGGTGATTCCACGGGACATAGTCATACGCTTTTAATCCTTAACTTTTGCCTTGATCGCCCTTTCGGGTTTTCAGCCCACCAGGATACCTATTTTTTCCCAAGTCGCCTTTTCGGGTTTTCAACTTGCCGGGTGTACAATCTTTTGGATATATCCCTAATATTTGCCCAAACCTTTTGGTTTACCGGGATGCCTTTATTTTGCTTAGGTGTGTCAACCTAGCGGGTTTCTTATGCGTAGTATTTTTTTAACTATGTTTGCGTTTATAGGATGTGGGAAGTCTTCACCATCTATGGTAGTCAACATCATGGCACCGCCAGAGAACACTCTCTTGACAACAAATGGCCCTTCATAGGTGGGAGTCAATTTTCCTATGGGGTCGCCTTGTGGCAAAATGATGCGCTTTATCACCAAGTCACCAGCTTGATATATTCGAGGCTTGCTTTTTTTTTGAAAGCCTTGATCATACGTTTTTGGTACGTCTGACCATGACAAACAGCAGCCAATCACTTTTCATCGGTCAAGTTCGGCTGATCCAATCTCGTTCGAATCCACTCGTCTTCGCTTAAGCCTGCTTCATTCATAATCCTCAGCGAGGGAATCTGAACTTCTACTGGCAAAACAACTCCATGTCATAGACTAGGGAAAAGGAAGTTTCCCAAGTTGATGTTCTAGCTGAAGTGCGGTAGCCATGTAGAGCAAACAACAACATCTCATGCCAATCCTTATAGGTTACTACCATTTTCTGCACAATCTTCTTGATATTTTTATTGGCTGCTTTGACTGCGCCATTCATTTTTTGTCTATATGGAGAAAAATTTTGATGCTTGATCTTAAACTGAGTGCAAAGCTCAGTAATCATAGCATTGTTGAGGTTAGTCCCATTTTCGGTGATAATCCTTTCGGGGATACCATAGCGGCAGATGAGGTTGTGTCTGATGAACCTGGCTACCACATTCTTTGTGACTGAGGCAAAAGAAGCGGCTTCGACCCACTTGGTGAAATAGTCGATATCGATAAGAATGAAGCGATGTCCGTTAGAAGCGGTGGGCTTGATTTATCCAATCATATCAATGCCCCACATTGCAAGTGGCCATGGAGCTGTCATGACGTTCATAGGGATAGGAGGAACATGGACCTTGTCAGCATAGATTTGACATTTGTGATAAGTCCTTGAATGTTGATTGCAATCAGCCTCCATTGTTGACCAATAGTAGCCATCTCTTAAGATTTTCTTAGCCATCGTATGTCCAATTGAGTGAGTACCAAAGAGACCATCCTGCATGTCTTCCATGATTTCCTCTGCCTCATTCTTTTCCATGCATCGGAGTAGAGTAAAGCCATGGTTGTGCTTGTACAATATCCCGTTACTTAGGAAGAATTTGACTGCAAATCTTCGTTAGAATTTTCTGTCATTGATGGATGCTCGCTCTGGATACTCTTGTGCTTCAAGATATCTCATCACCTTATGGTACCATGGCTTTTCCGCGTCAGTGTCAAGCTTACGGTGATGTATAGGTTCGTAGAATCTCTCGATCGTAATCATATGGGCCTCGTTATCCCATATGACCTTGAACATTAAAGACATGGTTTCCAAAGCGCCAACCAACTGATTTTCTTCCCAAGGGAAGTGCTCAAAGGTGATCTCTTCGAAGTAAGGGATCATGGATAGCACAAGTTCCTTGTAAGGATTTAGATTGGGGTGCTTAGTGTCCCAATCTCCTTTTACTTGGCTAATCACTAGAGCAGAATCCCCAAACACATTCAAATTCTCGATCCTCAAGCAATAGCAGCTTTCAGACCTAAAATGCATGCTTCGTATTCAACCATATTATTCGTGCAATCGAAGCATAGTCTGGCAGTGAATGGAGTGTGGAAACCTTTAGGAGAGATGATCACAACACCAATTCTATTACCCAAGGCATTGGAAGCCCCATTGAATACCATAGTCCATCGGGATCCTTGTTTAGGTTCGTCATATGGTCTAGGTTTCATGCAATCGGTTACCGGCATGATGTTCTCGTCAGGGAAGTCGAAGTTCATAGACTGATAATCATCTACAACTTGATGGGCCAAATGATCAGCTAGCACGCTTCCTTTGATGGCCTTTTGAGTAGTATATTGAATGTCGTATTCATTCAAGATCATTTGCCATCTGGCTATCCGTCCGGAAAGGGCAGGTTTCTCGAAAATGTACTTGATTGGGTCCATTTTAGAAATCAACAAAGTGGTATGAGTCAACATATACTGTCTTAGCTAGCGAGTAGCCCATGCCATAGTGCAACAAGTTTTCTCGAGCAGTGAATATCTGGTTTCACAGTTGGTAAACTTTTTGCTCAGGTAATAAAAAGCATGCTCTTTTCGATCAGACTCGTCATGTTGGCCCGAAACACACCCCATAGAGTTATCTAGTACTGTCAAGTACATGATCAAGGGTCTTCCTTCAACTGGAGGCATGAGAATAGGAGGCTCTTGTAGATATTCTTTGATTTTGTCGAAAGCAGTTTGGCACTCATCATTCCATCTGACTACCTGATCATTCTTCAAGAGTTTGAAGAGTGGCTCACAAGTAGCAGTTAAGTGTGATATGAAGCGGGCAATGTAATTGAGACGTCCCAAGAATCCTCTAACTTCCTTTTCAGAATGAGGGACTGGAATTTCTTGGATGGAATTTACCTTGGCAGGATCAACTTCAACGCCTTTATTGCTGACAACAAAACCTAGAAGCTTTCCAGATCGTACTCCAAATGTGCACTTGTTAAGGTTTAACCTCAGCTTGTACTTTTTCAACCTTTCGAATAGTTTGTATAGGTGATCAAGATGTTCTTATTCATTTTGTGATCTGGCAATCATATCATCCACATAGAACTCTATTTCATGATGAATCATGTTATGAAACAAAGCTACCATAGCTCTTTGATATGTTGCCCTTGCATTCTTCAATCCAAACGGCATGACCTTGTAGCAGAAGGTGCCCCATTGTGTAACGAAAGTAGTCTTCTCCATATCTTCGGGAGCCATCCTTATTTGATTATAGCCTGTGAAACCATACATGAATGAGAAGACTTTATGCTGAGCAGTATTATCGACCAAGACGTCAATGTATGGTAGAGGGAAATCATCCTTGGGGCTTGCCTTATTCAGATCCTTATAGTCTATGCATATATGAACTTTTCTGTCCTTGTTCGACACTAGCACCACATTACAACCCATTGGGGATATGATGTCACAGCTAGAAATCATGCATCAAACTGTTTCATTACTTCAGCTTTGATCTTCTCAGACATATCAGGCCTCATGCGACAAACCTTTTGTTTAACAGGAGGGAAGTCTTCCTTTGTCGGCAGACGATGAACTACGATGTCGGTATCTAAACCAGGCATATCTTTATAAGACCAAGCAAATACTTCCACATAATCATGCAACATCTGAACCAACCTTATCTTGACACTGTCTTCTAAGTTAGCGTTGATCTTGATTTCCTTCTTATCTGCCTCACTACCCAGATTGATGACTTCAACTGACTCTTTATGCCGTTGAATAGTTTTTTCCTCTTGTAATAGAAGCATGGCTAGTTCTCCCAGTATTTCACAATCTTCTTCGCCTTCGTCTTTGGCTTGGTTGATTGGACATTCGAAGTCGTAGTCGACAATAGTAGAGTCATTGGCAATAGGATCCATAGTGGATGAGGACCTGCAAGAATGTGTATGTGTGCATGTAAGATACATGGTTATTTTTTGAAAATGTATTTGAAAGAAAAGAAATACAATGAACACAAATATTTGAATGCAAAAGAGTCCAATGTACTGAATGATCATATGATTAGATGAACATAAATAAAACCCTTGACAAATGGACCAAAGTGTCCCGTGCCAGGAAAATGGCTGAAAAGTCATTGTTAAAATATTACAGAGAAAATGTTCTTGAATTGAAAGAAAAGCAATAACAAGTAGATTACTCCTTAATGAAGGAGATGGGCACAAAGTCCTTTGCATGCGAATTCTTTAGCTCCGTTGTAGTTGGATACACCCAATCTTCAAATGCAGCTTCTTCATCAGAATCACCTACGGCATTGACTTCATGGCTTCCAATGTGGAGAGGTGGCTTTCCACTACGAGGACGCCTCACTTCCTTTTGAACTTTGTTGGTGAAGCCCAAACCGAACTAGTCTGCTTTAAATGGGATATCGAGGAGTTTTCCCCAAGTATCGCAGTTTCCTTCTTCAATTGCTGCACGGGTATCCTTAACTTAAATCATCTTCGGTGTGGCCTTAACAGCTTTAGACTCATCAGAAGAACATTTGGTAGCAACAATCATCGGTGGCATGACTTCAAAGGCTTGACATGGGGTTTCAATAAATTCCCCATCCATATCTACGTATTTGAACGAGTTAGGGTGACTTACCATAAACTCTTCTTCTTCACAGATGGTGACTATTCTTCCCTTGACTGGATATTTGAGTTTCTGATGGAGAGTTTAGGTTACTGCCCTAGCTTTATGGATCCACGGGTGACCTAACAGACAAGAATAGGCAGGATGGATATCCATAATATAGAAGGTGGAGTTGAAGACTTGGGATCCCACTTTGATTGGAAGATCTACTTCCCCATGAACAATCCTCTTTGATCCGTCAAACACCCTTACAATGATATCGCTTGGTTTCAAGACTACACCTTCACAGTCTAGACGGTCTAATGCCCCCTTGGGTAATACATTCAGAGAATAACCAGTGTCGACTAGCACATGTGCTAGGGTAGACCCTTTACACTCGACTTAAACATGTAAAGCTTTATTGTGATTCTCCCCAAGAGGTGTTAAGTCAGCATCTGAAAATCCCAAGCCATTATCAATTGTCAGGCTAGCCATGCAATTCTCAAATTGATCCGTTGTTGTCTCATGGGGAACATGAACCTTTTTTCAGGAATTTGATTAATGTCCGAGCATGGGCATCGGAACAAGGCAGTGATGACAACATTGAAATATTAGAAGGGGTTTGCCCCAACTGTTCTACAATCTTGAAGTTGCTTCTTTTTATGATCTTCAAGATCTCGTCCATCTCGTGAGCGGAGGGCTCTCCATCAACAACATCCTTGGAGGGTACTTCAATCACATCAGGCTCAAAAACCTTCTCCTTCCCTCTTGTATTGGTACTTGGCTTAGCAACAGTAATGCGGATGGGTGTCCTTGTAACAACTGGTGGTGAGATATTGGGTGAAAATATTCTCCCAGTTCTAGTTACTTTGCTTGAGCCAGCTATGTTATCAAAATTGTCATCTTCTTTTTCTTCGATCCAAGCGTCTTGTTTAATCCCATGATAAAATACTTCAGCACCATAATTCCATGGTACTGCCTTGTTTGAAAAATAGGGAATTGGTCTGGGATTGGTAATTATTAAGGGAGCAACATTGGGTTCAATTGAAATCCTAATAGGACCTTTGGAAGTGATCCTAAGAGGCTTGTTTGAGATTGTAATAATGGAGAGGTCTTCACATTTGTTAATTAAACTCTTGGCAAGTGGAGTCTTCTCAAATAGAATTTCGTGGCTATCCATCAGGCGTTGTATGCCTTTCTTCAGCCCTTCACATCCATTGAGTTGTCTTGTACAACACACACAATCTTTTACACAGCCAGGGAAGATCCCAGCTTTTAACAGATTGTTTTTTATTATATTCAGCGGAGTAGTCAATTCTTCAACAGAGGCAACAAAAATTGTATCTTCAACAACATTAACACTCTTTTCATGCTTCAGCATCGGAGCGGTAATTACATTCAGTGTTGGAAGAGGATCAAATTCAATAGTCTTGTTGTCAATCAAATCCAAGATTTTGTTCTTCGAAGCCCACCACTGGTCAGTCTCATGCCCGAGGCTGCTCGAGTGGTAAGCACACTTAGCATTCAGATTATACTTTGGTGACGAGGTATCAGGGTTGGCGGGAGGATTGCGCAACATCACTAAATTAGCCTTGATAAAATGTTGTAAGGCTTGAGACAATGACATGCCTAACCTCGTAAATTGTCTTCTTGGAGTTTCAAAACATTGATGATTTGCAGATGGTCTTGGAGTAGGTGTTGGATTAGAGATTCGGACGGTATTGACAGACGAATGATCATTCTTCATGGTACGGGCCCTTGCCCCATCACAACATTGACTTCCTTTCTTGCAGCAAAAGGTTTCTTGATAGGATTGGAAGTGGAGGTAGACGCCACAGAGATCTTCCCACGTTTTATGCCACTTTCAACTATTTCACTGGTTAAGATTAATTCGGTGAAACTAGAAGAAGAGCAGCCAACCAACAGATTAAAGAAAGGCCCATATAAGGTGCCCATGAACATGTCGATGTGCTCTCTATCAGTCAAGGGCGGTTGGACCCTACTAGCAAGGTCTCTCCACTTTTGCACATATTCCTTATATCCTTCATTCTTTCCCATGGTCATATCTTGTAATTGAACCCTCGTTGGCGCCAAGTCAGTGTTGTACTGACACTGATGGTAGAATGCGGTAGCTAAATCCTCCCAAGTATTGATACGAGATCCATCCAACTGATAAAACCATTCAAGTAGCGTTCCAGCCAAGCTCTCTTGGAAAAAGTGAACCCAAAGCTTCTTATCAGTAGTGTGCGGATGTATCTTGCGCACATAAGATTTCAAATGGTGTTTTGGACAAGAAACTCCATCGTACTTTGCAAAGACTGGTATTTTGAATTTGTGGGGGATGACTACCCCAGAGATCAAACCTAAATCATCAAAATCTAAACCGGGGACGGCCTGAATTTCAACAACTTTCAATCTGTCTTCTAATTGCTTATATTTGATATCAGCAGGTGGATACTGCTCGTCGAAATAATCATCATCATATACTTGATCATTGACATAGTCAGCCTGAGTACTCTTCACCTTGCCAATCTGGTTCTCATCCTCTTCAGATGAGTCTCCTCCTACTGGGATTTGACGGACTGTCTCCTTGAACCTTCTACCCATGTTGAGTAGAGCTTTCTTCTTGGGATTTTTCTTAACGGCCTGCAAAGCCATCATATCTTGCTGCCCCTTGGCTAGGGCCAGTAGAGTTTCCTAGAACTGAGAATTTTGGGCTTGGAGATCCTTCACAATTTTCTCTAGATCCATCTTGCTGAAATAAACAGCAGAAAGATAAGGAAACCTGTTATGCGAAAACCTGGCATGTTATGATGCATGGAATATGTATATGAAAATGATTTCAAGGATTAATGAGATTTAAATTTGTATAGACAAAAGAATGAACAAACGTTAATTTTCATTAAACAAAACAAGAAAGATTACATCATGCCTCTTGGGCTTACAAAATAACTTTCTAAGATAAAAAGATTGAACGCATCCTCTTCGGTGCGAGATAGGAGTTCACCCTTTGCTCTTGTTGTAGCTGCTTCATAAGCTCCAAGACCCTCTTCTCACTAGCATAGAATTGGGCTTCAAAAGTATCTCCTTCTTCCTTAAGATGAATCCACCCTTTTTGCAAGTCTTCGAGAGAGGTAGGCATGTTGGGATGGAGGATAGTGTAGGGAATATCTCCTTCAACCACATGCTCCATGATGACTGGTAAGATGGAAGGATAAGGCATCACAAGTTTCTGAGCACGAGCTCAGACGCATTTAAGGTAAGGATCGAGGGGAATGGAATTCTTGTGCCCCAACGTCTTGCTATCTACCTTGTTCAACATCCTCCAAGCTCGGATAAACCTCTGGCAGTAACCTTGATCGTCATTCTCGTAGTCAAATACCACTCCTTGGATAAGCATCTCATGTGGACCATCCCTTCGGGCATAACCAAACTTTCGTAAGGCCAAGCAGGGGTTGTAAGTGATACCTCCTCTGATGCCAAGTAAGGGGACATTAGGGAATTCTTCACAATGGTCGACAATAGTAACATTCTCCAAAGATCGGGAACACCAATGAACATCTGAATGTCAGAGAGTCATCAACCTATGGGACCACCTTGAACCTTGCTCATTTTTCAACACAGATTCGGGAAGATGCAAAATAAACCATCTTTCCAAGAGAGGAGTGCAACACATGAGGATACCTCTCTTCCTCATAGTGCAAGAGTGAAAAGAATGTAGGATGTCTCCTAACAAAGTAGGCACCGGGTTACGAGACATAAAGATTTTGACGGCGTTTACATCTATGAGTTGGTCAGGATTTGAAAACAAAACCATACCACAAATGAGAAGGGCCATAATTTCATCAAAAGCTTGTAAGTCCAAGGAGTTCCAACAATCTTGAGCTTTCTCAAACAAAAACTTGGCCAAGAAACCTTTGACACCACTCCTTGTTTCCCAATTAGTTGTGACATCAGATTGTTGCAAGTGTAAGGCTTGAGAAATCTCTTCAGGTTTTGGATCTCTTTCCGTACCGTTGAAGGGTAGTTGATTGAGAATGGGAATCCTCAAGATTTGGGAGAATTCTTCCAAAGTAGGCACAAGTTGATAATCGGGAAATGTGAAGCAATGGTGTAGAGGATCAAAGAATTGGAAGAGCACCTTCATCATATCTTCATCAGTGTTGGAGGTAACCAAGTTTATGAGGAGACCATGTCTTTAGGTAAATGGAGAATTCTCAGGAACCCTTGATGCTAACTCTTTGAGTTGAGGATGGATCCTTACGAGATTGACTTGAATGGTTTTCCTGCGAATAAAATCCATGTCTTACAAAACAGAATAAAGATAAATCCCAAAAATCCTTGAAATGGTTAGTGAGTATGAGTATGATGTTATGATGTTTATGATGTTATGTACAAGTAAATATATACAAACAAAACAAACAAGTCCTTAGGTTTAGGCTTGCATGGAGTCTCATAGGTAAGTACCCTTTTGAAGTTTAGTTGGCTCAAACCTGTCCTAGATATAGTAATCGGGTTCTAAGGGAGCTCAATATCAATGGTTTATCTTCTCAGGCATTGTTTCAGCGCAAGCCTCTTTAATGGCGATGAAAATATGCCAAAAAGCTAAACCTCAATGAGTGTAGTATCGAGTATCTACCAACTTCGGACCGCACCAAATCCGGTCATCTCACTACGTCCTAATGGCCAAGTTGGTCAAGTAAAGGTTCTAAAGTGAGTTAGTGCTTCATGATATCACTTAGCGGTCCCGTATTCTCCTTGACTACTCAAGGGCTACTGGTACCCACAAATATGTCGCACTAACGTAGCTATTGCTTAGACCATGTTGGTATAACCCGCACAGTTTCCATAATGCATTTCTACTTACCTATAAGGTATCCCAAATCTGGATAGAGGATTTAAACCTAAACAAAGAACCAAAATATAAAGCATACAAGTCAAACAATGAAAGCTAGTAAAGGTGATATAGCCCTAAGGTTACCCCACTTTTAAGTTTTCGCCAGCAGAGTCACCAATTCTGTGATACAGTGGGAGAACTGACTTGGGTGTTTTGCATTTTATCGCAAATGTTGCAGTTACAAGAGTTGCCACCGACTTTTCTTTTATCCAAAAGAAAAGGCTGAAAAGAACAGGAAAGACCTTTGAGACTATTTCTTGAGTTTGGAGGGTAGATTATGAAATAGGAAGGTATTAGCATCCTTTTCATCCATAGTTTTCTATGGGCTCTTAGTTACTTGCTAGATCACTTGCTTTTGTTTGAAAATGTGCTTTGTGTAGTTTTTGAAAGTATTTTTAAAAGGCGTCATCGTTTAGGCAAACTTTGTAATAGTTCTCGTTCGTAAGAACGTATACAAAGTGTTGAGCTTTTTGAAAATGTTTCAAGTTTGAAAGATATTTTGAAAGTGTTTTTGAAAGTGTTGGTGTTTGTTTGGAAAATAGCAAGGATGTTTGATTTGAAAATGAGAAAGCAAGTAGGAACAATCTACCTACTCAAAAGTCTTAGTTCATTTCTTCCTTTCCTTTGATATTGCTATCTTACCATTGATTTGGTAAGAAGCCCTATCTTTGGTTGTAAAGGGACAGACATGGGTCATCGTATAGTCATGATAGCAATGTTGTGAGATATCTTAACATTTCTTTTTGATGGACTAAGATCATTTTGAAAGGCAACTTTGATAGCGTCATCGAGGGACTATGATCTTGTATTTTTTGATTGCTTTTGCTAAGATACCCCTCATGCATAACATGGCCATTTTTATAAGGCAACAAAATGGATTTACCCTAAGGGTGTAAGTGTGCAAGTGTGTTGATTTACATGGAATGTTTTGTCTTGAATTAGGGTTTTCTAACTTGTTGATTTTAATATTTCCATACAAACCCTAATTTACTAGCATTTATATATAAAGCATTAAATTGAGGAAAAATAAAAAAATACTAAGCTATTACATCATTAGGGGAGGGGTATACAAATTTACAAATGAGGATTTTGCAAGAAAATTAAATCTAATTAACTATTACAACCATATTGAATAAATATACAAAATTGAAGATAAAATGCAAGAATGCAAAATGGAAAAATAAATGATTTTTATTTGATTTTTTATGAAGTGTTTTAATCTTGACCTAATTAAGAAAATAATTAATAAAAATCAAATAAAATTAACTTAAACTAATTAAGAAAAGAAATTAACTAAAAAGATTTTTTAGGGTTTTTTATGAAAAAGTTTTAGGAATAATATAAAAATTATTTAATTAAAATAAACCTAAATTCTAAATTAATTTAAATTTACAAGAAAGTAATATAATATAATAATTAAACCTAATTATTTAAATATTAATTAAAAAAAGAAATTAATTTGTTAAGAAAATTGTTTTTGTTCTTTTTAGTTAATAATAAGAAATAACAAAAAAATATGAAAGTAAAATAAACTAAAATAAAAATAAAATGAAATAAAGAAATAATGGGCCAGGGTGTATGAAACATAACCAGGGGGAGTCAGCAAAAATAAAGGCCCAAAGGAGGAAAGCCCAACACCTGTTACAAACAAAAAAAGGGAGAGAAAAACAGAAAATATAGAAAAAAATGGTAAAACGGACGCTGGGGCTCGAACCCAGGTCCAAGGGTGACAGGCGCGGGCTTTAACCACTGGGATGGTGATACATCCGTTAACTTGTACACAATAATAAATACATAACACAAGTTTTGCCCTGACTGTACTTTATCTTCAACCTGCAGCCAAAGAATCTGTAACTTTCTCATTCCTCAACCATTTTCAAATATGTAAACATGAAGCTTATGCATTTTCCCACCAAAATCCAACCATGTAACTAATTTAAGCTAACATTCAAAGATAAGGATGAATTTATGAAAGTACCAAATTCTGACCTAAACGTTTCAGCAAGTTCAAACTCAAAATTCTCCATGCTCAAGCAACTTAAGTGAAATCTATGGACATGTATAGTTTCGGGGCAATGATATCTATGTTCTATCTTCACAAATGTAAGCCTAACAATGCCTAAATAATGAGATATAAGTTAAAGAAAAATACCTGAAACCTGGAAATCGTGAAATGAGTTTGAGCTTGTTTCAAGTGATGGTGATGATCAGGTTAGCTTCCTTGAACCTCCAGGAAGCTAATGTAATGGCTGGCTTGAACTGAAAGTGGCTGGAATGGTCTGGAGAAGTCCAACTGCAATGCTCTATTTTTGAACTTAGAATTTGATGAAGATGATGTTACAATCGTGTAACAGGGACATGGATGGCTTATGTATGATGTTTGGAATCTTTTGGAAGCAAAAGGCCAAGAAACGCATGAGTGGTTTTTGATTTTGGGATTTCTGGCCAGAATATGCAACAATGGAGGTCTGTTATGCAAATATGACTTTGGGGGAGTTTGAGAGATTGTGTATTCGTGTCTTTGCTTGCAAACAACTTTTATAATTATATGGAAAAGGTTGTCACACTTCAGAGGGTCAGAAGCACAAGCTATAGACTTATGGCTATGTTACTTGATTTTGAAGAAAAGTGTAAATATAGTTTCAAGGCAAAGTACAAGCATGGACTGAGTTGTTAGAGGCTTTTGACAAGTTTCTTATGACTTTTAGATTGTGTGTTATCAGAAGAAAACAAGTGCAAAGCTCAAGAATTTACTTTGTGCAAAAAAGCCACTTTTCCAAAATGGCAATGTTGCCTTTCTTCCTAAAATGGTATTAAGCATGGGCAATGCATTGAATGCTTGGATTAAAGCTTCTAACAGCTGTGAAAACATTTAATTATGGAGTGCAAAACAAGTTTGAGGCCTTCAAAGAAAAGATTATGCAGCCTAGACTTAGATTTGAATTCTTGTTCATCATGGAAATGGCTTGTAAATCAATAATGAAACCCTAACTTCATCTCTTCGATTCTCTTTGCTCAAACATTATCTTAATGATTTCTTGGACATTTTGGAAAGCTTGTAACATTCTCTACAACCTCTATGTTGGCCACTTTCGAAAATTCCACTTGGAACTATTTGAATCATTGCCATGAAGTTAGGTCAAAATCCTGCCTAAACTAGGGCAAGATTTTACTAAGTTTCCAAGTTTCATGAACATGTATTCATAAAATCATAACTTTAAATCCATACATTTCTAGGAGAAGTTGTGTTCTACAATATTTTATATCTCATTGAGATATACAACTTTCATGTTAAAAGTTTCCTTTGAATCATCTTACATCATGGTGAAAAATTGGCTCAATGTTGTGAAAAAAATATGAAATTTCCAACACTTAGAAAAAATTTCTAAGTTTAGAAATTTTGACATTTCAAAATGAAATCTTGAATTTTTGATTTCTTGATGAATAAGTTTCATGTTTTGAAATGTTTTGATGAATTTTAATCTTTGACATTTGATTTTGACCAAAAAGTCAAAGTTTGACTTTTCAGTGTACAGTTGATTTTTGATCAATTGACTGGAAATTCATCTGTCAACCAATTGGGCTTGAGGAATGTTTTGAGCCATGTAATTAGGTCAAAATTATGCATTTGAGTCCTTGAAATCATAACTTAAACCAATCAATCATTTTCTAGGTCAAAAATCAGAAATTGCTCTTTCTTAGTCAAAAACCCTAATTTTGACCATTTTGCCCTTTTGATGATCTGATCAAATTTCTTGAGGAATCATGGTCCAAACTTGATCAAATGACATATATGAGTTCATAATGTTGACATGGGCCAAAAATTATGAAGTTTGATTGTAAATTGACCACAGTTGACTTTTCCCCAATACAACTGATTTTTAGGTCAACTGATCAATTGACTGAGCAAAAATATGATCCAAGACTTGAAATTTGACATGAACAAATCTTGAGGGTCCAAAATGATCCATGAAAGTCATATGAGGCATTAAAAGGTCAATTATCCTTGTGCAATCTCAAACCCTAATTTTCAGTCATCAGTGCTTAAGGAGGTGTCTTGAGCTGATCAACCCTAGTGCAGTCTTGAACCAAAGGAGATCATGTGAGAAATTACTTGATAAATGAGAAGGAAAATTTTGGGGTACAACATAAATGTTACATCTTAGCTGATCATGAACAAAGGAGGAAGATGGATCCCAAGAGTGATGAAGGATTATTCCTGGGTTACTCTACAAATAGCAGAGCTTACAGAGTCTTTAACTCCAGAACCAAGGTTATGATGGAATCCATAAATGTTATTATTGATGATAGAGGATGGAATGATGAATAAGATGTCTTAGAAGATGTTGGAACATCTTTGTCTTACACTCCAACATAATCAAATGACAGAATTATTGATTCTAATCCACCTCAAGAAGAGCCTGAGCCTAGTCATCTCAATAAAGGGCCTTCAATTAGAACTCAGAGAGATCATCCTAAGAAGCTTATCATAGGAGATTTAAATAAATGAGTTACTACTAGATCAAGAGAAGGGATATCAAACTCTTGCTTTGTTTCAAAAATTGAGTCTAAGAATGTCAAAAAGGCTTTAACTGATGCATTCTGGATTAATGCTATGCAAGAAGAGCTAGAACAATTTAGTTGAAATGAAGTTTGGGATCTAGTTCTAAGGCATGAAGGGACAAATGTGATTGGCACTAAATGGATGTACAAGAATAAATCTTATGAAAAAGGGATGGTCACTAGAAATAAGGCAATATTAGTTGCACAAGGATACACTCAAATTGAAGGAGTTGACTTTGATGAAACCTTTGCCCCTTTGGCCAGACTTGAATCAATTAGACTACTCTTGAGAGTTGCTTGCATTCTGAAATTTAAATTGTTTCAAATGGATGTAAAGAGTTCCTTCTTAAATGACTATCTGAATAAGGAAGTCTATGCGAAACAACCTAAGGGATTTGAGATCCAAGTTTTCCTAAACATATGTACAAACTGAAGAAAGCTCTGTATGGATTGAAGCAGGCTCCAAGAGCTTGGTATGAGAGATTGACAGAATTTCTTGGTGAGAATGGATATAGGAAAGGTGGCATAGATAAAACTCTTTTTGTCAAGGAAGAAGAAGGGAAGATCACGACTGCATAGATTTATCTTGATGATATTGTGTTTGGTGGGATGTCAAATGAGTTGGTTCAACATTTTGTCAAGCAAATGAAGTCTGAATTTTAGATGAGCCTTGTTGGTGAATTAACCTACTTTCTTTGTCTGCAAGCTAAACAAATGAAAGATTCCATATTCTTATCTCAGAGAAAGTATGCGAAGAATATAGTAAAGAAATTTTGGATGGAAAATTCTAGTAACAAAAGAACTTAATTCTATGGTATGCTATATTCTCATGGATCTAGCTCTGCCTTAATTGTTTATTGTGATGCTGTTTGGGAAGGAAGTGCTGATGATAGAAAAAGTACATCAGGAGGATGTTTATTTCTGGGAAATAATCTCATATCTTGGTTCAGTAAGAAGCAAAATTGTGTGTCTTTGTCCACTGCTGAGGCTGAGTATATTACAGCAAGAAGCAATTGTTCTCAGTTGGTTTGGATGAAACAAATGTTTACAGAATATATTGTCAAACAAGATGTCATGATATTATTTTGTGATAATCTAAGTGCCATAAATATATCAAAAAACCCTATTTAACACAGCAGGACCAAACACATTGGTATCCATCATCACTTCATAAGAGAGCTTATTGAAGAAAAGATTGTTGCCTTAGAACATGTAGCTACTGAATTACAACTGGCTGACATTTTCATTAAGGCTTTGGATGCAAACCAGTTTGAGAACTTAAGATAAAAACTAGGGATCTGCATATATGAGGGTTTGTAGCAATTAAGGGCGTGTGTGAAATTATTAAAGTGATATTATATTATTTATGTTTCCAACAAATCAAATTTAAAAAGAAATCATTTCAAGACTGTTTCAAAGTTTTTCCCACACACTACGAAATCACTTCCTTCTATTTTCACAAACTCATCATTTTCCTTTATAGAAAAAGAACCATTGTCATTTTTCACTTCTTTGCTCAAAAATCTTCAAAGATGTCTCAACATCATGCATCGTCTCCCTTAAAATATGTCAACCATCCTGAGTAGCTCTCCCTTGACAGAGTACTTGACGCTACTCTTCTAACAATAATTCCACCTCTTGAGAAGAAGATCAAGAAATCCAGATCATCACCTGCAAAGAAATCCAAAAACGAGTTTGACACTTCTAAAGGTAATGCTTCTACTGTTACTGATGATAGGATAGAAGAAGACATTGTTAATGTTGATAGAAGTATTAGAAGGATGGTAGATAGGGTGTTAAATGAAGGTTTTAATGTGCCTGGAATTTCAACTCCTCTTGCCCGAATGCCTGCTCCAACTGACAAAGTAAATGATCCTAAAAATGCTGCTGAATCATCCACCTTCAAGAAAGATGTTGCTGAAAGAAAAATTGGCAAGCTTTCTACTTCTGCTCTAGAAGAAGTGGAAGCTGATGTTGAACAAGATGTTGAGAAGGACCTTCCTTCTAAGGAAGATGCTGCTGGCTCTAAAGCTGCAGAAAATCAAAATACTGAGAATGTGGTTAATGTTGATGAGTTGTCTGACAATGAGCTCATTTCTAATATGGTGCCTGGAATTGGTAAAAGGCTCAAGACTAGAAAAATAAAAAATATGGATGTCACACCCTGTAACATGGTGGGAGAACTGACTTGAGTGTTTTGCGTTTGATTGCAATTGTTGCGGATAGCAAGAGTCGCCACTGACTTTTCTTTTATCCAAAAGGAAAGGCTGAAAAGAATAGGAAAGACCTTTAGAGATGTTTTCTAAGTTCGGGGGTAGATTATGAAAATTGAAGGTATTAGCACCCTTTTCATCCGTAGTTATCTACGGGCTCTTAGTTTCTTGCTAGATCACTTGCTTTTGTTTGAATGTGCTTGTGGTTTCGGTTTTGAAAATATTTTGAAAATGTGACTTTGTAATGGTTCTCATTTCTATAAGAATACGTACAAAGTGTTGTTTTGAAAATAGTTTAAAGAAGTGTTTGTTAAATTTGTTTTTGAAAGTGATTTTTGAAAATAGGTCTTTGTAATGGCTCTCGTTTCTATAAGAACGCGTACAAAGTGTTTGTCTTTTGAAAATGTTTCAAAGTGAGGGTGTTGGTGTATAAAGTGTTTTTGTGTGAGCAAGCGAGCAACTAGGAGCAATCTACCTACTCAAAAGATCTTATATGTTCTTTTCCTCCTCCTTTAGATTTTGCTATCTTACCATTGATTTGGTAAGAAGCCCCATCGTTGGATGTGAAGGGACGGGCGTGGGACGTTTGTATAGTCATAGAAGGCAACCTATGGGACGTTTTAGCAATGTTGTTTAGGGACTAGATCATTTACCGAAGGCAACATCGAGGGCCATCGAGGGTCTACGATCTTTTATAGAGGGTCTTTGCTAAAACGCCCATGTTCGAGGGACATGACTATTTTTTTGAGGCAACAAGTGAGATTACCCTAAGGGTGCATGTGTGTAAAGTGTGTTTGATTGCATGAATTTGTCTTTGATTTTTAGGTTGTCTACTTGTTGATTGTTATCTTGCCATACACACCTAATTACTAGCATTTGTACAAAAGCAATAAAAGTGAAAAAAAAATCCTACACTATTACAACCATATTGAAGTGCATGGAAATATAAAGGCAAAAATTAAATAAAATCAAGAAAAAATTAAGGAAAATAAGTGTCTTTCGATTGGGGCAGGCAGCCTTCAATTTGCATTCTGTTGGCCTCCTTCATTTGGGGGCTGGCATCAGTAAGGTCAGGTCTTTCGATTGGGCCTTGGAAGCAGCAAGGTCCTGTCCTTGGATTGGGCTCTGGCACCAGTGAGGTCCTGTCCTTCGGTTGAACTCTGGCCGTTAGTGTATCGTGAAGCCCAAGGTTCTCCCTTTCGATTCTGCCTGGACTTTAGTGCAAGCGTGCCTTTTGATTCCGCCTTTCTGCCTTGGAAGTCAGCAAGGAAGCCCAAGGCTTCGTTTCATGTTTCCTTTCCCCTGTTTCTTTTGTTTAAGGCACTAAATGGCAACATGGCCTAAGGCCATGCTAATATTTGTCTTTCAAAAAGTATAATAGTTAAAGCATATTTAAGTAAACAAACAGCAAAACGAAAGGGGTGGTTAGCTCTGAAAACATGTTAAGGGGGTGGAAACGAAAAGAGCAAAAAAATGTTATGTACATGATATTTGAAACGAAAATCTTAGAGTCAGAATGACTTACCTCAAAGATGGTGTGATCGGCGGAAATAGAACTGACTGTTTTGGAATGCTGGTTCGCGTTTGCATTTGTTTTTGCAAAATGTCGCGGTAAGCAAGAGTCGCCACCGTCTTTTATTTTATCCAACAAGGAAAGGACAAAAGCACAGAAAAATTCCTTTTTGAGATGTTTCTCGGGTTCGGGAGGTAGATTATAGAAATGGAAGGTGTTAGAACCCTTTCTATCCGTGGTTATCCACGGGCTCTTAGGTACTTGCTCATTATGTTTTCAAAAAGTTTTGCTTTTCCTGTGTTCGTGGATTTGAAAAGAGTTTTTGTTTTGAAGAGAGTGTAAGTGCGAAAAGTTTTGTTTTTAAAAGGAGCAAGCACTTAAGAACCATCTACCTACTCGAAAAAGGAATTAAACTGTGCTAATGTCCTTTAGACAATGCTATCCCACTATTGAGGAGTAGGTAGCATCGTTGTTGCAATTTTCGGGTCAATTCGATTAAGGGACGTGTGGTCACTAAAGCAATGTTAGGACGCATTAGCGGTAACCCTAATGTCTTAGATCATTTTATCCGAGGCAACCGTTTCGAGGCAACTTATGATCTTTGGACAAGAGGGCGACCTCTAAGACTTGCTATACTCAATGACCACGTTCGAGGCAACCAAGTGAGGTGTATCCTAAGAGTGGCATGTGCGAGTGTATTGTTTTTCAGTTAATTTTATCTTTGTACATGTCATGGGTGATCTATGTTGATTTTAAGTTCATACATTTGATCTTGTCATGCATTCCCTATTTATCAAACATCTAACAGTTAATAGTTGCGGAATTTAAATTGCGGAAATTAAATCTAAACTATTACAAGGCGTCGGGTATTTACATCGCCAAAAACAACCCTTGAAATAAAATGCGGAAAGTAAAAATAAAGCGATAAATAATTAAAGTCCTAATTAAGAGCTATTACATTCCGGGAAACAGATACAATAATATGATAAAATGGATCGCGTGCGGGAAATTAAATCGGATGCGAGTTTTTTGGGTTTTGACCCTTTTTTATTAAAGAAAGGATATTTGTTTATTTTTGAATTAAATGGAATTAAATTAAATGAACAATTAAATTAAATTAAATAATGAAAATATTTTTGGATTTTTGAGTTTTTAAAGAAATAAAATAAATTGAATTAATGCTAATAAAAACCTAATATTCTAAATTGATTTTAAATATTGCAAAAAATATTAAAAGTTAAATCTAATTAAAGCTAAATTGATTAAATTAATTTATTTACAAAAATAAAAGTGATGAAGTTAATTTTAATAAATAAAATATTTTTTGTGTTTTTGATTTTATTAGAAAAAATGTTAATTGGTTAGTGATTAATAAAAAGAATAACGATTAATTAATTAAAGGAAAATAATAAAAATAGAGAGAGAGTTTAGGAGTATACGAGCCTGATTGGAGAGGTGAAACAGTTGTTGGCGTTATATGTAAACTGTTTCGTTTTGGCCATTTGTGTTTTGGCTTTTGGCCATTTGTGTTCTGGCTTCAACGTTCCTTAACCTTATCAGGATGTTTGTCTCGCCATGTATTGGTGTCATGTGTAAACTGTTCTGTTTTGGCCATTTGTGTTTTGGCTTTTGGCCATTTGTGTTTTGACCTCAACGTTCCTTAATGAACCCGCATGAGATCCTGTCTAAATATGCAGTGTTGAATCTCATGAACACATTAAATAAATTACTATATATCATAAAATACAAATAAAGCCAATATATGAAGAAATTTAATGTTTAGGCCAATATGACATGTATGAATGATTATACCCTTTTGACCATGGAGATCAAATCAACCTTACCCTTACTGGAAAAGTAGTGACATGAATGCTTTTATGCCCTTTTGATCATGGAGATCAAGTTAGCCTTACCCTTACTGAAGAAGTAGTGAGATGTTGGTTTGTAACTGGGATGACTTGTTTGTAGTGAGGTGTTGGTTTGTAACCGGGATGGCTTGTTTGTAGTGAAAGAGGGATTTGTAATAAGGATTTCAAGGTTTTAGGGTTCTTGAAAGAATTTGATATTCTGACAGCATTGTGGCAAGGGTTTTTTTCTCTCCCTGTTTGTGTGAAAAGAATGAGATTATATAATGGAAATTAGAGAAAAGAAAATGGGCTTTGAATGTGCAATTGAGCTTCCAATGTTCACTTGAGTTCGTCACTTTCCAGGCTAAATCGCAGGGACTTAAGTGCAATTTTTGAAGTTAAAATGTGAAAACAAAATGTAGCCGACATCGAGAACTAACTCCTTTCCGAAAATCGGCTCAATCGGATAAATGGTGAATTAGTTATGAATTTTTGAAGTTTCAGCTCAGACAAACTTATTTTGGGCTCCAGTGTCGACTCTGACACGTTCTTCAATAAAAAACTGGTATTGATCGGAGCATAATCCGGTCTCGACTTTTGAAGCATAGTTGTAGATATATGAGTCAGTGACCTTGTGTGAAAATATGAGCCCAATCCGATAAAAATTGACTGAGTTATGAATTTTCGAAGTTTCGGCCCAGATGAACTAATATTCAGCCTTCAGGATTTTCGGCGTGTCACGCACTCTGAGCAAAAAACGAAGGCCTTTTGAATACCGTTTGAACTCAATACCTTCTTTGAAAATGTATCCAACTTAATTTGTGAAATTTTGGCGCCAGAACCAGCTCGATACGACGAAAATCGACCAAATTATGATTTTCTGAACATGACGCAAATAAACTTGTCACAAATTTTCTGTACGAAAATACTTGATAAATCCACATTTTTGAAGACCTTCTGATCGAAATTGGCTTCCAGCTGTGAGAGATGAAAACGTAGATAATGTCAAGATGGAATTTTGGTTACCGGAACGGGTTCAAAACGAGTCATGATCTTCAAGTTATGAATTTTTTAGCGCGTAAAAACTGCACTTTTAGCACACTTTTTCACCATATTTCTTCAAGAAAACTCACACATTCGGATACCTTCTTTAAAGAATTGACTCTTGAGCCGAAACTGAATTTGAGAATATGTTATCAGAGATATCTTGGTGAAAGAACACCTGAATATGACTAGCCGGGTTGGACTTGTGAATTTTTCTTGAAATGTTTTGAGAAATATGGGAGGGCAAATTTTGGGGTACAACAGTTGCCCCTGTTCAATTTTGTTAAACCTGAGGATATAGATTGGCTTTCGAGCCTTTCATGATCCGAAGGTGGAAGATAATTGAACACTAGAGTGCCCAAAAATTTTCACTCGCATGGTGTAGTATCAGCATTGTGATGTCGGGAATGGGCTTACAGATGCCATTTGGAGATTGTTGGTAGGAGGATGGGCTTATAGATGCCATCTGGAGATTGTTTGTTGAATTGTAATTTTGTAAGTTGAAAGAAGGAACCTGTGTAGGGTTGCCTGATGATGAGTCCGTGTAAAACTGCATTTTGGAAGGAAGGAAACCTCTGTAGGGTTGACTGATGATGAGTCCGTGTGAAACTGCATTTTGGAAGGAAGGAAACCTGTGTAGGGTTGACTGATGATGAGTCCGTGTGAAACTGCATCTTGGAAGGAAGGAACCTGTGTAGGGTTGACTGATGATGAGTCCGTGTGAAACTTCTGGAGGAACCTGGGTAAGGTTACTTCGGGATAAGTTCGTGTGAAACTTCTTGAGGAACCTGGGTAAGGTTACTTTGTGATAAGTCCGTGTAAAACTTCTGGAGGAACCTGGGTAAGGTTACTTTGACGATGAGTTCGTGTGAAACTGCATCTTGGAACGAGAAGGAGCCGGTGTAGGGTCGCCTGATGATGAGTCAGTGTAAAACTTCATCTTGGAAGGAAGGAACCTGTGTAGGATTGCTCGACGATGAGTCCGTGTAAAACTTCATCTGAAGGAGAAGGAACCGGTGTAAGGTTGCCTGATGATGAGTCCGTGCAAAACTTCATCTGAAATTGAGAAGGAACCAGTGTGGGGTTGCCTGAGGATGAGTCTGTGTAAAACTTCATCTCGGAAATGAGAAGGAACCGGTGTAGGGTCGCCTGATGATGAGTTCGTGTAAAACTTCATCTGAAAGAGAGAAGGAACCGGTGTAGGGTTGCTTCATGGTGGGTTGTCTTCATTGACGGGTTGTCTTCATTGACGGGTTGTCTTCATTGACGGGTTGTCTTCATTGATGGGTTGTCTTCATTGACGGGTTGTCTCTATTGACAGGTTTGCATCGGAAAAACCTTTAGGAATCGACTTAGCTGATTTTGTCTCCATTGACTGTGTTCAGATCAGAAAAATCTTTAGGAGTCGATTTAACTGGTTTTGTCTCCTTTGACTGAATTAGCATCAGAAAAATCTTTAGGAATCGATTTAACTGGACTTGTCTTCTTTGGATTAGCGTTAGAAAAATCTTTAGGAATTGATTTAACTGGTTTTGTCTCCTTTGACTGAATTAGCATCAGAAAAATCTTTAGGAATCGATTTAACTGGTTTTGTCTCCATTGACTGAATTAGCATCAGAAAAATCTTCAAGAATCGATTTAACTAGTTTTGTCTCCATTGACTGGCTTCAGAAAAATCTTTAGGAATCGATTTAACTGGTTTTGTCTCCATTGACTGGCTTTAGAAAAATATTTAGGAATCGATTTAACTGGTTTTGTCTCCATTGACTGGCTTCAGAAAAGTCTTTAGGAATCGATTTAACTGGTTTTGTCTCCATTGACTGGCTTCAGAAAAATCTTTAGGAATCGATTTAATTGGTTTTGTCTCCATTGACATAATTTGAGAATCTAACTGCATCTTTCCTGAAAGGTAAAGGTCAGTCATATGCGATGCATGATGTTCTCAACATAAATGAGATCGTATGATATGATGCGTATATGCATGTATCATGATGTATGAAAATGTGATGTTTTAGCTGGGGAAAATAAATCTCGGATAGCTGCTGGAGAATAGAGTTGAATTCTTCGCTTCCACTGGGGATGATGAACGAACATGATAAACTTGCACGAGAGGATGACTCCATTGGGGAATAAACTGGTGAAGAGATTACTCTGTGGGGAATTACTCTATGGGGAGGAGATGCTTTGCTGAGATTTTAATGATAACTCCACTGGAGATTCCGTTGATAAGCTCTATTGGAGATTTTGAAGATGAACTCCGCTGGGGATAGAAAGAACTCCGCTGGGGATGATCTTTCAGTTGCAACTTGCTGAGGATAACCCAGTTAGACTCTTGTGGGGATAACCTCTGAATTTGGCTGAGGAGATGCATTTGTACTCTGCAGGGGACAAGCTTCCAGAATCTACCGGGTAAGATGATTCAACTCTCGCGGGGAAGCTTTTTTTAGATTGCGCTGGAAATGGCTCCACTGGGGGTATCTTGTATTCTGCCAGGGAATATTCTTATACTCTGTTGAGGAATATCTGTATACTCTGTTGGGGAATATTAAGACCTACTGGGGATACCCAACTTTTTTAGGGCTGATGGTAGACCAACTCTGCTTAGGGAGAGTATTGCTGATTTGTTCATAGTTGCAAGTCTCAGTGGGGAGAGCTACCATTACTGTCTTACTCTTGGGGAGTGAAGGTATCTTGGTCATATTCTTCAGCTGAATCTACCTTGTACCTGGAGGACAGAGCAGCTTGTACAGTTCGGACAATTCTTATTGCACCAGTTTCTGCGGGAGAAGAAGGCCTATGAGGTGCTTGATAACTTCCGATTGACAAATCTTCTTCTGGTAGGCAAGTGACGAGATGACGGGACATAGTCGTACGCTTTGATCCCTAATTTTTGCCTGGACCGCCCTTTCGGGTTTTCAGTCCATCGGGATACCCTTTTTTTCCTAAGCCGCCTTTTCAGGTTTTCGACTTGTCGGGTGTATGGATTTTTTCATTTTCATCCCTTATTTTTGCCCGAACCCTTTTGGTTCGCCGGGAAGCCCTTATTTTTGCCTAGGTCAGTCAACCTAGCGGGTATTTGATTATGCGTAGTACTTTTTTTTTTACTATGTCCACGTTCTCAGAGTGTAGGGAGTTGTCACTGACAGTAGTGTTGTGTTGCCATACTACCAGAAGATGTTTGATCGTGCAAGATTTGTCGCTGGAATTCATGTCCAATGCCCCCCAGTGATTCAGACGGAGATCTGCCCCTGGCTATTTGGCATCTTGAGAGATTCCTTGAATCTTGACTTGACTGCCCCAGATGATAGACAATGCTCATGCCGTGCCCCTTGGTTGGAAGTGTTTCTTTCACTTGAGATGACTCTTTTTATTGAGAAGGTTTTTATTCACTAGATATTCTTCGTGCGAACTTCTCTGATGTTTGAACAAATAGTCATATGCAAACAATGTTATTTTAAGAATGCAAAGCTTATGTCTGTCTTGAAGTTTTTTGAAAATGCATTTTTTCAATAAGATAGGAAAATTTTGTAAAATGTGACGTCAACTCAGGATTTACAGCAAGCCCTACAGGAGTCAGGATACCTTTTGTAACAGTATGCTTTCGAACTAACCCATGCTTCAGCTAGGACTTTTAAGGGTTATATCGTAGCCTGGTTCACGGTTTAAGAAACAAAGGATAGAGGCTCAAATTTTATTTGTACCCACCCATTCTTCGTGATGTTCTTCGATCCTAAACCCAGCTAATCGTGCATTAGATCTTGTTTGAGTTTTTGCTCTGACATTCCAGTGATGGTTCGGATACTGACAATTTATTTTGAACAGGCAGTCCTTTTTATGAGAGTTTGTAGGAACTCTTTCTTTTTTATTTCATTATCCCTGTCTTTTTGTCTGAACTGTTTATTTTGTGATTACAGTCAGCGGGATGCCCTAGTTTTTGTAAGTCTCCTTCATAGGTTTTGACTTATTGGGCTTTTGTTTTGAGAGATAACGACTGCCTGTCCTGACGATCATAGGGAACCATCACCGTCTCTTGTTTTGGAAGGATTTCTTTGATGCCATTTTGTGCACCTGGATCAACTGAGAGAACTACCCTGCCCCAGGTTATGATTAAGGGTTTTAATTTTTGAAAGGAAAAACTCCAACTTCTTTGGCTCAAAGGGGTTGACTAGGGATTATCCTCCTTATAACTCCACTGTTTAGGATTTGAAACAATGCCTGTACTTCATCAGCGGGGTCTGTTCAAAAGCATACTATAGAGATCGTGGTATCGTTTTCGTCATCCTCCCTCAAAAGTCTTAGGATTTTTAATCGAGAGTTTGAACATCACAAAAGGGAAATATGAAGAAATTTTAAGCATAGTGAAAACAATTAATTTAAAACAGACATGTGTAATGCATTAGTGAAATAAAAGAGTTTGACATGATAATTGTATGAATAAGCCAAGAAAAATACAGCTTCAGAATTCGAATGAACAAAAGTGCTTTCAATCCTAGCCATGTTTTGGCAAGGGGCAGTGATCACATTGGGAGTCTCAGGAGGCTCGAATTCAATCTCCTTAGCGTCAATCATATTCTGAATCTTGTATTTCAGCGCCCAACAATCGTTAGTATCGTGCCCCGGGCTACCGGAATGATAAACACACCTTGCATCTGGGTTGTTGTTAGGAGAAGAAGTCTTAGGGTTCGGAGGAGGGTTTATCACCGTAATCAGATTCATCTTCAACATGTGTTGCAATGCTTGTGACAATGGCATGTTGATGTTAGTGAACTGTCTTTTAGGCTCGTCCGACCTTCGTTGATTTCCCTTTTGCTGTTGTCGGTGTGACGCAGAACTAGAGATCAAGACTGCCCCTACGTGTTGGTCACGACGACTCTTTGGACTATACACAACATTGGACTCTTTCTTCCCACTGTAAGGCTTTTTCTGAGCGTCAGAAGGTGTAGCTTCTTGAATCTTCCCACTTTTGATGCCAGCTTCAATTCTCTCACCAGTCAAGATAAGGTCTGTAAATCCGACTGAAGAGCTTCCAATTAGATGATTAAAGAATGGACCAGACAGGGTCCCCAAAAACATATCAACCAGTTCACGATCCGTTAAAGGTGGTTGCACCCTTCCGGCAAGGTCTCTCCATTTCTGAGTGTATTCTTTAAATCCTTCACCCTTCCCTATTGACATACCCTGGAGTTGGGTACGTGTAGGAGCGAAGTCGGAATTATATTGATACTGCTTATAGAACGCAGTAGCCAAATCTTCCCAGTTACGGACACTGGCTCCATCCAGCTGATAGAACCACTCCAACTGAGTCCCTGAAAGACTGTCCTGAAAGAAATGGATCCACAAATTCTTATCAGCTGCGTAAGGCTGGATCTTCCTTACATATGACCGGAGGTGCAGCTTTGGGCAGGAAGCTTTGTCATATTTGGCAAAGGCAGGTGCCTTAAACTTATGGGGAATCACCACCCCAGAGGATAGACCTAGGTCTCCGAAGTCCAGCCCGAGCACGTTCTGTATCTCCATAGCGCTCAAGCGGTCCTCCAACTGTTTGTACCTATCCTAAGCAGGAGGATACTGTTCTTCATCATAATCCGTCTCGTTGTCGGAGACCACGGGGCTAGGAACCCTTCTCTCTTGTGGGTTGTCTTTCCCTACAGAGGGGGTGGTCAGATCAACCTCATTCTGCAGTCCATTTCCAAACCTGCGTCCAGTGTTGAACAGGACGGTCCTCTTCTTCTTCTTCTTCCTCTCTTTCAGAATCAGGGTCTTCAAATCCCGTTGACCCTTGGCTAGGCTCATAACCCTCTCTTGGAACTGGGCATTCTGGGCCTGGAGGGCCTTGATAGCTTGCTCAGTGGAAGGTTCAGTAGACATGATGATTGCTGAAATAAACAGCGAAGAAGATAAGAGACCTGTAATGGTACCTGTAATGCAATGATATGTATGATATATGTATGCAATGTTTTCAAGGATCTCGTGGGGTAAATAAAGAAACTTGTTAGAATTTGAATCTGGTAGCTTGATTGAAGGAACCTCATGTTACTGAGAATCCTTCTTCAAGATTCAGGCTCACCATATCGAGTGGGTCATAGCCCCTGACTCAAGTTATCATGTTTTGATCTCCAAACAACCTTGGCTAGAGGAAAATAAATCCACTTTGCCCCTTGCTAGACATTTGGTTCATCACGACCTGCATCACAAACCCTTGAGATCCTTGAAATGGGTTAGTCCTTATGCAAGATGTATGCAATGTTATGATGTTATGATGTCATGGTAAAGGCACACCACAAGTCTTCACAAAAGGCAAACATGGTAAAGGCATACAAGTCACACAAAAGAGCCCTTATATTTCAGGCTGGCATGAAGTTTAGGTACTACCCTCTTTCAGTTTCAGTTGGTTAAGACCTGTCCTAAAAATAGTAACCGGGTTCTAGAGGATCTCAATATCATCGACTACCCTCGATCGGTCATAATTCCAGTTTGGCAACCTTTTCTTGCGGCCGGAACCATCGCGAGAGTTTAGCCTCAATGAGTGTAGCATACTGCTACTGTTCTATGGCCAAGTTGGTCAATTTAAGGTTCTAAGGTCAGCTGGTGCTTAATGACTCCTCAGAAGACCCATATTCTCCTCGTTCCAACACAAGGGATATCGGTACAGACCAAGGTGTCACACCAACGTAGCTACTGCTTCACCCGTGTCGGTCTACGCCGGACAAGTCCCTCACAGTTTATTGCTACTTACCTAAAGGGTATCCCCAGATCCGGGTTAGGATCTATAGAACTCCAATACAAGCCCACAAAAATTTAAAGCATACAAAGCATATAATTAAAAACACAAGTGATCTAGTCCTAAGGTACACCTCACTTATATAATTCCCCAACAGAGTCGCCAGTTCTGTGATCGGTGGAAATAGAACTGACTGTTTTAGAATGCTGGTTGGCGTTTGCGTTTGTTTTTGCAAAATGTCGCGGTAAGCAAGAGTCGCCACCGTCTTTTATTTTATCCAACAAGGAAAGGACAAAAGCACAGAAAAATTCCTTTTTGAGATGTTTCTCGGGTTCGGGAGGTAGATTATAGAAAGAGAAGGTGTTAGCACCCTTTCTATCTGTGGTTATCCACGGGCTCTTAGGTACTTGCTCATTATGTTTTCAAAAAGTTTTGCTTTTCCTGTGTTCGTGGATTTGAAAAGAGTTTTTGTTTCGAAGAGAGTGTAAGTGCGAAAAGTTTTGTTTTTAAAAGGAGCAAGTACTTAAGAACCATCTACCTACTCGAAAAAGGAATTAAACTGTGCTAATGTCCTTTAGACAATGCCATCCCACTATTGAGGAGTATGTAGCATCGTTGTTGGAGTTTTCAGGTCAATTCGATTAAGGGACGTGTGGTCACTAAAGCAATGTTAGGATGCATTAGCGGTAACCCTAATGTCTTAGATCATTTTATCCGAGGCAACCGTTTCGAGGCAACTTATGATCTTTGGACAAGAGAGCGACCTCTAAGACTTCCTATACTCAATGACCACGTTCGAGGCAACCAAGTGAGGTGTATCCTAAGAGTGGCATGTGCGAGTGTATTGTTTTTCAGTTAATTTTATCTTTGTACATGTCATGGGTGATCTATGTTGATTTTAAGTTCATACATTTGATCTTGTCATGCATTCCCTATTTATCAAACATCTAACAGTTAATAGTTACGGAATTTAAATTGCGGAAATTAAATCTAAACTATTACAAGGCGTCGGGTATTTACATCGCCAAAAATAACCCTTGAAATAAAATGCAGAAAGTAAAAATAAAGTGATAAATAATTAAAGTCCTAATTAAGAGCTATTACATTCCGGGAAACAGATACAATAATATGATAAAACGGATGTTGGCGTCATATGTAAACTGTTTCGTTTTGGCCATTTGTGTTTTGGCTTTTGGCCATTTGTGTTCTGGCTTCAACGTTCCTTAACCTTATCAGGATGTCTGTCTCGCCATGTATTGGTGTCATGTGTAAACTGTTCTGTTTTGGCCATTTGTGTTTTGGCTTTTGGCCATTTGTGTTTTGGCCTCAACGTTCCTTAATGAACCCGCATGGGATCCTGTCTAAATCTGTAGTATTGAATCTCATGAACACATTAAATAAATTACTATATATCATAAAATACAAATAAAGCCAATATATGAAGAAATTTAATGTTTAGGCCAATATGGCATGTATGAATGATTATACCCTTTTGATCATGGAGATCAAATCAACCTTACCCTTACTGGAAAAGTAGTGACATGAATGCTTTTATGCCCTTTTGATCATGGAGATCAAGTCAGCCTTACCCTTACTGAAGAAGTAGTGAGATGTTGGTTTGTAATTGGGATGGCTTGTTTGTAGTGAGATGTTGGTTTGTAACCGGGATGGCTTGTTTGTAGTGAAAGAGGGATTTGTAATAAGGATTTCAAGGTTTTAGGGTTCTTGAAAGAATTTGATATTCTGACAGCGTTGTGGCAAGGGTTTTTTTCTCTCCCTGTTTGTGTGAAAAGAATGAGATTATATAATGGAAATTAGAGCAAAGAAAATGGGCTTTGAATGTGCAATTGGGCCTCAAATGTTCACTTGAGTTCATCACTTTCCAGGCTAAATCGCAGGGACTTAAGTGCAATTTTTGAAGTTGAAATGTGAAAACAAAATGTAGCCAACATCGAGAACTAACTCCTGTCTGAAAATCGGCTCAATCAGATAAAAGGTGAATTAGTTATGAATTTTTGAATTTTCAGCTTAGACAAACTTATTTTGGGCTCCGGTGTCGACTCTGACACGTTCTTCAATAAAAAACTGGTATTGATCGAAGCATAATCCGGTCTCGACTTTTGAAGCAAAGTTGTAGATCTATGAGTCAGTGACCTTGTGTGAAAATATGAGCCCAATCCGATAAAAATTGACCGAGTTATGAATTTTCGAAGTTTCAGCCCAGATGAAATAATATTCAGCATTCAGGATTTTCGGTGTGTCATGCACTCTGAGCAAAAAACGAAGGCCTTTTGAATACTGTTTGAACTTAATACCTTCTTTGAAAATGTAGCCAACTCAATTTGTGAAACTTTGGCGCCAGAACCAGCTCGATACGGTGAAAATCGACCAAGTTATGATTTTCTGAACATGACGCAAATAAACTTCTGTCACAAATTTTCTGTATGAAAATACTTGATAAATCCACATTTTTGAAGACCTTCTGATCGAAATTGCCTTCCAGCTGTGAGAGATGCAAACGTAGATAATGTCAAGACGGAATTTTGGCCACTGGAACGGGTTCAAAATGAGTCACGATCTTCAAGTTATGAATTTTTTAGCACGTAAAAACTGCACTTTCAGCACACTTTTTCACCATATTTCTTCAAGAAAACTCACACATTCGGATACCTTCTTTAAAGAATTGACTCTTGAGCCGAACCCGAATTTGAGAATACGTTATCAGAGATATCTTGGTGAAAGAACACTTGAATATGACGCGCCGGGTTAGACTTGTGAGTTTTTCTTGAAATGTTTTGTGAAATATGGGAGGGCAAATTTTGGGGTACAACAGCTGGTGTGTGGGCTTCGAGCCTGAACTGCTGGCGTTGGTAGGTGGGGATTCGAAGAGTTTTCACAAAGGGGGGTTTACCTTTAATTCGAAGAGTTGTCACAAAAGGTTGTTTTTTTGAGTTTGAACGAAAAGAACTTCTAGGTGGTGGGGTGTTCTTCATAATCGAAGGAGACTGAAGTTTGGGGAGTCTTCAGAATCGAAAGAGGTGAGTGTTTGGGATTCTGAGTTTTTTTTATTTCTCAAGTGTTGATGAACTTGAGAGTTTTGTGTTTAAGAAGATTTTGGAGGTTTCGTTCCTCTAGTAAAAAAATCCTTCTTTTCTTGTTTATGGTTCCTCTATAAAGGAATGGATATGTTTGAGGTAGACAGCCTTGCAAAACAATGATAAAATAATAGGTAACATGAGAGGTATAAGTGAGAGGCATGTTGGTAGTTGGTATGTGACTTATGATTTTGATTTTGACTTCGCTTGTGCTCAGACAAAATAAATTTGGGGGCTCAAGGAGCTGACTTGGTGATTAAAATAACCTTTATGAAAATAGATAACAAAGCTTTTCATCATTTCGTCCAAAATAGTAATATATAATGGATAAAGCTTCGATTTTGTGTGTAGAACTCTGATCATGTGAAGATTTGGAAGCAAATTAGCCTGACAAGTAAGATTTGGTCTTGGGATTTGTTCAGACTTGCTTCAAACAAGCTTTCTTCGAATGGCACAGACTAGATTCGAAGAATGTTGATTCGAAAGGAATCAGAACTTCAAATGAAGCTTTATAGGTAGATACTTTTTGTTCAATCAAAGGCTTACCTTCCCAGGGGTTACATGGGGCCAAACGAAAGAGTTTACGTGGGGGGTCCCTGGCTTGTGACTGTTTAGCATGAGGGAAGTTCCTTATGAATCGAAGAGTGTTCCTTCAAGGGAAGCAAGAACTTATCTAAATCTTGCATGAAGATATCTCTTGGCCCAAACGAAACTTGTATGAAGCAAAGTCTGCAAGGGGCCCTTGGTGCAAGTGAATTTGAAGGATGCATAAAGATGGTTATTTTGTCCCATCGAAGCTTGCCCCAAACAAAGTAACATGCAGGCAGCATATGCCCACTCGAAGCAGGCTTGCAGGCAGCAGGCAGCAGGCAACATGTACCCAATCGAAGTAGGCTTGCAAGAAGCATATGCCCAATCGAAGCAGGCTTGTAGGCAGTGAACTTATCCAAATCGAAGAAGGCTTGCAGGCATCTAAAATTGGTTTTCAAAGCAAGCATGCAGGTAGAATGCTTGGTGAATCGAAGGGTTTGCCTTGCAGGGGGCACTTGTGGCCAGCAAACTCGGTTTTCAAGGAAGGCAATGTAGGCAGCAAAAGACACAAACGAAGCCTGCAACAGGAAGTCACATGCCCAGGCGAAAGAGGATCGCTAGAAGCCATTTTGAGCAATCGAAGGAGGCCAAGAGTCAATCGAAGGGTGCTGATCGAAAGAGGCCTATTTTTCTCCAAATTTGTCAAAAATGTTATTTTTTATCAGTTTTCTCCCTTTTTGACAGTTTCCTTTTAATTTTGGTACTGGAAAATCCCAATGAACTTGTGCAAGCTTGAATCCTGAGAATCTTTGTGAGAAAGCGCTTGAGAATTGGGAGGGAAAATTTTGGGGTACAACAGCTGCCACTGTTCAACCTTCTTACACCTGAAGAGTTAGATGGGAAAATCTGCCATTCGTGACTTGAATGTGGAAGATGATTGAACACTAGAGTGCCCAAAAATTTGCACTCGATGATGTTATGGTCGATTGTGTAGGGAATGGGCTTAAAGATGCCATTTAGTAAGATGATAGAGAGCTGTCAGAGATGGACTTATAGATGCCATCCAAAGGTGATTGTTGACAGAAATTAGACTAAGTCTAAGCTTGACTTCAACTGCAAAAAATCAGAATAAATCTTGGAGCGATTTATCTGAAGCAGAGAAAGATATCTGCGGGAAAGAATCAGAATAAACCATTGAGAGATTTAAACTGAACCAACAGTGGTCTGGAGAAGAATCAGAATAAATTTTGGAGCGATTTATCAAAACCACAGATAATGTCTACGGGAAAGAATCAGGATAAACCGTTAAGAGATTTAAACTGAACCAGCAGAGGTCTGGAAACAATTAGAATAAATCTTGGAGCGATTTATCTGAACCATTCTACGGGAAAGAATCAGGATAAACCGTTTGAGAGATTTAACTTGAACCAGTAGAGGTCTGGAAAGAATCAGAATAAATCTTGGAGGGATCTATCTGAACTAGAGAGAATGCCTATGGGAAAGAATTAGGATAAACCGTTGAGAGATTTAAACTGAACTAGTAGAGGTTTTGAATTTTCTTTAACTGGAAAGAATCAAAATAAATCATTGAGAGATTTAAACTGAATCAGTAGTGGTCTGGAGAAGAATCAGAATAAATCTTGGAGCGATTTATCTGAACCAGAGAAGATGTCTGCGGGAAAGGATCAGAATAAATCGTTGAGAGATTTAAAACTGAACCAGCAGTGGTCTGGGAGAAGAATTAGAATAAATCTTGGAGTGATTTATCTGAACCAGAGAGATGTCTGCAGGAAAGAATCAGAATAAACCGTTTGAGAGATGTAAACTGAACCAGCAGTGGTCTTGGGATGAGTATCAGAATAATATCCATAAATGAATTGTATCTGACTCATAATTAAAGATATACTAAATGAGCGTCAGAATGACGTCCGAATCTGGATCGTATCTGGACTGTATTTGAAAGGTATGTTTGAATGAGTGACAAAATGACGTCCGAATCTGGATCGTATCTGAATTGTTTCTTAAAGGATGTCTTTTTTGATAATGATGTGTGATGAAGGAATCCGAGACGATTGCTACTCCAAAAAGATGATGAAGGAATCTTGGACGATTACTACCTCAGTAGGACGATGAAGGAATCTTGGACGACTACTACCCTCAGCAGGATGATGAAGGAATCTTGGACGACTACTTCCTCAACAGGATGATGAAGGAATCTTGGACGACTACTACCTCAGCAGGATGATCAAGGAATCTTGGGACGACTACTACCTCAGCAGAATGATGAAGGAATCTTGGACGACTACTACCTCAGCAGGATGATGAAGGAATCTTGGACGACTACTACCTCAGCAGGATGATAAAGGAATCTTGGACGACTACTACCTCAGCAGGATGATGAAGGTATATTGGACGACTACTACCTCAGCAGGATGAAGAAGAAATCTTGGACGACTACTACCTCAGAAAGATTATGAACTTTATCTGTTGACCTTTCCCTGAAAAGGTAAAGAGTTAGTTGTATGCAATGTCATGATGTATGCATTGCGTAATGATGTTCTCAAAATAAATGAGATTTGTGTTATATGTATTTTGTATGCATATGCTATGAATGTTGTTGAAATGTAATTTTGTCTTGGAAAAATAAATCCTTGACAAGTGTTGGGGAGTTATTAAATCCCAGATTTCTGTTGAAAGAGGTAAGCGTTGTCTTTAAAATTTGCGTAGAATGTCTCCACCGGGGATTCTTGCCTTTTTGTTTTGAGGAGAACTCTGCTGAGGAATATGTAGTTTGTTGGGGAAATAAACCCTGTCGTCAATCTGTTGGAGAGGTAGCGACTTCACTGGGGAAAATCCTCGAGGATTCCTGAGGTCGACTTAGCTGGGGAAAAGGTTTTCAGAGATTAAACTCTGGCTGGGAGTCATCCTATGAGAAGGATTTTGGAGATATTTGTCACTGCCCCTAGTAGCAAGTGTTTGTGGCACTGCCAGGAATTAATTGACTGTATGTAACCCTTTGTTGGGATTTGCGTTCAAATGCCCCAAGTGATGGAGATGGAGACCTTCCCTAGGTGTGCTGGATAGTGACATGTCATGCCCCCTTGTTGATAGGAGATTTGTCATTGGAAGTGTCATCCCAATTGATGTGATTTTGTTCACTGAGAGAGCTTTTGTTCACTGGTTGTTCGTTGCGTGAATTTCTCCGCTGTCAAACAAATGGCCAAATGCAAAAAATAATATTCAAATAAATGCAAAGTTTATGGTTGTCTTGAATTTTTGAAAATGCGTTTTAGCAAGTAAAGAAGTTTTGTAGGAAAATTGAAACTCAGGTTTAGAGTAATGCCTTACAAGAGTCAGGATACCTTTTGTAACAGTACGCTTTCGAATTAAACCATGCTTCAATTAGGACTTTTGAAGGGTTGTAACGTGGCTTGGTTCAGGGTTTAAGAAACAAAGGATAAGGCTCAAAGTATATTTGTACCCACTCACTCTTCGTGATGTTCTTCAGTCCTAAATTCAATTAATTGTACGTTTGAACTCCAATTGAGTCTAGAATGACGCTTTGGTGATGGTTCAGACAAGTTTAGTTTATCAGAAGGTAGTCATTTCTTGCAACATTTTTTCATGTTTTTGAGGATTTGTAGTGACCTCTTTTTGATTTGCTATTCCTGATTTTTGCCTGATTGTTCTTGTTTCGAGGTTAATGTTAGCGGGTTTGCCCCAGTTTTTTTTAAGTCTCCTTTGTAGGTTTTGACTTAGTGGGATTTTCTTTTTGAGAGATAATGACTGCCTATGTGATAGGGAACCATCACCGTCTTTTGATTCCAGAGGAATGTTTTTGATGTCATTCGTTGTATTACGATATGAGAGTTTGTGGCTAAACGCGCGTTTGAATCAAATGAGAGACTACCCTGCCCCAGGTTTGGATTAAAGGTTTCAATTTGTGTAAAAAAGGAAACTTCTACTTCTTTGGCTCGAAGGGGTTGACTAGGGATTATCTTCCTTATAACTCCAGTTTTTAGGATTTTAAAGAACGTTTGTACATCGTCAGCAAGGTCTATTCAAAAGCATATTGTATGAGATTATGGCATTGTTTTCGTCATCCTCCCTCTAAAGGCTTGTAACTTTTAGCAAGAGTTGCATGTCATAAAGAGAGTAAAAATAATAGTTTAAATATAGTGAAAACAAATGGATGAATTCAAGACAAACATATGCAATGCATAAATGAAACAGAGTTTAACATTAATAGATAATCGTTTGAATAATAAAAGAAATTACAATCGAAAATTCAAATGAACATAAAAATTTCTTCGCCCAGATCGTCGCTTCATGTGGGTGCCCTTGAGGGGTGATAGAAGAGTTCCAGTTGATCATCTTGTGTAAACTCCAACACTCCTTCATTAATTAGGTCATGAATCCTGCTCTTCAGAGCCCAAAAATTGTTCGTATCATGCCCAGGACCATCAGAATGGTATGCACACCTCTCATTGGGGTGGTAACCTAGGAGCAGCAATGTTAGGATTCTGGGGAGGAGTTTTTAATGTAATTAGCTCTTCCTTTGACAAGTGTTTTAGCACCTGAGCTAGCGATATGCCAATCCTGGTAAATTGTCTCTTAGGTGCGACCTTCTTGCGCTGATTCCCTTGTTGTTGTTGGCGAGGTTGTTATGGGACTCGAGATGCGGCAGCAATTTGGAACGGTTTACTCTCCACTAAACCGACTTCATGTATCATGGGAGGCTGAGCAGTGACTTGATCTCCAATTCTGGCTGTTTTCCCCATACAGTTGCAACTGTCTTGACGAAGCTAGTTGACAAGAACTTTCATCTCTTCTTGTCCTTGAGCCAGATTTTGGATAAGATCCATCTGGCCCACCAGTTGTCCCCATCATTTAGACCTTTATTATGCCTATCTCAGTTTTTAGCCGCTCCAATTGATCCTCCTTGGTGCCCTCCGGATTCCCCGTGACCATGCCCCTTGTGAGGAGCGCTTTCACCTCTTCTTGTCCCTTGGATATGTTCAATAACATCTCTTGAAGTTGGGCGTTTTGAGCCCGGATGTCCTTGATAGTCTTCTCTAGAGCCATCTCTACTGAAATAAATAGTAGGAAGATAAGGAGACATGTATGGGAGAAACCTGTCATGATATGATGCATGATATGTGGATACATGTTTTCAAGGATCTCACAGGGTAAATGTTAGTAGTCACTTACAACTTTGATTGGAGAACTTTGTATCGGTGGATGTCCTTCCACGAGAATTAAGCTCACTATGTCGAGTGGTTGTAGCCCTTGACTCAAGTTTGTTGTACTTGATCTTTGACGGTGTTTGGTTAGAGGAAAATAAAACCTTTTGCCCTTTGATAGACGTCTGGTTCAACGTGACCCTGCATCATAGGCCCTTGAGATCCTTGAAATGATTATTGAAAATGTTATGGTATGATGTCATGATGTTATGTACAAGTATGCGAATTAAGCAAGTTTATATACAAATAATCATATACACACAAAGCAGACAAGTCCTTAGGTTTAGGGCTTGCATGGAGTTTGTAGGTAAGTACCCTCTTGAAGTTTAGTTGGCTCAACCTGTCCTAGTGAATAGTAACGAGTTCTAAGGGATCTCAATATCACTGACCTTTCTTTTAGGCATTGTCTCAGCTCAAGCAATCTTTTCTTGCGGCCGAGATATCCCAAAAGACCGGTCTCAATGAGCGTAGTATCAAGTATCAACCAATCTTCGGTCGGAACCAAAGGCGGCTATCTCACTACTTCCCAATGGCCAAGGATGAGTCAAGTAAAAAGGTTCTAAAGGTCAGTTAGCGCTTAATGACACTAAGGAAGCCTAATGTTATCCTTAATTGACTTAAGGAATATTAGTACAAGCCAAAGTATCACGCTAACGTAGCTATGACTTCGTCCATATCGGTCTACACCAAACAACTTCCATGATTTATTGCTACTTATCTAAAAAGGTTCCCCAGATCCGGGTGTAGGATCTTTAACAAAAGCCCAAGCAAAGACCCAAAATTTAAAGCAAGCAAAGCAAGTAAAGGTGATCTAACCCTAAGGTAACCCCACTTTTAAGTTTTGTCACCAACAGAGTCGCCAGTTCTATAACACGGTGAGAGAACTGACTTGAGTGTTTTGCATTTGATCGCAATTGTTGTGGATAGCAAGAGTTGCCACTGACTTTTTCTTTTATCCAAAAGGAAAGACTGAAAAGAACAGGAAAGACCTTTAGATATGTTTTTTGAGTTCAGGGGGTATATTATGAAAAGGGAAGGTATTAGCACCCTTTTCATCCATAGTTATCTATGGGCTCTTAGTTGCTTGCTAGATCACTTGCTTTTGTTTGAATGTTCTTGTGGTGTGGGTTTTGAAAATATTTTGAAAATGTGACTTTGTAATGGTTCTCGTTTCAATAAGAACGCGTACAAAGTGTTGTTTTGGAAATAGTTCAAAGAAGTGTTTGTGGAATGTGTTTTTGAAAGTGATTTTTGAAAAGATGTCTTTGTAATGGCTCTCGTTTCTATAAGAACGTGTACAAAGTGTTTGTATTTTGAAAATGTTTAAATGTGAGGGTGGTGGTGTATAAAGTGTTTTTTTTTTGTGAGCAAGCGAGTAACTAGGAGCAATCTACCTACTCAAAAGGTCTTAGATGTTCTTTTCCTCCTCCTTTAGATGTTGCTATCTTACCATTGATTTGGTAAGAAGCCCTATCATTAGATATGAAGGGATGGGCGTGGGACGTTTGTATAGTCATAGAAGGCAACCTGTAGTTGTTTAGGTATTGGCTTGCATTTTTGGTAAAACCCAAGTGTATGTGTGAATGTCATGACTGATGTCATAACATTCTAGTTTAGTTTGTACTGACTCATTAGGTACCTTTGCAGAAAAATATTGTAATTCAAGTACTGATGTTTATAAGTGTGTATCTGAGCATTTTGCAAAATGATCACATTTTGCTAAATCAGTAGACAGGTTTTCTCAGATGTCATAACAGATGTTATGACATCCTGTTCTGAACTAACAGGTTTGCAGGTTGGATAAGTCTGAGTTTTTTCAGGAAAATAACTCAGTCTTTCCTGAACAGAATCCTGCGTTTTCTGAGGGGTAACCTAGGCTCAACCCTAACCTGGTTAATAAAGTCCTATGACCTGGTCTTTAGGTCAAATGGAATTAACCCTAGGTTTTTGTGGAAACCCTAACTGAAGTTGCAGCTGCTATATATTCAACAGAGCTGCTGTTTTGCAAGGCATCCCTTTTATTTTGATCAGAAGATCATTTGTAATCTGTATAGGTTTGATTATTGTACTCCAAGCAATTATCATGTGATAAGTGACTTGGAATAGGTTTCAAATTGTAAGGGTTGTGTAGCACTCAAAGCTTTGAAGCAAGAGTGTTTGAATGTTCCTTGACTAAAGCTGTGAAGCAGAGTCAAGTTAGCTGTGTGCATCACTCAAAGCTGTGAAGCACGAGTGATTGTGTTGCTTGATTAAAAAGCTGTGAAGCTTAATCAATTGTTTGTTTTTGAAGAGTGTCTTCATCAATTCTTAAGTCAAATTGGTTTATGTATCACTGCTGTGATTGAGGGGGAGTGAGTAGGATCTCAGGTTTAAGTTGTACTTAGATTGGAATTGCATTGGGTAGGTCTTAAGTGAAGGAGATAAACTGGTTGGTTTATTCCTGAATTAACATCTCTTATAGTGGATTTCCTCCTGGCTTGGTAGCCCCCAAAGTAGGTGTTGTTGCACACTGAACTGGGTAAACAATTGACTGTGTTCTTTATTGCTTTTGTATTTACTGTAATATAGTAAGTCAGATACGGTGTCATAACAATGAACGTGACATTGAGTATCTGCAGCCAGAATTTCACAACCTATGGGAGGTTTTTAGCAATGTCATTTAGGGACTAGATCGTTTACCGAAGGCAACATCGAGGGTCTACAAGGGACTACGATTCTTTATCGAGGGTCTTTGCTAAAACGCCCATGTTCGAGGGACATGACTATTTTTTCGAGGCAACAGTGAGATTAACCTAAGGGTGCATGTGTGCAAAGTGTGTTTGATTGCATGCATTTGTCTTTGATTTTTAGGTTGTCTACTTGTTGATTTTTATCTTGCCATACACACCTAATTACTAGCATTTGTACAAAAGTAATAAAGTGCAAAAAAATAAATCCTACACTATTACAACCATAATGAAGTGAATATAAATATAAAGGCAAAAATGAAATAAAAGCAAGAAAAAATGAAGGAAAATAAGTGTCTTTTGATTGGGGAAGACAACCTTCGATTTTCATTTTGTTGGCCTCCTTCAATTGTGGGCTGGCATCAATAAGGTCAGGTCTTTCGATTGGGCCTTGGCAGCAGCAAGGTCCTATCCTTCGATTGGGCTCTGGCACTAGGGAGTTCATGTCCTTCAATTGGACTCTGGTAGTCAGTGTATGGTGAAGGCCCAAGGTTCTGCCTTGACTTTAGTGCAAGCGTGCCTTTTGATTCTTCCTTGGAAGTTAACAAGGAAGCCCAAGGCTTCGTTTCATGTTTCCTTTCCCAGTTTCTTTTGTTTAAGGAACTAAATGGCAACATGTCCTAAGGCCATGCTAATATTTTTCTTGCAAACAATATAATAGTTAAAGCATATTTAAGTAAACAAGCAGCAAAACTAAGGGGGGGGGGGGGGGGGGGGGGGGGGGGGGGGTTAGCTCTGAAAACATGTTAAGGGGGTGGTGGAAACGAAAATAGAAAAAAAAATTATGTACATTGTGATACGGTGGGAGAACTGACTATGGTTTTGCGTTTGTTTTCGCAAATGTTTCGGTTGAGCAAGAGTCGCCACCGACTTTTTATTTTATCCTAAGGAAAGGTTTAAAAAGCACAGCAAAAACCTTTGAGATTTTTCTTGGGTTCGGGGAGTAGATTATAGAAAGGGAAGGTATTAGCATCCTTTCTATCCATGGTTATCCATGGGCTCTTAGGTAGTTGCTTAGATCAACTTGCCTTGGTTTTCAATGTTTGAAATAGTGCTTTGTGCGTGGTTTTGAAAGTGTTTTGAAAAAGATGCCTTGTATAGGCTACCCTTGTAACAATTCTTTACTCGAATGTTTTACAAAAGGTGTTTGTCTTTTTGAAAAGATGTTTCAAGGGTTTTTTTGAAAGTTTGTTTTGAAAGTGTAGTGATGTGTGGTTTGAAATAGGCAAGTGTTTTGTTTGCAAGTTGACAAGTACTTAAGAGCTATCTACCCTAAAGTTCTCAAAGATTTTTGTTATGTTTTAACCCTTTTAACAATTTTGTTCCACCATTGCATTTGGTGGACAATCTTGTGTTAGGAGGTGAAAGGGACGGGCGCGGGTCATCGTTTAGACCATAATTGCAATAGTGCTAAGTATCTTTGGGCAATTTTTCTTTGAAAGGGACTTGATCATTTTAGGCAACTTTTCGAAAGCGTCATCGAGGGACTATGATCATTTGATTGTTTTGTTTTGTTTTTTGCCCAAAGAAACCTAACATGCAATATGGCCCATTTATTGAAGGCAACAAGTGGAATACCCTAGGGGTGCAAGTGTGATTGGTGTTGTCCATTTTCATGCTTGTTTATCTTGAATTAGGTTAAACTATTTTGTTCGTTTTATTTGCATACAAACCCTAATTCTAGCATGGTATATTTAGAAAGCGTTAAAGTGCGAAAAGTAAAATTCCTACACTATTACAACACAATATGGGAAGGGGGGTACAAATTTTCAAATGGGGGGGATATTTAGACAAGGAATTTAAATCTAGCTATTACATCAATTTTGGAATATTTACAAGATAATTAATTGCATAAATTAAATAGAAATAAAATAAATATGCAAGATGCAAAAAATGTTTTTATGTATATGACAAAAAGAGTATTTTTTATATCAAATAAACAAAATAAAAAAAGTATTATTTTTGGAGCTTTTTAATGTTTAGGGCAAAACCCTAATTTATTAGGTAAATATATTAACTATTTAATATATACTAATATTTATCAATTATATATGAAATAAAAATAAAAATGAAGTATATTTGTCAAAATGATATTTTTACTATTAAATGTTAATAAAAAATAAAGTGTGTATATTTTTGTATTTTTTACTAAGTATTCTAATAAATATATATATATATATATATATATATATATATATATATATATATATATATATATATATATATATATATATATATATATATATATATATATATATATATATATATATATATATATATATATATATATATATATATATATATATATATATATATATATATATATATATATATATATATATATATATATATATATATATATTATATATATATATATATATATATATATATATATATATATATATATATATATATATATATATATATATATATATATATATATATATATATATATATATTTCTAAATATGTATTATATATATAAAAAATAATAATATTTAATATTTATAAAAAAGGTATATTTTATACAAAATATTTTAAGAAGATAAAACAAAATAAAAAATGACAATAAAAATGTGTTTACACTATTTTTGGTATTTTTAAATAAAAGTAAGTTTATATATTTATTTATATACAAATAACTAATCTAAACAAATAAATGCCTATAAATTCAAAAATAGTGTAAAAAATTATTTTTATATTTTTAATATCATGAGGAAAAATAAATAAACCAGAATGAAAAAAAGAAAAGTCAAAAAATCAATAAAACAAACAAAATGGGCTCAGGGGGTGTCAAACCAAAAATATGGTGTGAAAAGAAATATCCAAGCAGGCCCAGCCCACGTGGCTTCTTCTTCAACCTCTGGACAGAAAAACGTTCAAAAACGCGCGCCTGTTTCTTCCATTGCAAGGTCCTGATTCTTTGAGTTTTAGCAAAAACTTACAACACCAAACATGTTAAGCATTGAATCACGATTCTAAATATGTAAAGAACTCATCCTAACTCTCAGAAATGAGAGAGAATTTTATCATTCCCAAATCTTGACCTAGTTTTTCTTCCATATTCAGACCTTAAATTCTCATAGCTCAGGCAAAATAAATGAAAAGTAAAAGTATGTATAGATTCAGGGGCATGAGTAGAACACTTCTTATTCACAAACTTAGAGCTAATGATGCCTACACTAAGAGTTAGAAGTTCAAGAAGATACCTATTCAGTTGAAGTTCTATCTGGCAACGGGGGAGCTTTCAGGGCAAGATGATGATCTGTACAGCTTGCCTAGAGTGTGGTGATGCTATTCCAATGCTTACTTTGCTTTGAAACACCTTGAATCAAGCTATGGACCTTCAACTGCAAAACAAGAAAGTGAAAATGGTGGAACTGATTAGAGGAGTTACAGGTCGTGTTTTATGCTTTGGTTAGCTTCAAGTGATGCTAGGGAATGTGTTTAATGAGCTTTGAGCAAGAAAGCATGAAAGGGATGAGAGTTTGCACTCAAACTGCAGCAAGCCCTGTTTTTGTGCAGTTCAATGGTGATTTTGAGTTTGTGGAGGTATTGGAGGTGTTAGGGTCGTGTGCTAGCTCAGTTAGGATGTCTTGAATGTGTACAAAATATTTGCTTAAGGGTTCTATTGCTGAGATGATAGTTGTCTTGTGATATGCTATCTTTCTTAACACTTAAGCAAGCAAAGGCCAAGTTGTGTTCTAGACAGGTAACCTTGTCTTGATCAGAGTGATTAACTCATAAACTTGTGCCAAAGAGATTTCAAATGTACTTCTTGGATTTTCATTTTGACATAAAGCTTAACTTTTCAAAAATGGCTATTTCACTTTTTCCATAAATGGATTAAACTTGCATGTAATGTTTGAACTCATAGAACAATACTTTGGCACAAAGGATTGGCATTAAATTTATGAGTGTTGGATGGTTTAGAGGCCTGTAATCAAGGGAAGCATGCTGATTTGAAAAATTGCACAAGTTATGAACATGTACATGGCCATGAATCAAAGTGACTTTTTGCCATATTGCAAAATTCGATTCTCTCAAGTCATGAGGTTGTTTGATGAGTTCTTGGACATTTTGGAAAGCTTGGAATATGTACTACAATCCATCTTTGAAATGAAAATTGAAATTCCAAGTTGAAGTATGTGGAAAATGGCCTTGAAGTTAGGTAAAAACCTTGCCTAAAAAGGTCAAAATTTCACTAAGTTAAGAATGGTTTAGTACCCTTATTCCAAAAATTGTAACTTGAGATACAAGCTTCTTTTGGGAAAACTTTGTGAATCAAAGTTGTATATTATGCAATAAGCTACAAATTTCATGTTTTGACTTTTGCTTGAATCCAAATGAATCTTGGTGAGAAAGTGGGGCAAAGTTAGGAAAAAATTAGGGTTTTTCATAACTTAGAAAAATTCTAAGTTATAAAAAATTCTCATTTCAAACCCTAATTTGCAATTTTGATTTCTTGGTGAACAAGTTTCATGATTTGGCATGTTTTGATGAAAAATGAATCTTGACTCTTGATTTTGACCAAAAAGTCAAAGTTTGACTTTTCAGTATACAGTCAAAATTGATCAATTGACTGGGAAATTCAACTGTCAATCTTGTGTATTTGGGATCTTTTGAACTTGTTAAGCATGTCAAGAAAATTCCATGGGGTCCTTGAGTCCATATGTGAGCTTGGTTTGCCATTGGCTAGGCCAAACAGTCAAAAATTGCCTTTGTACAGTCAAAACCCTAAAAATGACCATTTTGCCCTTTTGGTGATCTGATCAAGTTTCTTATGGAATTATGATCCAAACTTGATCAAATGGTCCATGTGAGTTCATAATGTTGATGTGGGTCAATTTTTATGAGATTTGACTGTTAATTGGCCACAGTTGACTTTTTCCCCAATACAGCTGATTTTTAGGTCAACTGTCCAATTGATTGGGCAAAACTTGGAATCAAGACTTGAAACTTGGTATGGGTAAACTTGGGAGTCCAATATGAAGCATGAAAGTCATATTAGGCAATTTAGGTCAAAACATCTCTGTGCAAACACAAACCCTAATTTGGGTCAACAGTGCAAGGAGAAGTCTTGAGCAGATGAAACCCTAACTGGACCTTGATCTCCAAGGGCTTTGTGATGAGAAATCAATGAGAAGTGGGAGGGAAAATTTTGGGGTATAACAGTTGCCCCTGTTCAATCTTCTTGAATCCGAAGAGTTAGATTGGCAAGTTTGCCTTTCGTGACTCGAGGGTAAAAGGAGATTGGACACTAGAGTGCCCTTAAATTTGCACTCGTCAAAGCAAGGGATGTGGGAATGGGCTTAGAGATGCCATTTGGAGATGGGCTTAATGATGCCATCGGGAGGAGTGACAGAAACTTGTCGGGGATGGGCTTAAAGATGCCATCTGGAATGAGTATCAGAAAGGTGTCCATGTTTAGGAACATCTTTGAACTGGGGTCTGAATAAGCAATAGATTGACATCCGTGTCTGGAGGTATCCGTAAACTGTTTTCAGAAGTTTGAGAAGAGTCTGAACAAGTGATAGGTTAACATCCATTACTTGGAGAACCCGTGAACTGTTTTCAGAAATCTTGAAGTTGAATAAGCAATAGAGCAGCATCCGTTGTTGGGAAGCGTCCGTAAACTGTTTTCAAAAGTTGCATCTGAACAAGCGATAGATTAACATCCGTTGTTGGGAAGAATCTGTAAACTGTTTTCAGAAGTCTGGAGAAGAATCTGAACAAGCGATAGGTTAACATCCGTTACTTGGAGAACCCGTGAACTGTTTTTAGAAATCTTGAAGTTGAATAAGCAATAGAGCAGCATCCGTTGTTGGGAAGCGTCCGTAAACTGTTTTCAAAAATTGCATCTGAACAAGCGATAGATTAACATCCGTTGTTGGGAAGAATCCATAAACTGTTTTCAGAAGTCTTGAGAAGAAACTGAACAAGTGATAGGTTAACATCCGTTACTTGGAGAACCCGTGAACTGTTTTCAGAAGTCTTGAAGTTGAATAAGCAATAGAGCAGCATCCGTTGTTGGGAAGCGTCCGTAAACTGTTTTCAAAAATTATATCTGAACAAGCGATAGATTAACATCCGTTGTTAGGAAGAATCCATAAACTGTTTTCAGAAGTCTTGAGAAGAAACTGAACAAGTGATAGGTTAACATCCGTTACTTGGAGAACCCGTAAACTGTTTTCAGAAGTCTTGAATTTGGAGGAAGAACCGGTGTAAGGTTCCCTGATGATGAGCTCGTGTAAAACTGTATCTGGATAAATCTGGAATAAGTATTAGAATGTTGCCGTGTCTGGGTCACATCCGAACTATTCCTGGAAAGAAATCTCGGAAGATAATGATTTTAGTCTTTCGACTGATCTTACCTGAAAAGGTAAAGAGTTAGTTATATGCAATGTCATGATGCATGATACAATGTATGTTATGTGATATGAATGTAAATGAATGTGCATGTAAGCTGGAGAGCTGTCTTGCAAAGGATAGATGAATCTGAGATGGCTGAAGATAAAAGTTTGACTGCTGCCGGGAAGAATAATTCCTGGTTGTTGCTGGAGAATAAGGAGCTTGGGTTGTATACCAATCTTCTGGGGAATTCCTGATGACCTCTACTGGGGAGTTCCAATCTAGTAGACTCATGCTGGGGAGGTAAGATTGAGAATCTTCAGTTTGGTGGGAAGTATTTCTGGCGACTTCACTGGGGAATTCAAGATTTGCCCTCCCAAAATCCTATGGGGAGAAGGTTCACTAGTCTGGTTCCGCCGGGGATACTGAAACTTAGTTCTGAGGGGAATTGGGTTTCTGAAAGGTTCTCTGGCTGGGGATAACAAAGATAAACTCCTCTGGGGATTGTATTGATAAGTTATGTTGGGGAACTTTGATGAACTTCGCTGGGGATAGGAATAAATTTGGCGAGTGCGATCTTCCGTGGCAATAAGCTGAGGATAACCCAGTTATAAGCCTTTGTGAGGAATAACCTTGAATAAAGCTCGGGAGATACGTCCGTACTCTGCAGGGGATAAACTTCCAGAATCTAATGGGGATAAGCATCAAGACTTGCTGGGGGATATGGATTCCAAATCTCCTGGGGGTTTCCTTTGAAAGGGTATCAAGATATCCAACTGTATCTTCAACCTATCAGTAATCCTCTTTCTTGATTCATAAGGAAATGATTATGTTCAAATGCATATGCCTATTTAACAAAACATTGGACGTTTCTAAAAAATAAAACAAATAGTGCAAGAGAAAAGAAAAGGAAATGACACAAATTTCTGGGAAAAGTATTTGTATTAACTTTTTTATGAGTATATTTGTACAAAGGAGACAACCACCCTAGTAAGAGGATTTCGTCGTAAATATTGAAAAATTTATACAAAATAAAGATGGCTATGTGAAATAATTCCATGGGATTTCATTCCGCTATAGCCTTCACAACTCTGAATATCTGTCCATTCAATGCTTCGCCTGCCAATGACTAGATTGATTAGGAGCCTGGAACTGGTTGATGAAGAGATTGTCCTTGAAGTGATCCGACGAGACATAGTCATACGCTTTAATTCCCTAAATTTTTCCTGAATCGCCCTTTCGGGTTTTCGATCCACCAGGAAACCCCTTTTTGCCCAAGCCGCCCTTTCGGGTTTTCGACTTGCCGGGTGTACAGATTTTTTTATATTTTTATCCCTAACTTTTGCCTGAACCGCCCTTTCGGGTTTTCGGTTCACCGGGATGCCCATTTTTTCCCAAGCCGCCCTTTCGGGTTTTTGACTTGTCGGGTTATTTTATGAGTAGTATCTTTTGACTATGTCTGCATTCGCAGGGTGCGGCAAATCGTCGCCGTCCATGGTGGTCAGAATCATTGCACCACCAGAAAATATGCTCTTGATCACAAATGGTCCTTCGTATATAGGAGTCCATTTGCCCCTGGGATCACTTTGTGGCAAGATAATCCGCTTGATTACGAGATATCCGACTTGATACACTTGACGTCTGACTTTCTTATTGAAGGCCTTGATCATCCGCTTTTGATACGCCTGACCATGGCATATAGCAGCGAGTCGCTTCTCGTCGATCAGATTGAGTTGATCAAGTCGGGTCTGCATCCAATCATCTTCATTCAAACCTGTATCCTTCATAATCCTTAGAGAAGGAATCTGAACCTCCATAGGCAGGACAACTTCCATGCCATATACCAAAGAAAATGGGGTTTCCCCGGTTGAAGTACGTGCCGTCGTACGGTATCCATGCAGAGCAAACGGTAACATCTCATGCCAGTCTTTGTAAGTGACTGTCATTTTCTGAATGATCTTCTTAATGTTTTTGTTCGCAGCTTCAACAGCACCGTTCATCTTCGGCCGATAGGGAGATGAATTGTGATGATAAATCTTGAACTGTTCGCATAGAGCGGTGATCATAGTGTTATTCAGATTTGTACCGTTGTTTGTGATGATCCTGTCTAGAACACCATACCGGCAGATGAGATTTTGCTTGATAAAGCGGGCAACCACATTTTTAGTAACAGAGGCGAAGGAAGCTGCTTAGACCCATTTGGTGAAATAGTCAATGGCCACCAGGATGAAGCGATGTCCGTTGGAGGCCGTGGGCTTGATCTCTCCAATCATGTCAATGCCCCACATTGAAAATGGCCACGGAGCAGTCAGAGCGTTGAGAGAAACCGGAGGGATATGAACTTTGTCAGCATAGACTTGACATTTGTGGCAAGTACGGGAATGTTGATGGCAATCAGCTTCCATGGTAGACCAGTAATAGCCTGCCCTTAGGATCTTCTTAGCCATTGTATGCCCGCTCAAGTGAGTGCCAAATGTGCCGCTGTGTATATCAGTCATGATCAACTCTGCTTCAGCTTTGTCTACACATCAGAGTAATACACAATCATGGCTTCGTTTGTAAAGGATGCCGTTGCTCAGGAAGAACTTAGCAACAAATTTCCTTAAGAATTTCTTGTCATTTACGGAATCTCCTTCGGGATAATCTCTAGTCTCGAGATACCTTTTGATTTCATGGAACCAGGGTTGTTCCACTATTTCTTCGGTGTTAATCTCATGACAATGCGCAGGTTCATCCATTCGCTCGATGGTGATTTGGGGAGCCTCGTTATCCCAGTTGAGTTTAAACATGGAAGACATTGTAGCTAGAGCATCTGCTAGCTGATTCTCTTCTCGCGGGAAATGCTCGAAGGTAATTTGCTTGAAATGAGGCAACAATGTCAAGACATGTTCTTTGTACGGGATAAGATTAGGATGCTTGGTATCACACTCTCCTTTGATTTGATTGATAACCAAAGCTGAGTCCCCAAATACGATCAAAGATTTGATCCCCAAGTCTATAGCGGCCTTGAGACCAAAAATGCAAGCTTCATACTCAGCCATGTTGTTTGTGCAGCTGAAGCAAAGTCGGGCCGTGAAAGGTGTGTGACAGCCTTCCGGAGAAATGAGTACCGTGCCGATACCATTTCCAAGTGCATTTGAAGCACCATCAAAGTACAGGGTCCATCGGGATCCCTTTTCGGGTCTGTCATACGGTTCGTTACTTTCAATATTGTCCAAATTCATGATGTCCTCGTCTGGGAAGTCAAATCTCATGGGTTGATAATCTTCGATAGCCTGATGAGCCAGATGGTCAGCTAGTACACTCCCTTTTATAGCTTTCTGGGTGGTGTACTGGATGTCATACTCTGTTAGGATCATTTGCCATCTAGCTATCCTTCCAGATAAAGCGGGCTTTTCGAAGATATACTTGATGGGATCCATTTTGGAAATCAACAAGGTAGTATGAGTCAACATATATTGTCTTAGTCGGCGAGCATCCCATATCAAAGCGCATCAAGTTTTCTCGAGAAGTGAGTAGCGAGTCTCACAGTCGGTAAACTTTTTGCTAAGGTAATAAATGGCATGCTCTTTTCGACCAGACTCGTCATGCTGGCCCAAAACACACCCCATTGAGTTATCCAAGACGGTCAAATACATGATCAGTGGTCTTTCTTCGACGGGTGGCATCAGAATAAGAGGTTCTAGAAAATACTCCTTGATTTTATCAAAAGCAGTTTGGCAATCGTCGTTCCATTCAACTACCTGATCTTTCTTCAAGAGTTTGAAAATTGGCTCACAGGTAGAAGTCAGATGCGAGATGAATCTGGCAATATAGTTCAAGCGCCCCAAGAATCCTCTAACCTCCTTTTCAGTACGGGGAGCAGGCATCTCTTGTATTGCTTTCACTTTTGCGGGATCGACTTCAATGCCTTTGTTGCTCACAATAAATCCTAGAAGTTTACCAGACCTAACTCCAAAAGTGCACTTACTTGGATTCAGCCTGAGTTTGTATTCTTTCAATCTGGCAAACAACTTTTCTAGATGTTCAAGGTGCTCTTCCTCTGTTTGTGACCGAGCTATCATATCGTCTACGTAAACTTCAATCTCATGATGTATCATATCATGAAACAAAGCTACCATGGCACGTTGATAAGTTGCCCCTGCGTTCTTCAGTCCGAACGGCATCACCTTGTAACAGAAAGTGCCCCATTGTGTGACAAAAGTTGTTTTCTCCATATCCTCGGGGGCCATTTTGATTTGATTGTAGCCCGAGAATCCATCCATGAAGGAAAACACTTTATGCTGAGCTGTATTGTCGATCAAAATGTCAATGTGTGGAAGTGGAAAATCATCTTTGGGGCTGGCCCTATTCAAATCCCTGTAGTCCACACACATCCTGACTTTGCCATCTTTCTTAGGTACTGGCACGATGTTAGCGACCCATTGAGGATAGGAAGTAACAGCCAGAAAGCCAGCGTCGAATTGCTTCATCACTTCTGCTTTGATCTTTTCAGACATGTCAGGCCTCATTCGGCGGACTTTTTGCTTAATCGGTGGACAATCCTCTCTTGTGGGGAGACGGTGAACCACGATGTCTGTGTCTAAACCCGACATGTCTTCATAAGACCAAGCGAAGATTTCAACATACTCATTCAACAACTGTATCAGGCGCTCCTTGACACTTGGTCCCAAATTGGCACCCACTTGTACCTCCTTCCGGTCTTCCTCGGTTCCTAAGTTGACAGTTTCCAATGACTCTTCGTGCGGTAAGATGGCCCTTTCCTCTTGCTGTAGAAGTCTGGCTAGTTCCCCTGGTACTTCACAACCTTCGTCATCTTCATACTCGGCTTGATTGACCAGATCTTCAGAGTTATTGAAGGACATAGCAGAATAGTCACCCATGGAATCCGGAGTGGATGGGTACCTGCATTTGAGAGTGTGGGTGTGTGTAAGGGATAACCATCCTTAAACAAAAATGCAAAAGGAAAGAAAATGAACACAAGCAGTTTATCAAATGAAAAACGTCCAATGAATCATTAAACATGGCACATGGATATGACAAATAATCAAAACCCTTACAAATGGACCTACATGCCCCGGGCAAGGCATGAGGTGAAAAGATAGTGTACGGATTGTTTGAAAATAAATATTGCAGACCAAATAGGAAATGTTTGACAGATAAATTACTGATGAATAAAAGTGATGGGGACAAATTCTTTTGCCTCCCAGTTGCTCAATCCTCCTTTGACAGTTGGGTAAATCCACTCTTCGATGTTGCTCTCTTTGTCTTCATCCTCCAAAGCGTTGATTCCACAGGGAGAAATTTTGACTGGCGCTCTTTCAATCTTCGCACGGCGCATAGCTTTCTGGCCTGCGGTAGTGAACCCTAATCCAAATTTGTCGGTCTTATGTGGAATGTCAGGTAACTGCCCCCATGCTGAATTCTTCCCTTCCTTTATTGCGGCCCTTGCATCCTCCAGAGATGCCATCCTAGCCATCTGCCTCGGTGTCTCAGCTGCCAACTTTGCTATTGTTATTTCCGGAAGGACTTCTTCGAAATGCTGAAAAGGAGTCTCAATGAACTCTCCTTCTACCTCCACATACCGGAAAGAATTCAAGTGGCTAATCATGTACTCCTCTTCACCATGGACAGTAATAATCTTTCCCTTGACAGGATACTTCAACATCTGATGTAAGGAGGAGGTGACTGCCCCAACATGGTGTATCCAAGGCCTACCCAGCAAGCAAGAGTATGACGGACGGATGTCCATCACATATAAAGTGGATTTAAACACCTCAGTGCCTATCTTGATGGGAATTTCAACCTCCCCATGGACCATTCTCTTCGAACCATCGAAATCTCTGACAACAATATCACTCGGCTTTAACTCCAACCCTTCACAATCTAGCCGGTCCAAGGCCTTCCTAGGCAGTACATTCAGCGACGAACCAGTGTCGACCAAGACATGTGCGAGAGTAGTTCCTCGGCACTCGACTGAAATATGCAAAGCATCATTGTGGTTTCTACCTTTAGGAGTTAGGTCGGAATCAGAGAAACCTAATCCATTGTCCGCAGTAAGGCTAGCCACGCAATTTTGAAATTGATCCGCAGAGGTTTCCTGGGGCACATGGGCTGCCTTCAGGAATTTTATCAGGGCTTTAGCGTGCGCTTCTGAGCAAAGTAGTAGTGCCAGCATGGAGATCTTTGAGGGGGTTTGCCCCAGTTGTTCTACCACATCGTAATCACTCCTTTTGATTATCTTCAAGATCTAATCCATTTCCTTCTTGGAGGTTTCCGGGATGACCAAGGGTTGAGCCCTCGTCCTGACGAGCTCATCTTGGATTCCTTTACCTTTATCAACAGTGGTAGGAGAGACAGTACTAGGAACAACAACATCCTCAATCAAAGGGGTTCTAGCAGAGAGTTTTATTGGTGCAGGGATGACCTTGTCGGCAGATGAGGGTCCAAAGATTGCTCTTGGAGGGGCAATCTCTGGAGAAAATATTCTCCCGCTCCTGGTGATTTTGCTCGTGCCTGTAATGTTACCAATGCTGGCTTCTTCATCATCCGAACTTTCTTCAGTTATTTCGATTTGTTTAATACCATGGTAGTAGACGTCGCCGCCGTAGTTCCATGGTATCGACTTCTCAGAAACATAGGGGACAGGCCCTGGCATTGTTATCTTCAAAGGAACAGATTTCGTAGCTGGTGTAATCTTAACAGGCTTTCTGACGGCCTTGGAAAGATTGGCGTGAATGGTTATGATTGAGACATCTTCAGTATGGGTTGGAGTAGCAGAAACTTTTTCAAACAAAATTTGTCGACTATCCATAAGGCCTTGGATGCCTTTCTTCAGTAACGGACAATCAAACGGCAGAGAGTAACAACAATAGAAGTCTTCTTTACATCCCGGGAAGATCCCGGCCCTTAACAGATTCAACTTAATGGTTAACAAAGGAGTTATCAGATCATTAACATCAGCAACATACAAATCTTCTTCAATGGCATTGACATTTCGGTCGTGCTTCGGCATGGGAGCAGATATCACATTAGGCTTCTCTGGAGCGTCAAACTCCACCTCCTTCGCCTCTATCAGGTCTTGGATTTTATGCTTGAGTGCCCAACAATCATTGGTGTCATGCCCGACACTGTCAGAATGGTAGGCGCATTTAGCATTAGGATGGTAATGCGGAGAGGACGTATTTACATTTTTTGGTGCCTCCTTGATAGTGGCGAGATTCAACTTTAACAGATGGGGAAGCACTTGCGCTGGAGTCATATTAATACGGGTGAACTGCCGTTGTGGCCGTTCCACCCGTTGCTGATTTGGTCTGGACTGGTTATAGCGAGGCTGCTCACTTGAAGGGTTTTGAATCATTACGGCCCCCACGGCCGGCCGGCGCTCAGTCTTCCCTGCTCTTCTTTGAGAATATACCACAGCTGTTTCCTTCTTAAAAGGCTTCTTCTCAACACTTGCAGCAACACCCTTCTGAATCTTCCCTGACTTGATGCCAGCTTCTATTCTTTCGCCTGTTAAGATCAAATCGGTAAACCCCGCGGAAGAGTTACCAATCAGATGATTGAAAAATGGCCCAGATAGGGTCCCTAGAAACATATCAACGAGTTCACGATCGGTTAAAGGAGGCTGCACCCTGCCAGCCAAATCCCTCCATTTTTGTGCATATTCTTTGAATCCCTCGCCTGTTCCTAGTGATATACCCTGAAGTTGGGTACGAGTAGGAGCAAGGTCAGAATTATACTGGTATTGTTTGTAAAAAGCGGTGGCCAAGTCTTCCCAATTTCGGACGCTGGTTCCCTCTAGCTGATAAAACCATTCCAATTGAGCTCCAGAATGGCTATCCTGAAAGAAATGGATCCAAAGGTTTTTATCTGCCGTATAGGGTTGGATCTTTCTCACATAGGACCTGAGATGCATTTTTGGACAGGACAGCCCATCATACCTTACAAACACTGGCACTTTGAATTTTGGGGGAATCACAATCCCGGCGACCAAACCCAAGTCTTCAAAATCCAAACCCGGTACTCTTTGTAGCTCCATGGCGGCCAACCTGTCTTCTAAAACTTTGTATTTATCATCAGCTGGAGGGTATTGCTGATCAGAATAATCTTCATCCTCTTCGACCTCCTCTTCTTCCACATCGGACTCGGAAGGTACCGCAGCCCCACCTCCTTTGCTGGTTCCTTCATCAGAAGTAGGAGGAAATTCAAGCACTCTCCGAGCTTCTCCATCAAATCTTCTCCCCAGAGTAGCCACCCCGAGTCTCTTTTTCTTCTTTTTCACTGGGTCTTTATTCCCCAGCAAGGTCTTGAGATCCTCCTGACCTTTAGCCAAGGTCGTCAGGAGTTGCTGGAACTGTGCATTTTGAGCTTGCAGGTCTTTGACTGTTTGCTCGAGATCCATCCTACTGAAATAAACAGCAGACAGATAAGGAAACCTGGAGTGAGACCTGCTTATGCACATGATGAATGATATGCTTATGTATGCAATGCATTCAAGGATTTAAAACATTCAAAATTGTTGTAGACAAAAAGGAACGCACGTCATATTAATAAGAAGAAATTTGTTAGTACATAAATGCCCCATGGGCCAAATATTACAAAAACAACTTCTCAAGGCAAAAAGACGTTGCGCATCCTCTTTGGCGCAATGTAGGTGTTGAGGGCCTCTTGCTCATGGAGTCGGCGGGTAAGCTCTAAAACCTTCTTCTCGCTGGCGTAGAAGCTGGCTTCAAAAGTATTTCGTTCCTCCTTGAGCTGAATCCAACTTTTCTGCATTTCCTCCCACGATGTAGGCATGTCAGGATGTAGGATGGTGTAGGGAACCTCTCCTTCCTTGACGGGCTCTTTAATCACAGGGAGTACATGAGGATAAGGCATCATTAGACTTTGGGCTCGGGCTCGTACCCACTTGAGATAAGGCTCAAGAGGGATGGAATTCTTGTGTCCAAGAGTCTTGCTATCAACCTTGTTGGGCCTTCCCCAAGCTCTGATGAATTTTTGGCGAAGTCCTTGCGCATCGTTGTCGAAGTCAAAAACTAGGTCAGGAATCAACATGTCGTGAGGGCCATCCCTTCGTGCATATCCAAATTGCCTCAAAGCTAGGCAAGGGTTGTAGGTGATACCTCCCCTGATTCCAAGTAAAGGAACATTAGGAAATTCTCCGCAACGATCGACAATGATGACATTTTCTCTGGACCGAGAACACCAATGTACATCAGAGTGAGTAAGAGTCATCAACCGTTGGGACCACCTTGAGCCTTGGTCATTCTTCAAGACAGATTGTGGAAGGTGCGAAATAAACCACCTTGCAAGGAGAGGAGTACAGCACATGAGAACACCCCTCTTTCTCATTGTTCGTGTGTAAAATGAGTGAAGAATGTCCCAAAGCAATGTTGGTATCGGATTTCTGGACAAGAAGATTTTGACGGTGTTGACATCTACCAATTGGTCAGGATTTGGGAACAAGACCAATCCATAGATAAGGAGTGCCACAATCTCTTCAAAGGCTTGAAGGTCCAATGAATTCCAACATTCTTGTGCCTTCTCAAACAAGAATTTTGCTAAGAACCCTTTGACGCCGCTTCTGGTTTCCCAATGCCCCTTGATGTCAGAAGGTTGTAGATGTAATGCTCGAGCAACATCTTCTGGCTTTGGTTCCTTATCCGTACCGTTGAAGGGTAGTTGATTAAGGATAGGAATTCTCAGGAGTTGAGAAAACTCCTCCAAAGTGGGCACCAACTGGTAATCAGGGAAAGTGAAACAGTGGTGAAGAGGGTCAAAGAACTGGAATAGCACTTTCATCATGTCTTCTTCAATGTTGGTGTTGACTAAGCTGAGCAGTCTACCATGTCTTTCACTGAAGGATGAGTTTTCCGAAATTCTTGAGGTGAGCTCCTTGAGTTGAGGAGAAATTCTCACAAGGTTGACTTGGATGGTGTTTCTGCGAGGAATTTCCATGACCTACAAAACAAGAACAAAGATGAAGATCCAAACCCTTGAAGTGGTCAGTGAATGCATATGATGCTTTATGATGTTTATGATGTATGCACAAAACATATGTACAAGCAATTCACACCAAACCCTAGTTTCAGGCTTGCATGGGGTTTCATAGGTAAGTACCATCTTGAGTGTAGTTGGCTTAAAAACATGTCCTATAAGTAGTAACCGGGTTCTAAGGAGCTCAATATCACTAGATTGTTTTCATTGTTCATTGTTTTGGTTTAGCCACTTAACTAGTGACCAAAATATTCCAAGAAAACAACCCTCAATGAGTGTAGTATCGAGTATCTACCAACTTCGGACTGCACCAAAGCCGGTCGTCTCACTACCACTAATAAAAGGCCAAGATGGTCAAGTAAGGTTCTAGGTCATTAGTGCTTAGTGACATCACTCAGCGGCCCCGTACTCTCCTTGATTGAACTCAAGGGTTACCGGTACTCACAAATATGTCGCACTAATATAGTTATTGCTTCGACCGTGTCGGTATACCCCGCACAGTTTCCACAACGTATTGCTATCTATGAATGTTTCCCAAAATCCAGGTGTAGGATTGCAAACCCAAACAAAAGAGCCAAAATATAAAGCAATCAAATCAAACAATTAATCATGCAAGAGGGTGATCTAAGCCCTAAGGTTACTCCCCTTTTAAATCGTCCCCAGCAGAGTCGCCAGTTCTGTGATATGGTGGGAGAACTGACTATGGTTTTGCATTTGTTTTCGCAAATGTTTCGGTTGAGCAAGAGTCGCCACCAGACTTTTTATTTTATCCTAAGGAAAGGTTTAAAAAGCACAGCAAAAACCTTTGAGATTTTTCTTGGGTTCGGGGAGTAGATTATAGAAAGGGAAGGTATTAGCACCCTTTCTATCCATGGTTATCCATGGGCTCTTAGGTACTTGCTTAGATCAACTTGCCTTGGTTTTCAATTGTTTGAAATAGTGCTTTGTGCGTGGTTTTGAAAGTGTTTTGAAAAAGATGCCTTGTATAGGCTACCCTTGTAACCATTCTTTACTCGAATGTTTTACAAAAGGTGTTTGTCTTTTTGAAAGTTTGTTTTGAAAGTGTAGTGATGTGTGCTTTGAAAATAGGCAAGTGTTTTGTTTTGCAAGTTGACAAGTACTTAAGAGCTATCTACCCTAAAGTTCTCAAAGATTTTTGTTATGCTTTAACCCTTTTAACAATTTTGTTCCACCATTGCATTTGGTGGACAATCTTGTGTTAGGAGGTGAAAGGGACGGGCACGGGTCATCGTTTAGACCATAATTGCAATAGTGCTAAGTATCTTTGGGCAATTTTTCTTTGAAAGGGACTTGATCATTTTAGGCAACTTTTCGAAAGCGTCATCGAGGGACTATGATCATTTGATTGTTTGCTTTGTTTTTGCCCAAAGAAACCTAACATGCAATATGGCCCATTTATTGAAGGCAACAAGTGGAATACCCTAGGGGTGCAAGTGTGATTGGTGTTGTCCATTTTCATGCTTGTTTATCTTGAAATTAGGTTAAACTATTTTGTTCGTTTTATTTGCATACAAACCCTAATTCTAGCATGGTATATTTAGAAAGCGTTAAAGTGCGAAAAGTAAAATTCCTACACTATTACAACACAATATGGGAAGGGAGGTACAAATGTTCAAATGGGGGGGATATTTAGACAAGGAATTTAAACCTAGCTATTACATCAATTTTGGAATATTTACAAGATAATTAATTGCATAAATTAAATAGAAATAAAATAAATATGCAAGATGCAAAAAATGTTTTTATGTATATGACAAAAAGAGTATTTTTTATATCAAATAAACAAAATAAAAAAAGTATTATTTTTGGAGCTTTTTAATGTTTAGGGCAAAACCCTAATTTATTAGGTAAATATATTAACTATTTAATATATACTAATTTTTATCAATTATATATGAAATAAAAATAAAAATGAAGTATATTTGTCAAAATGATATTTTTACTATTAAATGTTAATAAAAAAATAAAGTGTGTATATTTTTGTATTTTTTACTAAGTATTCTAATATATATATATATATATATATATATATATATATATATATATATATATATATATATATATATATATATATATATATATATATATATATATATATATATATATATATATATATATATATATATATATATATATATATATATATATATATATATATATATATATATATATATATATATATATATATATATATATATATATATATATATATATATATATATATATATATATATATATATATATATATATATATATATATATATATATATATATATATATATATATATATATATATATATATATATATATATATATATATATATATATATATATATATATATATATATATATATATATATATATATATATATATATATATATATATATATATATGTATTAATTTCTAAATATGTATTATATATATAAAAAATAATAATATTTAATATTTATAAAAAAGGTATATTTTATACAAAATATTTTAAGAAGATAAAAAAAATAAAAAATGACAATAAAAATGTGTTTACACTATTTTTGGTGTTTTTAAATAAAAGTAAGTTTATATATTTATTTATATACAAATAACTAATCTAAACAAATAAATGCCTATAAATTCAAAAATAGTGTAAAAAATTATTTTTATATTTTTAATATCATGAGGAAAAATAAATAAACCAGAATGAAAAAAGAAAAGTCAAAAAATCAATAAAACAAACAAAATGGGCTCAGGGGGTGTCAAACCAAAAATATGGTGTGAAAAGAAATATCCAAGCAGGCCCAGCCCACGTGGCTTCTTCTTCAACCTCTGGACAGAAAAACGTTCAAAAACGCGCGCCTGTTTCTTCCATTGCAAGGTCCTGATTCTTTGAGTTTTAGCAAAAACTTACAACACCAAACATGTTAAGCATTGAATCACGATTCTAAATATGTAAAGAACTCATCCTAACTCTCAGAAATGAGAGAGAATTTTATCATTCCCAAATCTTGACCTAGTTTTTCTTCCATATTCAGACCTTAAATTCTCATAGCTCAGGCAAAATAAATGAAAAGTAAAAGTATGTATAGATTCAGGGGCATGAGTAGAACACTTCTTATTCACAAACTTAGAGCTAATGATGCCTACACTAAGAGTTAGAAGTTCAAGAAGATACCTGTTCAGTTGAAGTTCTATCTGGCAACGGGGGAGCTTTCAGGGCAAGATGATGATCTGTACAGCTTGCCTGAAGTGTGGTGATGCTATTCCAATGCTTACTTTGCTTTGAAACACCTTGAATCGAGCTATGGACCTTCAACTGCAAAACAAGAAAGTGAAAATGGTGGAACTGATTAGAGGAGTTACAGGTCATGTTTTATGCTTTGGTTAGCTTCAAGTGATGCTAGGGAATGTGTTTGATGAACTTTGAGCAAGAAAGCATGAAAGGGATGAGAGTTTGCACTCAAACTGCAGCAAGCCCTGTTTTTGTGCAGTTCAATGGTGATTTTGAGTTTGTGGAGGTATTGGAGGTGTTAGGGTCGTGTGCTAGCTCAGTTAGGATGTCTTGAATGTGTACAAAATATTTGCTTAAGGGTTCTATTGCTGAGATGATAGTTGTCTTGTGATATGCTATCTTTCTTAACACTTAAGCAAGCAAAGGCCAAGTTGTGTTCTAGACAGGTAGAGGCCCCCTAAACATGCTGCAAAACCTTGTCTTGATCAGAGTGATTAACTCATAAACTTGTGCCAAAGAGATTTCAAATGTACTTCTTGGATTTTAATTTTGACATAAAGCTTAACTTTTCAAAAATGGCTATTTCACTTTTTCCATAAATGGATTAAACTTGCATGTAATGTTTGAACTCATAGAAAAATACTTTGTCACAAAGGATTGGCATTAAATTTATGAGTGTTGGATGGTTTAGAGGCCTGTAATCAAGGGAAGCATGCTGATTTGAAAAATTGCACAAGTTATGAACATGTACATGGCCATGAATCAAAGTGACTTTTTGCCATATTGAAAAATTCGATTCTCTCAAGTAATGAGGTTGTTTGATGAGTTCTTGGACATTTTGGAAAGCTTGGAATGTGTACTACAATCCATATTTCAAATGAAAATTGAAATTCCAAGTGGAAGTATGTGGAAAATGGCCTTGAAGTTAGGTAAAAACCTTGCCTAAAAAGGTCAAAATTTCACTAAGTTAAGAATGGTTTAGTACCCTTATTCCAAAAATTGTAACTTGAGATACAAGCTTCTTTTGGGAAAACTTTGTGAATCAAAGTTGTAGATTATGCAATAAGCTACAAATTTCATGTTTTGACTTTTGCTTGAATCCAAATGAATCTTGGTGAGAAAGTGGGGCAAAGTTAGGAAAAAATTAGGGTTTTTCATAACTTAGAAAAATTCTAAGTTATAAAAAATTCTCATTTCAAACCCTAATTTGCAATTTTGATTTCTTGGTGAACAAGTTTCATGATTTGGCATGTTTTGATGAAAAATGAATCTTGACTCTTGATTTTGACCAAAAAGTCAAAGTTTGACTTTTCAGTATACAGTCAAAATTGATCAATTGACTGGGAAATTCAACTGTCAATCTTGTGTATTTGGGATCTTTTGAACTTGTTGAGCATGTCAAGACAATTCCATGGGGTCCTTGAGTCCATATGTGAGCTTGGTTTACCATTGGCTAGGCCAAACAGTCAAAAATTGCCTTTGTACAATCAAAACCCTAAAAATGACCATTTTGCCCTTTTGGTGATCTGATCAAATTTCTTATGGAATTGTAATCCAAACTTGATCAAATGGTCCATGTGAGTTCATAATGTTGATGTGGGTCAATTTTTATGAGATTTGACTGTCAATTGGCCACGGTTGACTTTTTCCCCAATACAGCTGATTTTTAGGTCAACTGTCCAATTGATTGGGCAAAACTTGGAATCAAGACTTGAAACTTGGTATGGGTAAATTTGGGAGTCCAATATGAAGCATGAAAGTCATCTTAGGCAATTTAGGTCAAAACATCTTTGTGCAAACACAAACCCTAATTTGGGTCAACAGTGCAAGGAGAAGTCTTGAGCAGATGAAACCCTAACTGGACCTTGATCTCCAAGGGCTTTGTGATGAGAAATCAATGAGAAGTGGGAGGGCAAATTTTGGGGTATAACATACATGATATTTGAAACGAAAAGCTTAGAGTCAAAATAACTTACCTCAAAGCTAATGTGTGGGCTTCGAGCCTGAACTGCTTGCGCTGGTAGGAGGGGATTCGAAGAGTTGTCACAAAGGGGGGTTTACCTTGGATTTGAAGAGTTGTCACAGGAGGTTGTTTTTTTTGAGTTTGAACGAAAAGAACTTCTAGGTGGTGGGGCGTTCTTCAGAATTGAAGGAGACCCAAGTGTGGTGAGTCTTCAGAATCGAAAGAGGTGAGTGTTTGGGATTCTAGGTTTGTTTGATTTCTCAAGTGTTGATGAACTTGAGAGTTTTGTGTTTGATAAGATTTTGGAGGTTTTGTTCCTCTAGTCAAAAAATCCTCCTTTTCTTGTTCATGGTTCCTCTATTTATAGAGGAAAGAATGGATATATTTAAGGTAGCCAACCTTGCAAAACAATGATAAAATAATAGGTAACACGAGAGGTACAAGTGGGAGTCATGTTGGTAGTTGGGATGTGACTTATGCTTTTGAATTTTATTTCGCTTGTGCTAAGACAAAATGACTTTGGGGGCTCAAGGAGCTGACTTGGTGATTAAAATAACCTTTATGAGAATAGATAACAAAGCTTTTCGTCATTTCGTCCAAAAATAGTAATATCTAATGGATAAAGCATCAATTCTATGTGTAGAACTCTGATCATGTGAATATTTGGAAGCAAAGTAGCCTGACAAGTAAGATTTGGTCTTGTGATTTGTTTAGACTTGCTTCAAACAAGCTTGCTTCGAATGGCCCAGACTGCATTTGAAGCATGCTGATTCGAAAGGAATCATAACTTCAAACGAAGCTTTGTAGGTAGATACTTTTTGTTCAATCAAAGGTTTACCTTCCCAGGTGTGATACGGTGGGAGAACTGGCTTGGGTGTTTTGCTTTTAATTGCAAATGTTGCGGTTAGCAAGAGTCACAACCGACTTTTGTTTTATCCAAAAGGAAATGTGAAAAAGCAAATGAAAGTCCTTTAGAGACATTTTCTGAGTTCGGGGGGTAGATTTTAAAAAGGGAAGGTACTAGCACCCTTTTCATCCATGGTTTACCATGGGATCTTAGTTACTTGCTAGATCACTTGCTTTTGTTTGAATGTGCTGGTGGTGTGGGTTTTGAAAGTATTTTGAAAATGTAACTTTGTAATGATTCTCATTTCTATAAGAACGCATACAAAGTGTTTGTTTCGAAGATAGTTCAAAAAGGTGTTTGTGAGATATGTTTTTTGAAAGTGATTTAGAAAAGGTGTCTTTGTAATGATTCTCGTCTCTATAATAATGCATACAAAGTGTTGTATTTTAAAAATGTTTAAAAGTGAAAGTGTTGTTTGTATATAATGTTTTTGTTGTGAGCAAGCGATTAACTAGGAGCGAATCTACCTACTCAAAAGGTCTTAAGTGTTCTTTTCTTCTTCCTTTAGATGTTGCTGTCCTATCACTAATTTGGTAAGAAACCCCATCATTCGATGTGAAGGGACGGGTGTGGGTCATCGTATAGTCATAGAAGGCAACCTATGGATGTTTGAGCAATGTCGTTTAGGGACTAGATCGTTTACCGAAGGCAACATCGAGGGTCATCGAGGGACTACGATCTTTTATCGAGGGTCTTTGCTAAAACACCCATGTTCGAGGGACATGACTATTTTTTCCGATAGGCAACAAGTGAGATTACCCTAAGGTGTGTATATGTGCAAAGTGTGTTTGATTGCATGTATTTTTGTCTTGATTGGGGTTCTCTATTTGTTGATTTTATGTCTTGCCATACACACCTTAATTACTAGTAATATATGAAAGCAATAAAAAGTGCGGAAAATAAATATCCTACGCTATTACAATCATTAGGGGGATGGGGTGTACAGATTTACAAATGAGGATTGTAAATAAAATTAAATCCTAAGTTACTATTACAACCATATTGAATGGATAAGAATGTACAAGAAAATGTGAAATGGACTTATTTTGTTTAAGAAAAGAAATTAGTTTTGTTTTAGAAAATATTTTGATCTTTTTGTTTTAAGAAATAAAATAAAGCATGTAAAATGTAAAATGTTTTTGGTGTTTTTGATTAGTGAAAATAGAAGTCATAGCAAAAATAGTAAGGAAAAAGAAAATAGAAACAACGCATTGCTGAACTAAAAGAGATCAGAAGTTCTGACTCTGGCGTGCTACAAAAAACAGAAATCATACTAGTAGAAATAGGTAAATTCAGAAGTTTTGGGTCCGCTGGCAACAAAGAAGACTTCAAAAGTTCTGATGCAACTGGCAGAAATTCGTCTCCCTCTCCATGCTAGTCAAAACATCTGCAACTTAGTCATTTCTCAACAAAACAGAAGATGTGCATATAACAGTTATGGCAAGTTTCATAATGTTTCAGAAATAAGAGATATCAGAACTATAAATCAGAAGTAAGCATGAATTTCCTAATCCTAATTCTGAGTCCTAATTTCTTCAAGAAGTTCTGGACTGAAATTCTCCCTACTTAGGCAAACATTCATGGAATATATGAATATACTGAATCAGAGTCAGGATGTCTACATTGTGTTTTTGAATGTCCAAATCTAACAATGTTTAAGTAATATAACGAGAGTCAGCAGAAGCTTACCTTGCAGCTGGAAAATGTTCTGTAAGCTGGAGTCTGGTTCTGACCGATTGTGATGTTCTAACCAGCTTCCTCACGTGCTCAGTAGGCTGGAAACTTTCAAGTTGGGCTATGAATGATTGGAAAATTCTGGAACAGGCAAGGAGCAAAGTTCTGACGTCTTTGAGGTTAATATTGATGGAGAGTGTGTTACAGTTTGACTATAGAAGTTAGGATGGCTTCTGAATGTATATAAAAAATTGTATGGATGGCTTTGGTCAAGAAACACTTGAGAAAAAAAGGAGTCTGAATGCAAGAAACAAAAGCTAATAGGTTTTGTATTTTTGTATTTGCAGTTTTGGACTCTTGGAATTTTAGCAGGGGTTCAATGCTTTTTATTTCTCAATTTTTGACCCCTTTCTCATAGTTGTCAATGAAGTTCAATTTATAGGCAAGAAGTTTGTAGCTTGGAGAAGTCAAAAGTACCAACATCACGCTAGTGTGCTGGCTTGTTCTTGAAGCAAGTTAAACAAGTATGGTGGTTAGCAGCTTTTAGTCGTGCCTAAGCTGGATTTGTAAGCCTGAATTAAGGAAAAGTACCCTCATAGGAAAAAGAAAAGGATGGGCCCAGTATAAACTTGTACAAAAGTTTGCTTTTCAAGGACAGCAATGGTACTTCTATCTCACACGTGGGGAAATCCTTTGGATAAAAACTCAAAAGTGGTTGTGAGCATTAAATGATGATGAGATTTATCAAACCAGAAATCATGCGATATGAGATTATGCATCATAGCTTAGATCTGAGCCAGAAGTTCAGCACCAGTGCAACTTAGAACAAAACATCTAACTTCTGATCCCTTAATCTTCTCGCTCCAGCATGTTTTGAAGGAGTTCTCTGACTTTTCTGAAAGTTTGTAACACGCTTTGTAGACTTTCTTTGAACTACTTTTGCAAACTCTGGTCGAACGTTTGTGAAAACTGGCCTAGAAGTTCTAACCAAAATCTGTCTTGAAAGTGTCCAGAATTTGCTGAGTGTTTCAGTTTCATGGGCGTGTCTTTGAACATTTATAGCTTGAAATTACAGCATTTCCAGGAGAAGTTCTGTTCTGCAATATTTTAGGTCTTATTGATATCTAAAAATATTGTGTTAGAAATTCTTCCAGAATCAGCTTGCATCATGGTGATAATTTGATCAGAAGTTCTGAGCTTGTCATATTTCTAAAACACTTAGAAAAATTCTAAGTATTTTAGAATTTTGAATTTTGAATTTCTTGATGAAATAAACTTCATATTTCAACATGTCTTGATTAAATATGATTCTTAAAACTTGATTTTGATCAAAAGCCAAAGTTTGACTTTTCAGTGTGTAAATGACCATTTTGCCCTTATGCCAATTCCAAGCCTAAATTGATGTGTCAGTACTGCAAACTTTACGTCATAGAAGATCTTATAAGAGAATCCTTGAGAAATGAGAGGGCAAATTTTGGGGTACAACAGCTTCCCCTGTTCAATCTTCTTAAGCCTGAAGAGTTAGATTGACGAGTTTTGCCATCGTTACTCGAAGGTGGAAGATGATTGGACATTAGAATGCCCAAAAATTTGCACCCGGTGATGTGAAGGTTGACGGTATTGGAAATGGGCTTAAAGATGCCATTCAAAAGTGATTGATGACAAAAATTTGAAGAAGTATCAGAATAAAACGCTGGTTGATTTATACTAAAATAGTGTATGTGTTAGGTTGAGTACCAGAATAATATCCATAAATGGATGGTATCTGACTCATATCGGAAAGTTGTCTTTGAATGAGTATCAGGATGGCATATGTATCTGGTGCGTATCTGAACTGTATCTGAAAGCTGAATCTGAATGAGTATCAGGATGACATCCGTATCTGGTGCATATCTGAATTGTATATGAAAGTTGAATCTGAATGAGTATCCGGATGGCATCTGTATTTGGTGTGTATCTGAACTGTATCTGAAAGATGAATCTGAATGAGTATCAAGATGGCATCCGTATTTGGTGTGTATCTGAAAGCTGAATTTGAATGAGTATCAAGATGGCATTCGTATATGGTGCGTATCTGAACTGTATCTAAAAGCTAAATTTGAATGAGTATCAGGATGGCATCCGTATCTGGTGCGTATATGAACTTTATCTGAAATTTGAATCTGAATGAGTATCAGGATGGAATTCGTATCTGGTGGGTATCTGAACTGTATCTGAAAGCTGAATCTGAATGAGTATCAGGATGGCATCTGTATCTGGTGTGTATCTGAACTGTATCTGAAAGTTGAATCTGAATGAGTATCAGGATGGCATCCGTATCTAGTGCGTATCTGAACTGTATCTGAAAGTTGAATCTGAATGGGTATCAAGATGGAATCTGTATATGGTGTGTATCTGAACTTTATCTGAAAGCTGTCTTTTTGTAATGAAGGGATTTGAGTCAATTTCTACCCCAAAAAGATGATGAAGGAATCTTGGACGATTACTACCTCAGCAGGATGATGAAGGAATCTTGGACGATTACTACCTCAGCAGGATGATGAAGGAATCTTAGACGATTACTACCACAGAAGGATGATGACTATTATCTGTTGGTTGATCTTTACTGAAAAGGTAAAGAGTTAATTGTATGGAATGTCATGATGTATGCATGATAAGAAGTGTGTTATATGTATTTTTCATGCATATGCTATGAATGTTGTTGAGATGCAATTTTGTCTTTGGAAAATAAATCCTTGACAAGTGTTGGGGATTTATTAAATCATGGATTGCTGTTGAAGAGTAGGCGTGTATTCAAACTTTGCTTGGAATGTTTCCACTAAGGATCCATGTTTTGTTGAAGAGGACTTTGTTGGGGGATGTTAAAAGCTCTGTATAGAGTGTTGATTCCTACTTGGGGAAAAAGTTCAGGAGTCTCGATTGTCCGTTGCTCTACTAGGGAGTCAAAATTGAACTGATGTCTGGTCGGGTCCAGGCTTCACAGTAACTTGATGGGGATTGTAGAGTATTCTACCAGGGAAAAAGAGTTATGGTCCTCTGATTTGTAGTAGTCGGAGAGGCAAACTCAAGCTTGGGAATCCTTTCGTTTGTCTGGGAAATCAACACTGTTGCTCAGTCTATTGGAGAGGCGGCGACTTCAATGGCAAAAATTCTCGATGATTCTTGAAGTCGACTCGGTTAAAAAGAGTTTTTAGAAATTGAAATTCTGGCTGGAAGTCATCCCATGAGAAGGATCTTGGGAATATTTATCACTGCCCCTAGTAGCAAGTGTTTGTGGCACTTCCATGAGATGTTGGACTGTATGTAACCCAATTAATGCCCCAAGTGATGGAGATGGTGACCTGCTCCTGGTTATTCCACATTTCTTGAGAGATTTCTTAGAATCTTGACTGGACTGCCCCAGGTGTGCTGGATAGTGACATGTCATGCCCCCTTGTTGATAGGAGATTTGTCAATGGAAGTGTCATCCTACTTGAAGTGATTTTGTTCACTGAGAGAGCTTTCATTCACTGGTTATTCATTGTGTGAATTTCTCTGCTGTCAAAAAAATAGCCATATGCAAACAACGGTATTCAAATAATGCAAAATTTATGCTTGGCTTGAAATTTTGAAAATGCGTTTTAGCAAGTAAAGAAGTTTTGTAAGAAAATTCAAACTCATGATTTAGGGTAAAGCCTTACAGGAGTCAGGATACCTTTTGTAACAGTATGCTTTCGAACTAACCCATGCTTCAATTAGGACTTTTGAAGGGTTGTAGCTTGGCTTGGTTCACGATTTAAGAAACAAAGGATAAGGGCTCGAAGTGTATTTGTACCCACCCATTCTTCGTGATGTTCTTCAGTCCTAAACTCAGTTAATTGTGTGTTTGAACTCCAATTGAGTCTGGAATGGCGCTTTAGTGATGGTTCAAACAAGTTAAGTTTGTTGGAAGGCATTCATTTTTGCAACATTTTTCATGTAGTTGAGGATTTGTAGTGACCTCTTTCTTTTGATTTATCATCCCTGATTTTTGTCTGACTATTCTTGTTTTGAGATTACGTTCAGCGGGACGCCCCTGTTTTTCTTAAGTCTCCTTTGTAGGTTTTGACTTAGTGGGCTTTTCTCTTTAGAGATAATGAATTCCTATTTGATAGGGAACCAATCACCATCTTTTTGTTCGGAAGAAATGTTTTTGATGTCATTCGTTGTATTACAAGATGAGAGTTTACGGCTAAACGCGCATTTGAATTAACTGAGAGACTACCCTGCCACAGGTTTTGATTAAAGGTTTCAATTTAAGTAAGAAAGAAAACTTCTACTTCTTTGACTCAAAGTGGTTGACTAGGGATTATCTTCCTTATAACTCCAGTGTTTAGGATTTAAAAGAACGCTTGTACATCGTCAGCAAAGTCTGTTCAAAAGCATATTGTATGAGATTTATGGCATTGTTTTCATCATCCTCCCTCTAAAGGCTTGTAACTTTTAGCAAGAGTTGAATGTCATAAAGGAAGTAAAAATAATATAGTTTAAATATAATGAAAACGAATGGATTAATTCAAGACAAACATATGCAATGCATTAATGAAGCAAAGTTTTGAAAATAATAGATAAGTGTTTGAACAAGCAACAGAAATTACAACTGAAAATTCAAATGAAAAGAAGCCTTTTTGTCTGAAATTGTCACTTTAGGTGGTGAGCCTTTGAGGGACGGCAGAAGAATTCAGTCTGGTCATCTTGTGTGAACTCCAACATTCCTTCGTTGATCAGGTTTTGAATCTTGTACTTCAGCGTCCAACAATCGTTTGTATCATGCCCAGGACTATTGGAATGATAGGCACACCTGGCATCAGGATTGTAGTTGGGAGAAAATGTTTTGGGATTTGGATGAGGTCTTATTGGTGTAATCATATTCATCCCCAGTGTGTGTTGTAAAGCTTGAGACAGTGGTATGTTAATGTTGGTAAACTATCTTTTGGGCTCGCTTTGCCTTTGCTGATTTTCCAGTTGATGTTGATGAAGTCGTTGTTGGGCTCGTGACGTGGAAGCCATTTGGGAAGGTCTTCTCTCCCTTAAATCGACTTCATGTCTCATGGGAGGCTGAACAGTGACTTAATTTCCATCCCTAGTTGTTTTCCCCATACGGTTGTAACCGTCTTGGCGAAGTTGGTTGACAAGAACTTTCAGCTCTTCTTGTCCTTGAGCCAGATTTTGGATAAGAACCATCTGGCCCACTAGTTGTCCCATCATTTGGACCTTCATTATGGCTATCTCAGTCTGTAGCCTCTCCAATTGGTTATCTCTATCGTCCCCAGTATTTCCCATGATTTTGCCCCTGGTTAGGAGAACTTTCACCTCTTCTTGTCCCTTGGATAGGTTCAAGAACAATCCTTGTAGTTGAGCGATTTGAGCTTGGATGTCTTTCACCATTTGTTCCATACCCATCTTACTGAAATAAATAGTAGGAGGATAAGGAGACTTGTATGGGAGAAACCTATCATGATATGATGCATGATATGTGGATGCATGTTTTCAAGGATCTCGCAGGGTAAATGTTAGTAGTCACTTACAGCTTTAATTGGAGAACTTCGTATCAGTGGATGTCCTTCCATGAGAATTAAGCTCACCATGTCAAGTGGGTGGTAGCCTTTGACTCAAGTTTGTTGTACTTGATTTTTGACGGTGTTTGGTCAGAGGAAAATAAATCCTCTTGTCCCTTGATAGACATCTGGTTCAACGAGACCCTGCATCAAAAGCCCTCGAGATCCTTGAAATGGTTATTAAAAATACTATAGTATAATGTCATGATGTTATGTACAAGTATGCAAAGTAATCAAATTTATATACAAATAGTCATACACACACAAAGCAGACAAGTCCTTAGGTTTAAGCTTGCATGGAGTTTGTAGGTAAGTACCCTCTTGAAGTTTAGTTGGCTCAAACTTGTCCTACTAATAGTAACTGGGTTCTAAGGAGCTCAATATCAGTGTTTTGTTTCCTTGGTCATTGTTTCAGCACAAGCCTCTTTAATGGCGATCGAAATATCCCAAGAATCCAAACCTCAATGAGTGTAGTATCGAGTATCTACCAACTTCGGACTAGACCAAAGCCGGTTATCTCACTACGTCCTAAAGGCCAAGTTGGTCAAGTAAAAGTTTTAAAATTTCATTAGTGCTTCATGACATCACTCAGCGGCCTCGTATTCTCCTTGATTAACTCAAGGGCTACCGGTACCCACAAATATGTTGCACTAACATAGCTATTGCTTAGACCATGTCGGTATACCCCGCACAGTTTTCACAATGTATTGCTACTTACCTATAAGGTATCCTAAATCTGGGTAAAGGATTCAAACCCAAACGAAGAACTATAATGTAAAGCATACAAATCAAACAATGAAAGCAAGTATATGTGATCCAACCCTAAGGTAAACCCACTTTTAGAATGTCCCCAGTAGAGTCGCCAGTTCTGTGATACGGTGGGAGAACTGACATGGGTGTTTTGAGTTTGATCGCAAATTTTGTGGTTAGCAAAAGTCTCCACCAAATTTTCTTTTATCTAAAAGGAAAGGTTAAAAAGCACACGAAAGACCTTTAGAGATGTTTTCTGAGTTTGGGGGTAGATTATGAAAAGGGAAGGTATTAGCACCCTTTCATCCATGGTTTTCCATGGGCTCTTAGTTACTTGCTAGATCACTTGCTTTTGTTTGCATGTGCTTGTGGTGTGGGTTTTGAAATTATTTTGAAAATGTAACTTTGTAATGATTCTCGTTTCTATAAGAACGCATACAAAGTGTTTGTTTCAAAGATAGTTCAAAAAGGTGTTTGTGAGATGTGTTTTTTGAAAGTGATTTTGAAAAGGTGTCTTTGTAATGATTCTCGTATCTATAAGAACGCATACAAAGTGTTGTCTTTTAAAAATGTTTCAAAGTGAAAGTGTTGGTTTTATAGAATGTTTTTGTTATGAGCAAGCGAGTAACTAGGAGCGAATCTACCTACTCAAAAGGTCTTAAGTGTATATTTTCTTCCTCCTTTAGATGTTGCTATCCTACCACTGATTTAGTAAGAAGCCCTATCATTGGATGTGAAGGGACGGGCGTGGGTCATCGTATAGTCATAGAAGGCAAACTATGGATGTTTTCACAATATCGTTTAGGGACTAGATCGTTTACCGAAGGCAACATCGAGGGTCATCGAGGGACTACGATCTTTTATCGAGGGTCTTTGCTAAAACGCCCATGTTGGAGGGACATGACTATTTTTTCCGATAGGCAACAAGTGAGATTACCTTAAGGTGTGTATATGTGCAAAGTGTGTTTGATTGCATGTATTTTTGTCTTGATTGGGGTTCTATATTTGTTGATTTCATGTCTTGCCATACACACCCTAATTACTAGTAATATATGACAGCAATAAAAAGTGCGGAAAGTAAATATCCTACACTATTACAATCATTAGGGGGATGGGGTGTACATATTTACAAATGGGGATTGTAAATAAAATTAAATCCTAAGTTACTATTACAACCATATTGAATGGATAAGAATGTACAAGAAAATGTGAAATGGACTTGTTTTATTTAAGAAAAGAAATAAGTTTTGTTTAAGAAAATATTTTGATCTTTTTGTTTTAAGAAATAAAATAAAGCATGTAAAATGTAAAATGTTTTTGGTGTTTTTGGATTAGTGAAAATAGAAGTCATAGCAAAAATAGTAAGGAAAAATAAAATAGAATCAGCGCAATGCTGAACTAAAAGAGATCAGAAGTTCTGACTCTGGCGTGCTGCAAAAAACAAAAATCATACTAGTAGAAATAGGTAAAGTCAGATGTTCTGGGTCCGTTGGGAACAAAGAAGACTTCAGAAGTTCTGATGCCACTGGCAGAAATTCGTCTCCCTCTCCATGCTAGTCAAAACATCTGCAACTTAGTCATTTCTCAACAAAACAGAAGATGTGCATATAACAGTTATGGCAGGTTTCATAATGTTTTAGAAATAAGAGATATCAGAACTATAAATCAGAAGCAAGCATGGATTTTCTAATCCTAATTCTGAGTCCTAATTTCTTCAAGAAGTTTTGGACTGGAATTCTCCCTACTTAGGCAAACATACATGGAATATATGAATATACTGAATCAGAGTCAGGATGTCTACATTGTGTTTTTGAACGTGCAAATCTAACAATGTTCAAGTAATATGACGAGAGTCAGCATAAGCTTACCTTGCAGCTGGAAAATGTTCTGTGAGTTGGAGTCTGGTTCTGACCGCTTGTGATGTTCTGACCAGCTTCCTCACGTGCTCAGTAGGCTGGAAACTTTCAACTTGGGCTATGAATGATTGGAAAATTCTAGAACAGCCAAGGAGCAAAGTTCTGACATCTTTGAGGTGGATATTGATGGAGAGTGTATTACAGTTTGACTATAGAAGATAGGATGGCTTCTGAATGCATATCAAAAACTGTATGGATGGCTTTGGTCAAGAAACACTTGAGAAAAAAAGGAGTCTGAATGCAAGAATCAAAAGCTAACAGGTTTTGTATTTTTGTATTTGCAGTTTTGGACTCTTGGAATTTTACCAGGGGTTCAATTCTTTTTCTTTCTCAAATTTTCGACCTCTTTCTCATAGTTGTCAATGAAGTTCAATTTATAGGCAAGAACTTTGTAGCTTGGAGAAGTCAAAAGTACGAACTTCACGCTAGCGTCCTGGCTTGTTCTTGAATAAAGTTAAACAAGTATGGTGGTTAGCAGCTTTTAGTCGTGCCTAAGCTGGATTTGTAAGCCTGAATTAAGGAAAAGTACCCTCAGAGGCAAAAGCAAAGCATGGGCCCATCATAAACTTGTACAAAAGTTTGCTTTTCAAGGACAACAATGGTACTTCTATCTCACACGTGGGGAAATCCTTTGGATAAAAACTCAAAAGTGGTTGTGAGCATTAAATGATGATGAGATTTATCAAACCAGAAATCATGCACTATTAGATTGTGCATCATAGCTTAGATCTGAGCCAAAAGTTCAGCATCAACACAACTTAGAGCAAAACATCCAACTTCTGATCCTTTAATCTTCTCGCTCCAGCATGTTCTGAAGGAGTTCTCGGAATTTTCTGAAAGTTTGTAACACGCTTTGTAGACTTTCTTTGAACTACTTTTTCATACTCTGGTAGAATGTTTGTGAAAACTGGCCCAGAAGTTCTAACCAAAATCTGTCTTGAAAGTGTCCAGAATTTGCTGAGAGTTTCAGTTTTATGGGCGTGTCTTTGAACAATTATAGCTTGAAATTCCAGCATTTCCAGGAGAAGTTCTGTTCTGCAATGTTTTAGGTCTTATTGAGATCTAAAAATCTTGTGTTAGAAATTCTTCAAGAATCATCTTGCATCATGGTGATAATCTGATCAGAAGTTCTGAGCTTGTCATATTTCTTAAACACTTAGAAAAATTCTAAGTATTTTAGAATTTTGAGTTTTGAATTACTTGATGAAATAAACTTCATATTTCAACATGTCTTGATTAAATATGATTCTTGAAACTTGATTTTGATCAAAAGCCAAAGTTTGACTTTTTAATATGTAAATGACCATTTTGCCCTTGTGCCAATTCCAAGCATAAATTGATGTGCCAATACTGCAAACTTGATGTCATAGAAGACCTTATGAGAGAATTCTTGAGAAATGAGAGGGAAAATTTTGGGGTACAACAGCTTCCCCTTTTCAATCTTCTTATGCCTGAAGAGTTAGATTGGCGAGTTTTGCCATTCGTTACTCGAAGGTGGAAGATTATTGGACATTAGAGTGCCCAGAAATTTGCACCCGGTGATGTGAAGGTTGACGGTATTGGAAATGGGCTTAAAGATGCCATTCAAAAGTGATTGTTGACAAAAATTTGAAGAAGTATCAGAATAAATCTCTGGTTGATTTATACTAAAATAGTGTATGTGTTAGGTTGAGTACCAGAATAATATCCATAAATGGATTGTATCTTACTCGTATCTGAAAGCTATCTTTGAATGAGTATCAGGATGGCATCCGTATTTGGTGCGTATCTGAACTGTATCTGAAAGTGGAATCTGAATGAGTATCAGGATGACATTTGTATCTGGTGCGTATCTGAACTATATATGAAAGCTGAATCTGAATGAGTATCAGGATGTCATATGTATCTGGTGTGTATCTGAACTGTATCTGAAAACTGAATCTGAATGAGTATCAGAATGGAATCCGTATTTGGTACGTGTCTGAACTATATCTGAAAGCTGAATCGGAATGAGTATCAAGATGGCATCCGTATCTGGTGTGTATCTGAACTGTATCTGAAAGCTGAATCTAAATGAGTATCAGGATGGCATCCATATCTGGTGCGTATCTCAACTATATCTGAAAGTTGAATCTGAATGAGTATCAGGATGGCATTCTTATCTGGTGTGTATCTGAACTGTATCTGAAAGCTGAATCTGAATGAGTATCAGGATGGCATACGTATCTGGTGCGTATCTGAACTGTATCTGAAAGCTGAATCTGAATGAGTATCAGAATGGCATCCGTATCTGGTGCGTATCCGAACTATATCTGAAAGCTGAATCTGAATGAGTATCAGGATGGCATCCATATCTGGTGCGTATCTGAACTGTATCTGAAAGATGTCTTTTTGTAATGAAGGGATTGTAGTCGATTGCTACCCCAAAAAGATGATGAAGGAATCTTGGATGATTACTACCTCAGCAGGATGATGATGGAATCTTGGACAATTTCTATCTCAGCAGGATGATGAAGGAATCTTGGACGATTACTACCTCAGCAGGATGATGACTATTATCTGTTGGTTGATCTTTCCTGAAAAGGTAAAGAGTTAATTGTATGTAATGTCATGATGTATGCATGATAAGATTTGTGTTATATGTATTTTGCATGCATATGCTATGAATGTTATTGAGATGCAATTTTGTCTTTGGAAAATAAATCCTTGACAAGTGTTGGGGAGTTATTAAATCCTGGATTGCTGTTGAAGAGTAGGTGTGTCTTCAAACTTTGCTTGGAATGTTTCCACTGAGGATCCCTATTTTGTTGAGGAGGACTCCGCTGGGGGATGTTGAAAGCTCTGTATAGAGAGTTGATTTCTGCTTGTGGAAAAAGTTCAGGAGTCTCGATTGTCCGTTTCTCTACTGGGGAGTCAAAATTGAATTGATGTCTGGTCGGGTCCAGGCTTCACAATAACTTGATGGGGATTATAGAGTATTCTACCGGGGAAAAAGAGTTATGGTCCTCTGATTTGTAGTAGTCGGAGAGGCAAACAAGCTTGGGAATCCTTCCGTTTGTTTGAGAAATAAACATTGTTGCTCAGTCTGTTGGAGAGGCGGCGACTTCACTGGCAGAAATTCTCGAGGATTCTTGAAGTCGACTCAGTTGAAAAGAGGTTTTTAGAAATTGAAATTCTGGCTGGGAGTCATCCCATGAGAAGGATCCTGGGAAGATTTGTCACTACCCCTAGTAGCAAGTGTTTGTGGCACTGCCAGGAGATGTTGGACTGTACGTAACCCAATCAATGCCCCAAGTGATGGAGATGGTGACCTACTCCTGGTTATTCCGCATTTCTTGAGAGATTTCGTGGAATCTTGACTGGACTGCCCCAGGTGTACTGAATAGTGACATGTCATGCCCCCTTGTTGATAGGAGATTTGTCAATGGAAGTGTCATCCTACTTGAAGTGATTTTATTCACTGAGAGAGCTTTCATTCACTGGTTATTCGTTGTGTGAATTTATCTACTGTCAAACAAATAGCCATATGCAAACAACGATATTCAAATAATGCAAAATTTATGCTTGTCTTGAAATTTTGAAAATGTATTTTAGCAAGTTAAGAAGTTTTGTAAGAAAATTCCAACTTAGGATTTAGGGTAAAGCCTTACAGGAGTCAAGATACCTTTTGTAACAGTATGCTTTCGAACTAACCCATGCTTCAATTAGGACTTTTGAAGGGTTGTAGCGTGGCTTGGTTCACGGTTTAAGAAACAAAGGATAAGGGCTCAGAGTGTATTTGTACCCACCCGTTCTTCGTGATGTTCTTCAGTCCTAAACTCAGTTAATTGTGTGTTTGAACTTCAATTGAGTCTGGAATGCGGCTTTAGTGATGGTTCAAACAAGTTATGTTTGTTGGAAGGCAGTCATTTTTGCAATATTTTTCATGTTGTTGAGGATTTGTAGTGACCTCTTTCTTTTGATTTATCATCCCTGATTTTTCTATGACTGTTCTTTTTTTGAGATTACGGTCAGCGGGACGCCCCTATTTTTCATAAGTCTCCTTTGTAGGTTTTGACTTAGTGGGCTTTTCTCTTTAGAGATAATGACTACCTATTTGATAGGGAACCAATCACCATCTTTTGGTTCGGAAGGAATGTTTTTGATGTCATTTGTTGTATTACAAGATGAGAGTTTGCGGCTAAACGCGCATTTGAATTACTTGAGAGACTACCCTGCCCCATGTTTTGATTAAAGGTTTCAATTTGTGTAAGAAAGAAAACTTCTACTTCTTTGGCTCAAAGTGGTTGACTAGGGATTATCTTCCTTATAACCCTAGTTGTTTGCCCCATACGGTTGTAACCGTCTTGGCGAAGTTGGTTGACAAGAACTTTCAGCTCTTCTTGTCCTTTAGCCAGATTTTGGATAAGAACCATCTGGCCCACTAGTTGTCCCATCATTTGGACCTTCATTATGGCTATCTCAGTCTGTAGCCTCTCCAATTGGTCATCTCTATCGTCCCCAATATTTCCCATGATTTTGCCCCTGGTTAGGAGAGCTTTCACCTCTTCTTGTCCCTTGGATAGGTTCAAGAACAATCCTTGTAGTTGAGCGATTTGAGCTTGGATGTCTTTCACCATTTGTTCCATACCCATCTTATTGAAATAAATAGTAGAAGGATAAGGAGACCTGTATGGGAGAAACCTGTCATGATATGATGCATGATATGTGGATGCATGTTTTCAAGGATCTCGTGGGGTAAATGTTAGTAGTCACTTACAGCTTTAATTGGAGAACTTCGTATCAGTGGATGTCCTTCCATGAGAATTAAGCTCACAATGTCAAGTGGGTGGTAGCCTTTGACTCAAGTTTGTTGTACTTGATTTTTGACGGTGTTTGGTCAGAGGAAAATAAATCCTCTTGTCCCTTGATAGACATCTGGTTCAACGTGACCCTGCATCAAAAGCCCTCGAGATCCTTGAAATGGTTATTGAAAATACTATAGTATGATGTCATGATGTTATGTACAAGTATGCAAAGTAAGCAAGTGTATATACAAATAGTCATACACACACAAAGCAGACAAGTCCTTAGGTTTAAGCTTGCATGGAGTTTGTAGGTAAGTACCCTCTTTAAGTTTAGTTGGCTCAAACCTGTCCTAGTATTAGTAACCGGGTTCTAAGGAGCTCAATATCACTGGTTTGTTTCCTTGGTCATTGTTTCAGCATAAGCCTCTTTAATGGCGATCGAAATATCCCAAGAATCTAAACCTCAATGAGTGTAGTATCGAGTATCTACCAACTTCGGACTAGACCAAAGCCGGTTATCTCACTACGTCCTAAAGGCCAAGTTTGTCAAGTAAAAGTTTTAAAAGTTCATTAGTGCTTCATGACATCACTCAACGGCCTCGTATTCTCCTTGATTAACTCAAGGGCTACCGGTACCCACACCCTCGGCCAAGAGCATTAAGAAGAAGACTATGTATGATCCCCCAAAGCCCTGGAGTAAAGTTATTCCTCCCTCTGACAAAAGAAAAGCTAGACCTGATAGCTCCACAGATGATGATGATGATGTTATCCAGAACACCTCACCTGTGAAGATATCCAAAAGTAAGAAGAAAGTTGCATTAGTATAAGAAGCTGACTCTGATTATGATGTCGAGGAATATGTCTAGGACATATCCCTATGAATAAATCTACAAGAACAAAGATTTCTGTTAGGGTGCTTGATGCTCCTCTTGACAACATTTCCTTCCATTCTATTGGAAATGCTAAAAAGTGGAAATATGTATTTCAAAGAAGAATTGCCCTTGAAAGGGAGTTGGGAGCTGGTGCACTAGAGTGCAAAGAGATTATGGAGCTGATTTCTTCTGCTAGATTGATGAAGACTGTCACCAGGTTTGCAAAATGTTATGAGACTCTTGTTAAGGAATTTATTGTTAATATTCTTATTGACTGTGTTTATCATAAAAGTAAGGAGTATAGGAAGGTGTTTGTTAGAGGTAGGTGTGTAGATTTTCCCCCTGCTGTCATCAATAGATTTTTGGATAGGTCTGAAGATGATTACTGTGAGTTGGAAGTAACTGATAATCAAGTGTGCAAAGCCATCACTGCAAACCAAGTGAGTGAGTGTCCCATGAAGAATAAGCTTCCTGCTAGCAAGCTAAGTGTGAAATATGCTATCTTGTATAGAATTGGAGCTGCTAACTGGGTTCCTACCAATCATACCACAACCATTACAATTAGCTTAGGAACGTTTATATATGTTGTTGGAAATAAGAAACTGTTTGATTATGGTGCTTACATTTTTTATCAGACTATTAAGCATGCAGGAACATGTGCTAACAAAATTCCTATTACCTTTTCATCTCTTATTTGTGGAATGATTCTTAATCAACATCTTGGAATTCTGAGTGGTAATGATGTAGTTTGCAAGAGGGAGTCTGCTCTCACCCTCCACTTCAAGTTGTTTTCAGGAAAACATATCCCAGACATTGTTTTGACATCTGCATCCTTTGAAAACAAGACCTCAAGCAAGGATGATATGATTACTGAACTAATGAAGCCTACGAGGAACTTGATGAGGTAATCAGAGTTAGCTCAGCAAGAAATTTAAAATTTGAAAAGATGATCAAAGAGCTGCAGAAGGATAACATCCTTGATGATAGCGTGGATACTGAAGAAAGATAATCTGATAGTGAAGGAAGCTCTGAAACTGCCAAGTCTACTGGTCCTGAAGACAGTTAGACTTTGTGCTAGTGTCTCCTTTTTTGTTCCTTTTTTTAGACCTATTTTCTTTTTGTAACTTGTATGCGTCTGTCTTTTGGATATTCTAGCTTGTACCTCTATTTTCTACACTCTCTTGAATGCATGTTTATTTTGAATATTGTGTCTAAAAAGGGGGAGAGAAACTGACTGACCTCTGACATACTGACCACTGACTGAGGGGGAGCTCCATTGGTTGAGGGGGAGCCTCATGTCTCAGAAGATGTCCTGACATCTTCCTCAGCTAACTGCTAACTTTTTTTGTGTTGCTGCTCTGATAATGTGTGCTCAAATAATGTTTTAGCCAAAATTTGCAAAAGGGGGAGTTTGTAAGTGTTTGTTGGTAGCAATTTTGGTAAAACACTGACTTGGTAATATTTTTCTCAATGCCTTGACATTTGAAGAAAACTATTTTTGAATGATGTCAAAGCAGATGTCTTGGCATCTGCCTCCTGATCTGAACGTGACTTAATATTTGTTTCCAATATTCTGTTTCCTGTTTTTATGCGCGCCATTATTCAGGATTTGTGACTCATAGCTTGCAAAAATATGAAGGAATATTTTTCGATCTGTATTATCTTTATGGATTATATCTTGGCTTGTTTTCATGGAAATATTCATGGGATTAGAATACTTGTTTTTTAGCCCAAGCCCACTGTTGCGCCTTTATAAGGACTTGCATCCTTATTCGTTTGGCTGCAACTTTTGAAGAAGAACATATTCTTTCTATTTTAGAAGTCTAAGTCTTTTTAATTGTAATACACTCTAAGTATTAGTTTAATACTTGAGTTGTATTTTGAGTTGTTAATTATGGATCATTCATAAGCTTTTAAGTATTGAGTGATTGAAGTCCTTAAATCTTAATATTTCTGTTGTTCTTCACTATTAGTGATTGAATGGATTTGAGGAGGGCCTCATACCTAGGTGTGTCTTAGGTATAAGTATAGCACAGATAGTGATTAAGTGGTTAGATCGTAAACTGGTTGTTTACTGAGGGTCTATGAATTGATACTATTTAGTGGACTTGTCTCTGGCTTGGTAGCCTCTAGAGTAGGTGTTGTTGTATACTGAACTGGGTTAACAATCCCTTATATTTTTAATTCTTTTAATATTGTTGCATTTTATATTGTCATCAGATATTTGTGTAGTGACATCTCTTTCGATATCTCATATATGATACTAGAATTCCATCTCTAATTCCAATACTCCTAAAAAATATTATTCTTAATAATACTAAATTATTATTAATATTATTATTAATATTGTTATTAATATCAATTATAATAGAGAATTATATATATTAGTGAACCTCAACGTAATTCCTAATTGTTATGTAGTAACTACATGTACTGTTACAATATATACATTATTGTTATAGCAGTAAGTACCAATTATGCTGCTACGGTACAACGTTGCTACATCCATAATTGTTATCTAGTAAGACATAGGTTGTTTCAGTAACATAGAGATGTTATCAAATTGTATGGTTTCATTAGTTTCGAAATATAAAGATATATATATGACGTTACAGTATGACATATATATATATATATATATATATATATATATATATATATATATATATATATATATATATATATATATTAAGTTTGGTTCTCAATTTATCCTTCAATTTCAACAATATATCAATTTCAAACACAAACACAAACAATTTTACAACCTAATACCACATACCATTCATCACATACCCTAATATAGAGTCAGGATCACACCTTTACCTTGGATTGAAGGTTACTTTAACTCTCTGATTACACCTAACTTTGACTCCTCTTTGCACTTCTACGTATCTCTTCCAAAATCTTTATTTTCTTCTTTCTTTCTATTGATACTTCTACTTCTTATTATTTATAAAATAACTAATATAATAATATAACTACTATACTATTATTCTTATTTTGTCTTGTTGGGTTTAAATTTCTACACATTTCTTTCTACTATTTCTAACATTAAAATAGACCCACATAAATAATATTAATATTATTCAATGTTAATCGTACGACTTAATCAACTAATTAATTCAAATAAGAATGACACAACTTAAATCAACATTTCACAACTTTGGATTGCACCAAAGTCGGCCATGACACTACCTTCTAATGGCTAAGTTGGGTCAATCAAGGTTCTAAAGGTCAGTTAATGCTTATGACACCATGCAACAACCTAGTATTCTCCTTGACTGACTCAAGGGACACTAGAACAAACCAAAGTGTCACACTAATGTAGCCATCACTTCAACCATATTGGTCTACGCCGTACAATTTCCATGATCTATAGTTACTTACCTAAGGTCCCCGGATTCGGGTGTAGGATCTTTATAAGAAAAGTAAACCCGAGTAACCAAATAAAGATAAAGCAGACAAAGCAAACAAGTAAAACAAGTAAAGTGGTCCTACACTCTAAGTTAACCCCTCTTTTTTAGTAATCCCCAGCAAAGTCGCCAATTCTATAATATAGTGGAAGAACTGACTTGTTTTTACATTTTATTGCAAATGTTGCGGATAGCAAGAGTCATCACCGAATTTTCTTTTATCCAATAAGGAAAGGGTGAAAAGAACAAGAAAGACCTTCGAGATTTTCTTGAGTTCGAGGGGTAGGTTATGAAAAGGGAAGGTGTTAGAACCCTTTTCATCCGTAGTTATCTACAGGCTCTTAATCTCTAGATCACTTTTTTAAAATTTTCTTTGTGTTGTGTTGTGTGTTTGAAAATAATTTGAAGAGATGCCAATTGTAAGGCAAGACTTTGTAATGATACTCGTATCTGTCCTCGAGAATGCGTATAAAGTATTTGTTTGAAAATATTTTGAAAAGTATAATTGCGTGAAAAACATTTTTTTTGTGAGCAAGCGATTGACAGCGTTCTACCTACTCAAATGTCTTTCTTGTACTTTCCTTCTCCTTTAGATAGTGCTATCCTACCATTAGTTAGTAGGTAGCTCTATTTTTGGATGTGAAGGTACAGGCGTGGGTCATCGTACAGTCATCGAAGGCAACTGGTATGGACGCTTTAGCACTTATCGTTAAGGGACTAGATCATTTACCGAAGGCAACGTCAAAAGGGTCATCGAGGGACTGTGATCTTTGTTTTCAAGGGACTTTGCTAAAGCATCCTTACTTTCGAGGGACATGACTGTTTTTTCGAGGCAACAAGGGAGGTTACCCTAGAGGTGCGAGTGTGCGACGTATGTTTTATTTCAGTTATTTTTATCTTTGAGATTAGGTTTATCTATCATTTCATTATTAGTCTTTCTATACAAGCCTAATTACTAAGCAGTAAACATCAAATTAATGAAAAGCAGTAAAGTGCGGAAAATAAATGCGGAAAGTTAAACCCTAGACTATTACAATGCTTTGGGAGAGGTACATAAGTAAGAGAATGCAGGAAAGTAAACCCTAATTATTATTACATCACGGGAAACAGTTATAGTAACAAAAAAAAAGCGACAATAATAAACTACGTGAAAAAGAATGTAAGAATAAGAAAGGAAAACGAAAAAAAAAATTGGGTGATTTTTGATGAAAAGGCTTTTGACGATTAATCAAATAAACCAAAAAAGTCTAATTAATTTTTAATTAAAAAAATTAATTAAATAAATTAACATAAAAACCTAAAATCTAATTTGATTAGGGTTTGTAAAAAGGTTTTGAAAAATTAAGTTTGTTAAAAAAGGTTTATAGTTTATGAATTTTGGGTTTCTAAGTGAAAAATGAGGAAAAAAATGAAAAAGAACAAGGTTTAAAAAAATACTGCCAGGGGTGGGTGTTGAACCCACGCCCTTAACTCTTTCAGCCAACACCTTCACCATTATGACAAGTGCGCGCTTGTGTTGAAAGTATAGAACCAACGCATTTTATTATTCCTACAAAACATGAAAAATATGAAGAAAAAAAACTCAAAATTCCAAAAGTAGGGATCAGACCCGTGCCTTGGGACAGTAGTGACTTAGCGCGTGCGTTTTAACCACTGGGGTGGTGATACATCCAGTGTTATAACTGAAACAAATTAAACATAACATCAACAAATTGCATGAACCGGAGAGGTGTCGGAGCCCTAGCTTCGGTCGTCTTCTCCAGTGGCTTGTTTGTTGAAACCTGCGAAACAAACAAATATTAGAAACCTAGTAGGACCCTACCACCCTAAATTAAGGCCTGTGAATTCAATGGGACCATTATCTTGGGCTAAACGCATTGGTTTTGGAGGTACAATGAAAAAAACATGGATCAGACCAAACATGGAAATTCATGGTTTCAATTGCATGAGGCTCCTACGATGATCCAATCGTGTATAAACACGTCTCAGGACCACATTAATAGCGTTAGTATGCCCTTAAACAAAACGAAAATCAAAATATGAGTTTGCAAAAATAATGAGATCGAAGATGTATGCATGCGGGTTTTGGAAGCTTTGGATCATCAGGTTTGATTCATTATTACTCTGTGATGTTGTTGGAATCGATTGACAATGTTGGAATGCTTGGAAGATAGCTACAAGCTAGGGTTTCAAGATTGCCCTAGTTCTAAAAAATTTGAGATTTTTGGAAGTTGTTTCTTGCACAAGGTTTTGTGTGGCTCTTGTCTTAATGCATGGAATATATAGAATTGAATTAGGTCAAACCAAGAGTGGGCTTAGACCTTGTCTAAAAGCTTTTGTTTTATTTCAATTATTTTGAATTTTAAATAGATAAAAATAAAAAATAAATAAAATTAAAACCTAAGGGGTGTGTGAATAAGATATGAGGTTTAAATTGGGGTGTATAATGCACATGGACCTGGAAACAATAGCCCATTAGCTGAAAAATCCAAGTTTGGCCACTTTAGGTTTCATGCATTTGCTCAAAATTTCCCAACTTCCACCAATCATAACACTCTCATTTTTTGTCATGTGAAGGTGATCTAGGACTTTTCGGAAAGCTCAAGGTGTATTCTACAATCTCTATGTTGACCATAATTGCATTTGAAGACATTATCATGATGTAAGTTGTCTTGACAAAAAGTGTCTTTTTATTGACTTTTGAAATGACCTATAATGTTTTGGCCCATATCTCTCAAATGAAGCATTTTTTGGACTTGAGCTTATAATGACAAAGTTGTAGAGAATTGAATTTTCTTCAAAATGAGCTTTGGTTGTGGAAAATTTGATGAAGCATGTGAAAGTTATACTTGGTCAAAGTTTAGTTGACTTCTCCTTAAGAAAACCCTAATTTGCTAACTTTTGACTTTTGATGATTTGAGAGTTTTTCTTGATGAATCATGATAAATCCTTGATCAAATGATGAATATAACTTCAAAACCTTGATGTTGACCAAAAATCTTGAAGTTTGACTGTATGTTGACCATAATTGACTTTTTGTCCAATATAGTTGATTTCAGATCATTTGAGCCATTGACTGAACAAACTTGTAATGTAAGGCACAAAGCTTGGTATGAGAATTACTAGAGACATGTAAGAAACCATGAAGTCCACTTAAGACCTTAGAAACCAAATATTCCTTGTGAGTTGTAAAACCCTAGTTGTAAGTCCATTGCTTAGGAGGAGAATTTGATAGATTAATTCTAGAGAAACCTTGAGCAAATGAAAACCCTAGGAGAATATTCTTGAATAGCGGGAAGGAAAATTTAGGGGTAAAACAACAAGAATTGGATTAAATGGAGAAAACAAATGCAATATTTGTTAGGCTTTCATGAAACCCTAGAAACGGTAACTAATGGCGTTCATGCGCTGGTTGTAGATGCAACTGACACACAGAAAACCTCCCATAATGAAGCCAAGAAGAAGGATTGTAAGGTAGTGTATTGCATTCAAATGGAAGTCGATGCAGAAAATTTCGACAGGATCTCTCATGCTAAATCGCTGAAGGAGGAATGGGATATTCTTGTCAATTACTATGAAGGATGTGATAAAGTCAAGGTTGTCAAGTTGCAGACCTTGCATCGATAATAAGAATTATTATCGATGCGAGAAGACGAAAAGAATGCAGAGTATGTGTCGAAGGTATAGAAAACCATCCATCTCATAAAGGGTTATGGTGAAACCCTAACTGATAAGATGATAGTTGAGAAGGTAATGTGTATGTTTACCTCTCACTTTGTTCATGTTATCATAGCTATTCAAAAATCCAACAAACTTGAAACCCTAAAACTAGAAGATTTGGTTCGTCCATTGAAAGCGCATAAGATTAAGATTATCGAAAGGAAAGGAGTTCAATATTCGATAAAATATTTATAGGCTCATTCATGGAAAAGGAATGGTGGTTCCAACAAATTCAAAGTCAAATTTGACAAGACTCGGGGCAAGAAGTCTTGGTCGAATCCCCACAAGAATAAGGTTGGTGACAAGACTTATGAATCATCGAAAAGAGGAGAAGAAAATTCATATCAGAAATACAAAGAAGAGAAAAAAGGTGTGCATTGCTATAATTATGAAAAGTGAGGTCACTTGACCAAGCATTGTTGGTACAAGAAAGTTAGTGGATTGACAAAATGCAAGGACGAAGGAGCAAACCTTGCACACCAAGATTCAGATGATTCTGAAGGTATAATGGTTATGGCTGCAGTCTTAAAACCAAGTAGAATCGAAGATATGGTTACTCGACTCTGGCTTCTAGAATCACATGACTTTTCAAAAGGCGTGGTTGGAAGATTTCGACGAGTCGAAGAAGACCAAGGTAAAACTTGCTAATAATAGTTTGTTGCAACCAGAAGGTACTGACAACATAGTTTTTCAAATGAGTAATGGAGGGAAAGTTATGATAAAAAAAATGTACTCTATGTATCTGGAATGAAGTGCCACCTGTTAACTGTTGGACAACTAGTCGAAAAAGGTTTCTAAGTTGTCATGAAAGATGAAGCTTTAAAATTGTTTGACACCCAGAACAACTTGGTCTTAAAATCTTCGCTATCGGAGAATATGACGTTTAAAACTATGATCAGTTCAACTAAAGTACAATGTATAAAAACTATTGTAGACCACCACGATACTTGGTTGTTACATTTGAGGTTTGTACATTTGAACTTTTGATCACTAAAGCAGTTGATTACTCAAGATACGGTAACTAGTATCCCAAGTCTTGAGATGCCTGACAAACTCTGTGAGGGTTGTTTAGACGAAAAGAAATCCATAAATTCTTTCATTTCTACTATGCCAATAAGATCATCGTGCATACTCGAAGTGGTACATTCAGATGTATGTTACCTATTCGAAGAACATACCATTGGTGGAAACATATATTTTGTTTTTTTTGTCAATGAGTTTAGTCGAAAGTTATGGATCTATGTGATCAAAAGAAAGAATGAAGTATTTGAAATCTTTAAGAGATTTAAGATACTTGTCGAAAAATAGAGTGAGAAGAAGATCAAATTTATGTGAACATGTGATGGTGGCGAATACTCATCCAAGATGTTTGAAGATTTCTATGCAGAACATAGTGTCGATCATGAGGTAATTGCTCCCTATATGCCTCAACATAATGAATTGCTGAAATAAGAAACATAACCATATTAGATATGGCGAGATGCATGCTAAAACATAATAATTTGCCAAAATCTTTATGGGGTGAAGTTGTTTCAACTAATATTTATATCCTGAACAAATGGCCTACCAAGAAATTGAAGAACAAGGTTCCTGAAGAAGTGTGAAGTTGAAAACGACCATCAGTAAGTCATTTTAAGATGTTTGACTCTATGTGTTACAAGTATGGTCCTTATGCAAGAAGAAGGAAGCTTGATGGCAAGAGTCTAACCTATGATTCCGGTAGGATATCACAAAATTGGTGCATACATGCTATTCAATCCAATTAATTAGAAGATTTTGTTAAGTCGAGATATTGTGATTGATGAAAATCTACATGGGATTGGAATTCTGGTGATGCAATTAACAAGCCATTGATGAGATATGGTTTCGACGAAGTAACTGATGAAGTCGAAGTAGAAGAAAATGCCAATATTCAAGTCCAACTCAAAGTCGAAGAAGTTTCTAACATTATTGACACATTCGAAGTTGAAGAGGGTGTGGCTAACACAAGCCAGAGACCTCAAAGAACCAGAGTTCTTCCAGCAAGACTTCATGATTATGAAGTGGTCAGTGATGATATAGTCACACCAGATGGAGAATTAGTTCATTTTGTTTTACTTGAAGGTGTTGAGTCAATCACTATAGTGAGGCTTTGAAGATTAAATAGTGGAAGTCTACTATGGTCGAAGATTTATAAGAAATCGAAAGAAATAACACATGGGAGTTAGTCAAATTGCCAGCACATACAAAAGCTATTGAAGTAAAGTGGATGTTCAAGTGGAAACACAATGTTGATGGGTCTATAGCAAGACATAAAGAAAGATTATTAGCTCGAGGTTTTCTTCAAAGAGCAGGACTCAACTACTCTGAAGTATTTGCTCTAGTAGCTAGATTGGAGAGAATTCGACTAGTGGTAGCCTTGGCATGCAACCAAGGTTGGTCGACATTTAATTTAGATATGAAATCAACATTTCTGAATAGTCCTTTATACGAAGAGGTCTATGTCACATAACCTCTAGGGTTTATGATTCAGAAGGAAGTGAGTAAAGTATATAAGTTGCACAAAGCGTTATATGGCCTCAAGCAGGCACCTAGGGCATGTAACAAGAAGATCGACTCATACTTAGTCGAATTGGGATTTGTAAAATGCAAGTATGAGTATGGTGTCTATGTTCAGCTTTTGGCACAAGATATAACAATCATCTGCTTATATTTTGATGACATGTTGGTAACTGAAATAGCTTGGATAACTTTACGAAGTTCAAAAAGATGATGATGAGAGAACTTGAAATGTCGAATCTGGGAAAATTGTCTTATTTTCTAGGCATGGAATTTCAAATGTTGAAGCAAGGTATGATCATACATCAAGGGAAGTATGTCAAAAATATACTCAAGAGATTCAGGATGAAGTATTTGACTCTAGCATATTCTCCTGTCGAACCAAATTTGAAGTTGGAAAAGTATGGAAAGGAAAACAAAGTCGATGTAAATTTGTTTAAACAAATAGTTGGATCTTTGATATATGTGTGCAATAGTAGATCGTATATAGGTTTCATAGTCGGAATAGTGAGAATATACATGAGCGAACCAAGTGTGTCGCATATGAAGGCTGCAAGAAAAATTCTGAGATACTTAAAAGGATCAATAAACTATGAAATTCTATTTCGATGAGACTCTGAAATCAAAGAAGCTATCATAACTTGATATTCAAATGTTGATTGGTGTGGAGATAAGGAAGATCGAAGAAGCACAACTGGATATTTCCTTCAATTTTTTGGTTCCCTAATCTCACGGTGCTTGAAAAAGCAACTTGTAGTGCCATTATTATCGTGTGAAGATGAATATATAGAAGGATCCTATGCTGCATGTCAAGAAATTTGGATCAGATCGATACTTGAAGAAATGGAGGTCGAAGTGAAGAAACCTCTTGTGTTGTAAATCGACAACAAGTCAGCCATAATTCTGGAGAAGAATCCAGTTTTGCATGGAAGGAGTAAGCATATCGAAGCTATATTTCACATCCTAAGGGAAAAGATAAATCAAGGTGAACTTGAAGTTAGGCATTGCTCAAGTGAAACACAGTTGGCTGACATTTTCACCAAAGGATGGAAGATCAACAGATTCCTGAATTTGAGAAAGAAATTAAGAATAGATTAGATTGACTATTTTTAGAGCATGTTTGACAACTTGGATTATAAGGGGTATGTTGAGATATTCACTACTACAAAAAAGGCCTTTAATAGTGGTTTAAAATAATATATAATCACAAAATTCTAGGCTTTGTTATGTAGTGTGTATTGTGTATGTGTTACTTTCAATCACGGTCCAATGACCATAGTAGCAAATTGGAAAGTGTTCTCCCTATAACAACGGTTGTAAGAAATAGCCATTGTGATATTGTTTACGAATAAATATCATTCGTATTATATCAGAATTAATAATACACCATTTGTGAATTGATATAAAAACTTGTATTACATCAAACTATATGTAAGTAGGAATATTAAAGAAGGGAAAAAGATATATGAAAAGACGCTGAAGCGGTAAATTGGCAAGCAAAAGTAAGTATTTATTTTAAGGTGATATAGGTTATATCGTATCATCTTCATAGAGATTAGTGCTATTGAATTGTCATTCGATAAATATCTTGCACTTATGAGTTTGGGTTTGAATGGGTTTAAAGTAATTGCGGGAATTAAAGTTATTAACAGGAAAGTAACTCATTCTTCGGAAAAGAGACTTATCAAGCATGCATATAATCTAATCCTCACAAACTTAAACCTATCGACCAGTCATACTCAACCTACAAGGGTCATCAATGTTATCATGTATCAAACACAACACCCAATATATCACCTCGGCAGTGATCTCTTAACCAACCTCAAAACACAAAAGTTAACTATGTTAATCGCGTCGATGATCCCTCAGCATGACACAACCAACAAAGAGGCATTAATCACAGAAACCCAAGTGAATAATAGATCTAAATCTATCTATAAACTCTAGACACTATTATATAATCATCCTAGATAAGAATTCGAGCAGTATATATCTATAATAACCTAAACTCCAAGCACTGAGCAAAAATCTAGGACAATAATCGACAAAGATTTATAAAGCAAGTTTTATACAACGCCATGGGCGACAAATATATTTGATTTCAAATTAAATACATATACAAACTCAAAAAATAAATAATACAAAAAGAAGAAGAGAAATGAACCATAAATCTCTCAGTTTTCCAGCGTTGATCAAAGAGGAATCCACCCCGAATCATCCGTAATCAAGCTCCATTGTTGTTTTCTAAGCTAATCTACCAAAAATGAGGCTGATAAACTTTGGGAGTTAAAACTATCCCTAAAACCATAACCTAAAAATGAATGAAATGAAGTTATAAAACAAATCTCAGCAAACTGCGCTAAGCGGGATGTCTTTATTTAACACATCAAACCTCCTAAAACCGCGCTAAGCGGCCCGAGCGTGCTAAGCGAGCTCAGAAAATACACTTATGCAAATCCTTCAAAATACTCATAGCGCGCTATAAAATCTGCTTAGCGCACCGGCCTAGACAGAAATTCTCAAAAATGGACTTTTATTTCGAAAACATGCATCTGGAGTTATGCCTTTGACACCTTTATTCCCGAGTGCTCCTAATGTGCAACAAATACCTGCAAAAGAAGTAAAATATATGAAATGGTACACAAATTAATCAAAAAGACAAATTTGTACAAACTAAACGTATTTATAAAAAATTTGGGTTTATTCAACCGATATTAACAACAAAGAGTCGATAAGTGCAACAAAAAATATATACAAAAATAACAACAATTTGCACTTATCAAAACACAAGTAGATATAAGCATTCATTCAACAACTCGAGGAGTTAAAGAACCAATAATGAGAAAACTTGACATGCGTGAAATCTTTTGGCTTTTAGACTTTCAAGGTTCAGGGAAGAGGAAGAATCAGAAGAAACAATATAAAATCAGAATTACTCTTTGAACAAAAACACATAAAGATTTTCATCTAAAGAAATCAGAGAAGAAGAAGAACCAAAATGAGTAATTCTACTGAAGCTTCTAACAATGCTAAGAGAGCTTCCAACAATGCTGAAGATGTTCTGCCTCCTCAGAATCAAGAAATGTTGAGACCCAGGAGAGCTCTTAGAAAGAGGAGAGCAAGAAGAAGAAGAAGAAGGGTGAAAAGGCAAATGATTTTTTACGATTCTAATGATGATGATGAATCGGATTATACTTGGTCAAACTTTTTTTGGGAGAGAGGTTTTAGATATGATTATTAAGGCCTTTGTAATGAAATTTTATGTAATGAAATTTTAATCTTTCTGCTTAACTCTAGGGCTTTCTCACTCTCTTAAGGTTATCAACTTAAATTATCAACTAATATACAGACATCTTAGAAAAGATGAAATAACAAACAGATAACTGTAATAGAAAATTCAATAGTTTGTGATAAACTTAATCGTAAGAAATCGCCTGATAGTTTCATTTTTGTCAAGTTCACTGCATCTGCAATTCAAACCCTACTTCAACTATTACATTTCATAACAAAGTAAACATTAAACATAAAGGAGATAATAAAACATAACATCTTCAAATTTCCAGAACATCTCTCTGATTTCAGTTTGTTCTTCAAATTCTTGTTCTTCTTCTTTCAATCTTCATATATAACCTTAAAATAACCTATAGCTTCCACAACTTCCAACTCTGACTTCATAATTTGACTTCATTTCCGCCTTTTTCTCTCATGTCTTCATCCCATATGAACAAATTACATGTATAATCACTCCTCCAAAATAGACATCTCCAAAAAAACATTCCTTTATTTTGTCCATTCTTGCATTGAAACGTAATGATATATTTTTTGCATAATGAAGTTTCAAAAAGAAGCGCCAGTGTGTAACAACGGTTTTACAAAAAAATCATAGTGATATCCCTATTATTATTATTATTATTATTTTAAATATAATTAAAAATGAAAAGGCGTGCATTAATGTAAAAGGAATAAACTATTTGAGGGAGATGAAGTTTGAAACCATGAAAGATTGAAGATATCTCAATGGTACCGTTATTATACCATCAAAAATTTTAATTAAAAAATAAATAAAAAATGTTAGTGCATGAGTTTAGAAGTGTCACCATGGTGTTTGGTAGAATCGTGGTGACTTTGGCATTGTTGTATGTGTGTTTTGTTGTAGTGATTAGACCTAATCCAAATTGTGAAACCTAGGCCCAAGACCAATTAGGGTTTGTTAGCCTACTTAGTATATAAGTTAGGTGTATATAAATAGTCATAGTTTATATCATCACTTGTACAATTCAAGTCAATAATAAAATCCTTCTTTTCCTTTATTCTCTCTCTCTCTCTCATTAAAAATGTCTCATGCACTAACAACTATATCATCTAAAAAAACATACATCTCAGTGCTAGCTCTTGATTATATTAAAGACACCATTAACTTGAATTGTTCACAAGTAAAAAATATTCTCTCATCAATTTATCTAGCACAAACTGCACAATCAAACAATCCTTACATCAATTTTCTAGCCCAAATTTCATAGCCAAACAACTATTTCATAATTTTTTCTATCCTAAACATTAGAATAGAACTTGTTATTGACCAAGTGAATTCAAACACAAGAAGGAGGGATGGATGATGTTATATGGTTTATGAAAAAAAAAATCGAAAAAGATGAATTTTATCTTGGTCAATTTTAAAAGAGAAAATGAAGTAGATAACTAAGTGCGAAAGATAAATTAAACAAATATAAACGAAAAAAGTTAGGAAAGTGCACACTAGGAATTATACTAGTTCAGTCTTAAACAATGCAGCCTAATTCAGTCCCCAAGAATTTTCCCTTGAGATTTTATCACAAACACTACTACAAATAACACTTTTTTACACTATAGTAAATAACGCATTTCATGACGAAACTTTCACCTCAGCCAATGAAAAACCGAGGTATAATGGCAAGGAACACCATCTTTTATTATTTATAAAAATAAAAAATCACATATTCCTTCAGTTTTTAAAAAAAACGAGGGGAAAAACAAACCAGGACACACTTCGAATCCCAACTATTACAGTTTATGTTTTTATCTGTTTATAAGTGTAAACTAAATGATCCAACCCTTCGGTTTTTGATAAAACCGGGGGATAAAATAATCATATTTTACTATAAAAACACTCGTTAAACATACTTTACCTTAATGCTTACTAATATGAAGCCGCCCCAAACTTGCATGCATCATTATTTAGGATGGATTGCAAGACAAAAAAACTCTTAAATGTTCTTCTATCCAGAAGAAAACATTTTTCTACCCTTACAATCTATCTCACACAATAGTGTTGATCTTGTTTTTGTTGTATTTGTTCTCATTTGATAGATTGCAAGTGCAGAAAATCATTCTTTCTTCAAGTTACATAAAGAAGATAGCCCAACCATTGAAAAGTTAAACAAAGAAGGTACCTTAACTTTTCAGGAAATTGATATCAGTGAAATAAAAAATTCTCATGGGGAAACAAATCTCTAGCATCTTGCATTGGACTTGGAAAATCTTGGGGAGAACTAAATCTTGATATCAACAAAGATTTGTTGTATATAATGTATTTTTAATGTTCTAGGTAAACAATGTAATTTGTAAACAAATTAATTTATTAATGTTCTTGGTAAACAATGTAACAATTTTTGTAAAAAAAAAATTCTTACCCCTCGCTTTTCATTGAAAATTGAGATGTAAGAAAAGCTAATATTTTAATTTAAAAAACTTATTAACCTTGGTTTTTTTCGTAACCGAGGGGATATTTAAGCATTTTATTTTTACTAGATTCACTGACCTTAAACAAATATTTGTCATCCATTTAATGATTATCAATGTTCACGATTCTGCCATTAGTCATCCACGTGAAGCCTAAGAGCCATCCATTATAGAAGCATATTGAATATTGAAAATCATCCTAAATGAAACATGATGCGCTTGAAACCTAAAGACCCTTATTTTTTTTGTGAGCAGAAAATTCTCTATAATGGATTGCAAGAGAAAAAAATTATTTAGGTTAAGGTTTATTTTCTTAAAATATTTTTTTGAGCGGAAAATCATTTCTTTATCTAACCCTTTTTTTGTTTTATAACAGAGACAAATGCAAGGAAAAACAATTGAAAACATATTGCACCCAAGACTTTCACTTCCCTAGACTTCAATTATTCGAAGATCTAAAATCTAGATCTTCATAGAAATTGATTTTTAATGTAACAATCTCTATAAACAATGTAATTTAAGTATTTTTCTCAGCTTCTTATTTCTTATTTGTAACACTACTACAAAACGCGTAAAAAATAATGCCATGGTAACCACGGTTCTTCAATACAGCGTGGTGACATCTCTAAACTAAGGTGATCCTATATTATTTTTGTTTTTTGATTAAAAATTAATTGTATATAACAACGGTTGAGGAGCCATCCGTGGTGAAATCGTCAAGCTTTCATGGGTTCGAAACTCAGCGTCATCATATATATTATTCCTTTAATATTAAGGAGCACATTTTCTTTTTTATTTATTTTTAAATAAATAACTTAAAGGGTTATGACTACGATTGGTGTGTTCCACCGTTGTGATATAGCATGTTTTTTTATTTAAAATTTTTAATTGTAAATTAAACTCTGGAGCTTCTTTATGAAATTTCACCATGAAAGTAATATATCATAACCGTTGCTCTTTATGGCCGTGGTGGTATCTTTATAATATTATACACTCCTAATTAGCTTGTCTCTTCAGTATCCTTATTTCCATTGAAAAAAGAAACTAGATGAAACAATACATGATTTCAACCATAAACTCTAACGTTCGATACTGTGAAACAATACATGATTTCAACCAAAAAAACAACGTTTACCCTAGCTTGTCTCTTCATTATCCATTCTTCACTGTGTATTTGTCATTTTTGTCATCATCATCTAGGAGGTTGACAAGACCATCACGATTATTGAGAAGGAAGAGTATACCAACCAAGTTGTCACCATCGAGAAGGAAGACAACAACAACACCGTTGTTGCTGTAAGTAAGGAAGATAACACCAACACCAACATCATTTACTTAGTCATCATGTTTAGGGTACATAAATATTTTCCCCTTGCATCAAAATCAGTAAACTTCATTTTCAATTGTTGTTGTGGTTGTTGTTGTTTATGTTGTGGTTGTGGTTTTTGTTTATGTTCTTGTTGTTCTTGTTGTTCATGTTGTTGTTGTTTTTGAACATAGATCTCGACCTTGTCGAGTTCTTCATCAGATACTAGAGAAGAAACTCAAACAAGTGAGAGTTATGTGAATGAAACTCAAACAAATGATACTCAATCAAAGAGATCACAAAGAGGTGTCACAATGATGCCTCAATTTACATCAATCTGCAACTCATCAGGTGAAAAAACATCGATTGAGTTTGATTCGTTCTATAAAGTAGTTGATTGTGATCATTAATCTACTTTTAAGATTTATGTTGCATTCCTTGGACGTAGAAAAGTAGTTAAATTGATAGATAACTGGAAACAAGTTGATGAGAGAGTCAAAGACAACATATAGATAGACGTTAAGGTATTACATACTATAATTTTCATATATTAGATATCCCTACCTATAATTTCTAACACATTGATTTAAATGTAGTTGAATTTTGAGTTTACCGATGACTCAAAGTTGAATAAAAAGTGGATCTCTTATGTCGGTACTCGTCGGAGGGGATTTAAGTCACATCTCACGGCTCACTATATTAGGAAGCCTAAGAGCGGTCTTGATCTTCCATGGAAAATATATAGTTTTATATCAAAGAAGCAATGGAAAAAGTTTGCGAAGATATGTCATTCTGAGGAAAATCAAGGTTAGTACTAGTCTTATTTAACCGATAATGTTATGTTAATGAGTTATAAATACTAATCATATATATTTTTCACTATGTTAATAATAGCTTAAAAGTGAAGTACGAATATGAAACAAAGCAAAGAACATGTACCCCTATAGATTGTCTCGTGGGGGTTATAGGAAACTTGAAAAGAGAATCATGCTTGAAAAATAACTACAAATAGAAGATGATTTCATCCCATCCACACCGTCAAGACATGAGAAATGGAAGAGGGCTCGATTAAGATCAAATGGAGAGTACACCTGTGAGGCTTCAAGAGTAGTTGCCGAGAAAATTGTAAGTATGATTTTCTTCGCTTGTGTTATTTGTTATTTAAATGTGTTGGTAACAATATATGTAAGTTTCTCATGTTATGTAGGATAAGTTGGTTGAGGCGACTCGTGAAGGCACATTTGTTCCAGAAGCACGACATGACATATTAGTAGAAGCAATCGGAATAGATGAGCATGGTGGGCATGTTCGTGGTGTGGGAGAAGGTGTCGGCTTGAGGTCATTCTCTAGGTCTAAAAAAAAGTACAGAAAGCTCAAAATTTAATGCGTAAAGACAAAAGGTTGATAAAGTTGAGAAGCAATTAAAAGAACAAAGGAGGATGTTAGAAGAGAAGAGGGAAAAAGGGAGAATTATATGGAAAGGTTTCAAGAGTTATATTAGGTATGTGCTTTACTTGAGATTTTAGTGTTTTATCGGATATGTATGATATATATTGTTCTTATTTTTGTTTCATGTTTTAACTGAATATTATGATGTAGAGATTAAGTGAAAATCTCTAACAACTTACAAATGAAGATCAACTTTATGTTGATGGTGATGATGATTATGATCATGATCAAACTCCAAGTAGAAGTATTGTACGTCATGCTTCTACAAAAGGAAGTAATTGTTCAGCCCCTTCCCACCTCCAGATAACCACAATGGGTTATTGGAACCTAACTCAAATGAGATCACCATGTTATACTTAAATGTTGCGGTGATAAATTATATACAACCTCTTTCGCTAGAACATTGTCCATATTTGGAGTTATTCTATTACAGTCCTGAAGATGTAAGGGATTTTCTCGGTGGATATAAGTGGATGGACGTAGGGATATTGCAATTTTAATGCATGTAAGTATATAGCTAAATATACATGTTGTGATACGGTGGTAGAACTGACTGTTATATACTGGTTTTGTGTTTGTGTTTGCAAATGTCGCGGTAAGCAAGAGTCACCACTGACTATTCTTTTATCCAAATTAAGGAAAGGGTTAAAAGAACAGAAAAAGACCTTTTCGAGAATTTTCTGAGAATGGGGGTAGATTATGGAATGGGAAGGTGTTAGCACCCTTTCCATCCGTAGTTTTCTACGGGCTCTTAGATGCTAGCTCATGTTTTAAAAATTTCTTGTGCTTTATGTGTTTTGAAAAATGTTTTGAAATGCCTTAGTGTAGCGATTCGCTTTGCGTTAACTCTTGTATCAGTCCTCAAGAGTGTTGACAAATAAAATGTCTTTTTGAAAGTTATTTTTGAAATGTGTAAGTGTGAAGAGTTTGTTTTATTTGAGCAAGCATCTAACAGCTATCTACTTGTACTCGAAAAAATCATTCTCTTCCTCTTTTCCTTTAGACAGTGCTATCCTACTATTAGTGAGTAGGTAGCCCTATCGTTGGATGTAAGAGGGACATTCAAAGGGACGTTACGGTCACGAAGGCAACTTGGCAATGAATTTTAGTAACTGTCCTAAAGTTCTAAGATCTCTTCTTACCGAGGCAACGTCGAGAGGGTCATCGAGAGACTTGTGATCTTACAAACTAGAGGACAATCACTAAAACTTCTCAAGTTTTGAGAATTGTGACCGTTTTTTCCGAAGGCAACCAAAGTGGGTGTACCCTAGAGGTGTACATGTGCAATTGTGTTTGGTTAAATTATTTATCTTGTGCATTTAAGGTTTGCTAATGTTTGCTTTCAGTCTTGTCATGCAATCCTAGTTACTAGCACTTAATATGTACAGAAAAATGTAAAGTGCGAAAATATAACCCTACGCTATTACATGGCTTCGGGGAGGGGGATATTTACAATGTACATAGCTTGGGGGAAGAAAAATAAGGAAAGCGGTAGAAATCATAATTAATCTATTACATCCAGTATACAGGTACAATAATATAAAAATACGAGAATAAATAACGCCCGAAAGGTAAAGACGTCTAAAGCCTAAAGTAAATCTGAATGAAATAAGAAAAATATTTTTTTTTATTTTAAATTATTTTAAGGAAATAACTAAGTGAAATTAATGCCTAAAATTTAATTAGAAAACAAGATTAACTAAAAAAATTAAAATCTAAGTTTTTTTTGTTTTTATTATGAAAAGAAAATAATTAAAGTTAAATCAAGTCCTAAGTTCTAATTCATTTTAAATTAAAGAAAATAATTAAAATATTTATTTAATTTATTTACAAAATTAGTTTAATTAAAAAAAATATTAACTTAATATTTTTTGTGATTTTGGTTTTAATGTTAATAAAACATGAGGCAAGAAAATAAAAGAAATAAGTAAAAACCAAAAAATAAGAAAATGATGTAGGGGCTTTTTTTCGATCCAGAGGAGGAACAACCTTTCGATCTTGAGAAAGATATGATTCTTTCGACTCAGGAAGAGAAAATTTCTTCTTCGATCCAGGGAAGGAAGATGTCTTCTTCGATTCAGGGGAGGAAGTTATTCCTTTCGATCTGGATAAGGAAGGGATTCTCAATCTAGACCTGCAAGACAAATATTAGCAAAAAATATGACCTGGGTGTCGAACCCAGGTCCTTCGATCCTGCGTGCATTGGTTTATTTAGGCCAGATCTATAGTATGGGCGTTGGAGGAAAAGGAAAACAAAATGTGGACCTGGAGTTGAACCCAGGCCCTTAGCTCTGAATATGAATTGAACAAAGTTACATGATATCTTGAGCGTGAATCAAACATTGAACAAACATTAATACATTATGAAATCATAAACATGAATTTGAAAGTTTACCAACGATGGGAGGCTTCAATTTGGAACTTCTAGGCATTTGTTGGCTAGTGTTTAGGAATGCTCCCTACAGACTTCAGGGAGTGATTGGGAATGTTATTGAAAGTTCCTTCGATTGATATTACTTATGTGAATTTTGATGGCTTTAATATGGCTTATGAGGCAATGTGTGCGTGTATTTCTTTCTTGTGTGTATGTCTCTTTATCCTTTTTGAGCTTGCTAGTGTGATCCTTATATAGAGGGGATGGAGGGGACAAGACGGCAAATGAATAAAAAGCCATTAAGTTGGTGTTTTAAGGCCATAAATATCACTTTGAAACTTTGCCAAAGACATGGCTTCTTGTCCCTTGCTATGAACCTGGACACATTTGACTTTCGAATTCCCTCCTTCGAATGACTCGGATTGCCTCCTTCGAATAGCCTAGAGTCTTGATTCAAAGTTTTCAGAAACCTCCTTATTAGAGTTTCTTCGATTGAGTCTATCTACTTGCCCTAGCTGCTCGATTCAAACAACTCAAACGAAAACTTCAATCTGGCCAATCGAAAACCTTCTTTTTCACCACCTTTGAATGCCATTTCACAAGAGGCTTGGGCCTGGCCACATGTAGGACCAAGACCCATCATAAGACAAGCTTGTATTAAGTAATTACGTGTCCTTCAAATGGACCAATGAATGCTTCTTCGAAGGGACCTCATGAATGCACCTTCGAAGGGACTAACATGCGTGTCGAAGTATGAAAAAATGTTTCAAAGGGGACCATTGCTCAGTCGAAGCTGGCACAAAGGCAGCCAATGCCTTGTGGGTCGAAGGAAGCTTTTTTCCTGGTGGGTTGAAGGCAAATCTGAAGGAGTATTGGCCTTGTGTGCTAAAGGAGAGCACAAAGGAAGTCTTTGCCTTGTGCATTGAAGGCAATTATAGAAGAAGCCTTTGCCCTTGTGAACCCAAGACAAGTCTAAGGAAGCCTCTGCCTTGTGGATTGAAGGCCAATTGAGGGAAGCTTTTGACCTAGCGAATCCAAGGCAAGCATGGTGAGGCCTTTGACTAGTGAGTCGAAGGTTGCACGTAAAGGCCACTTCTAATGAATTGAAAGGGACTTGTAGGGGGTTCTTACCTTGTGAATCAAAGGCAAGCCAGAAGTAGCTAATGTGCAGTCGAAGCCTTGTGAACCAATCTTGATCGAAGGAGGCCTAGCGCTCCATCGAAGACATTGTGAAATCAACTTGATCTAAGGGGGTCCAGCGCTTAATCGAAGTTGGTGAGTCAAGTTTGTATCGAAGGATTTAGATGCCCAACTGAAGACTGGTGAGTCAAGCTTGTAGCAAAGGATGCCAAACACATAATCGAAGCTTACTAATAAAGGCATGACCGAAGAGTGCCAAATTCCTAATCTAAGTACCTTGTCCCAATGCTAATCGAAGACATCTTTTTTATCCTCAAAAAATTTACATTTTCTTTAAGCAATTGTTAGTAACCAACCATGTAGGAGACAATCTTAGAAAACATGAGAGGGCAAATTTTGGGGTACAACAACTTCCCCAGTTCAATCTTCTTAAAACTGAAGATCTAGATTGGCTTGTCTACCTTTCATGATCTAAAAGTGGAGGATGATTGAACACTAGAGTGCCTAAAAATTTGCACTCGCATGAAGTAACACTGATTGTTGATGATGGCGGGAATGGGCTTACAGATGCCATTTGGATAAGTTGACAGAGAGTCGTCAGAGATGGGCTTAAAGATGTCATCCAAAGTAGATGTTGATTTCACACATGGTCCCTTTGGGGATTCCTGTTCCTGCTGTCTGAGAAGGAGTTCAGTGGGGAATGTTGGTTTCTGTTCTTCTCCTGTTTGAGGAAAACTCTGTGGAGAATAGATTCTAGGAACTTCAGTTGTCCAAGGCTCTGCTGAAGAATTATCTCTCTACTATAGAGATGAAATTTTACTATTTTCTGGTTGAAGTCCAGGCTTCACAGTAACTTGTTAGGGGTAATGGAATTAACCATTATCTGAAAATGTATTAAAAAGAGCCTGTGTGTGGCTGTTTTAGGATGAGTACGTGTTAGTCTGCATCCGGGGATATATGAGAAGGAGCCTGTGTAATATTGCTTCGCCTGGTCATGTAGATAGTTTTCTTGTCTGGTTTCAGGAATTGATCTACAATCAGCTGTTCGCAGATAGTTGTCCTGTCTGGTTTCAGGTATTAATCTGGAACTTGAAAATTATCGGTCCTTGAGATAGTTGTCCTGGTTAGTTACAGGTATTTATCTCTGACCTGAGAAAGAAAGGTAGTTTTCCTGGCTTGTTACAGGTATTAATCTTCAATCTCCTTATGTAGATAGTTCTCCTGGCTGGTTTCAGGTGTTAATCTATAATCAGCTGCCCACAAATAGTTTTCCTGGCTTATTACAGGTATTAATCTGGAACTTGTTTTTGTCGATCGTTGAGATAGTTGTCCTGGCTGGTTACAGGTATTAATCTCTGACTTGATAAAGAAAGATAGTTTTTCTGGCTTGTTACATGTATTAATCTTCAATCTCCTTATGTAGATAGTTCTCCTGGTTGGTTTCAGGTGTTAATCTACAATCAGCTGTCTACAAATAGTTCTCCTGGCTTGTTACAAGTATTAATTTGGGACTTGTTTTGTTGGTCACCTAGATAGTTTCCCCTTCTGTTTTCGAGCATTGATTTGTGACCTGCTGTATTTGTTTGTAAACTCGTTTTACTTCGGGAGTTTATACCACTTGGTCGTGTAGATAGTTTTCCTGTCTAGTTTCAGGTATTAATCTGTGGCCTGCCGTATTTGTTGGTAAACCCGTCTTTCTTCGGGAGTTAATACCACTTGGTCGTGTAGATAGTTTTCCGGTCTGGTTTCGGGAATTAATCTTTGACATGTTGTATAAGTTGATAGTGTTTGCCTTTTTGTGAACTCAACCTGGAAAGGTAAAGTCAGTTTCATGCGATGTCATGATGTATGAATTGCATGATGCTCTCAAAATAAATTAGGATGTGATATATGCACTTATGCTGCATATGTTATGATGTTTGTAGAAATGATGTATGAATGCAATGCATGAATGTGTCAGTTGTTCCAATGTTGTATTGTTGAATTAGGGAAAAATAAATCCATGACTGTTGCTGGGGGGAGAATGTGGGACTTCAAATTTGTTGAAGTTGAAACGCTGGGAGTGAACTTCCGTTGTTAGAGAAATAACTATGTTGGGGAAGGTAAACTCTGTGAACTGAATTGTTACTAGAAGATAGTCTGGAATAAGTATCAGGACGGCATCCGTCTCTGACCTGAACCATTTATAGAAGATGATCTGAATAAGTATCAGGATGACATCCATCTCTAGATCGTACCTGAATTGTTGCTAGAAGATGGTCTAAATAAGTATCAGGATGAGATCCGTCTCTGGGTCGTACCTGAATTGTTGATAGAAGATAGTCTGGAATAAGTATTAGGATGACATCCACCTCTGGATCGTACCCAAACCATTCCTAGATGAGAATACGGAATAAGTGTCAGGATGACATCCATATTTGGATCATACCTGAACCGTTTCTAGATGAGAATCTGGAGTAAGTGTCGGGATGACATACGTATTTGGATCGTACCTGAACCGTTTCTAAATGATGATTTGAATAAGTATCAGGATGACATCCGTCTTTGGATCGTACCTGAACCATTTCTAGATGAGAATCTGGAGTAAGTGTCAGGATGATATCCGTATTTGGATCGTACCTGAATCGTTTCTAGATGAGAATCTGGAATAAGTTCAGGATGACATCCATCTTTGGATCGTACCTAAACCATTTCTAGATGAGAATCTGGAGTAAGTGTCAGGATGACATCCGTATTTGGATAGTACCTGAACCGTTTCTAGATGATGATCCCAATAAGTATCAGGATGACATTCGTCTCTGGATCGTACCTGAACTGTTTTTATAGGAGAATCTGCTTTATTTAGAATGTTTCCGCTGGGAATTCTTGTTTTATTATTTTGAGAAGAAATCCATTGGGGAAGGGAAACTCCGTAATTCGCTTGGGGATTTTGTGAGATCCTGCTAGGGAATCCTGAGAAGCTTGGCGACTTCACTGGGGAATTCTTAAATGCTGGAGCAGTAATTGGAGATTCTTGCTCCGCCGTGGATATGAGAACACCTGACATCATTAGGCTGCATGCTGGGAATATGGCAGTGACCTTGTAGTAGAATGCCCTTGCTTCTGTACACGCTGGAGAAGGTATCTGCTGAGATTTTGTAGATGGTTTGACTGTTATCCCAACTCTTGGAGTCCTTGTTGAATGCAGATCAGGGTAATAAACATTCTACAGATAGACAAGTGATGAGATGACGGGACATATTCGTAAACTTTAATCCCTAACTTTTTCCTGGACTGTCCTTTCAGATTTTCAGTCCACTGGGATACCCTTTTTTGCCCAAGCCGCCTTTTCAGGTTTTCGACTTGTCGGATGTACAGTTTTTTTCATATGTATATCCCTAATTTTTTCCCGAACCCTTTTGGTTTACCGGGATGCCCTTATTTTTTCCTAGGCCAATCAACCTAGCGGGTCTTTATTCATGCGTAGTATTTTCCGACTATGTCCATGTTCACCGGGTACGGAGAATTGTCCTTGTCCTTAGTAGTAATTGTTGCCACACTGCCAGAAGATATTTGTTTGATCGTACATGATTCGTTGTTGGAACTCATGTCCAATGCCCTAAGGGATTCAGATGGAGATCTTCCCCTGACTATTTGGCATTTTTGAGAGATTCCATGAACCTTGACTTGACTGCCCCAGACCAGCTGGACACCATGCTATGCCCCTTGATTATGAAAGGCATATCACTCGAATGTCTTTCCATCTGAAGTGATTATGTCCACTGAGAGGATTTCTGTTCATCAAATATCCGTCGTGCGAATTTCTCTGTTGTTGAACAAATAGTCATATGCAAACAATGGTATTTTAAGAATGCAAAGCTTATGTATGTCTTGAAGTTTGAAAATTCATTTTTAGTAAAACAAACAAATTTTGTAAGAGTGTGATATCAACTCAAGATTTATAGCAAACCCTACAGGAGTCAGGATACCTTTTGTAACAATATTCTTTCGAACTAACCCATGCTTCAGTTAGGACTTTTATGGGTTATAGTGTGGCCTAGTTCACGGTTTAAGAATCAAAGGATAAAGGCTCAAATTTTATTTGTACCCAACCCGTTCTTCGTGATGTTATTCAATCATATGTTCAGCTAATTGTGCGTTTAGATCCCAATTGAGTCTGCAATCTTTGCTCTGATACTTGGTGATGGTTCAAGAATTGAACGTTCGTTTGAGAAGGCAGTCATTTTGGTAACCTTTTATTTTCTTTTTTTTGTTGTTGAGGATTTGTAGGAACTCTTTTGTTATCCCTACTTTTTCCTGAATTGTTTCTTTTGTGATTACATGATTGCATGGAGAGGCCTTTGCCTAGTGAGTCTAAGGTTGCACGTAGAGGCCAGTGCTAGTGAATCGAAAGGGACTTGCAGGGGGTTCTTACCTTGTGAATCGAAGGCAAGCCTGAAGTAGCTAATGTGCAGTCGAAGCCTTGTGAACCAAGCTTGGTCGAAGGAGGCCCAACGCTCCATCGAAGACATTGTGAAATCAACTTGATCGAAGGGGGTCCAGCGCTCAATCGAAGTTGGTGAGCCAAGTTTGTATCAAAGGATTTAGATGCCCAACCAAATATTGGTGAGTCAAGCTTGTATCGAAGGATGCCAAACACCTAATCGAAGCTTACTAATCAAGGCATGATCGAAGAGTGCCAAATGCCTAATCGAAGTACCTTGTCCCAATGCTAATCAAAGACATCTTGTTTATCCTCAAAAAATTTAAATTTTCTTTAAGCAATTGTTTGTAACCAACCATGTAGGAGACAATCTAGGAAAACATGAGAGGGAAAATTTTGGGGTACAACACATATCGTTATATAACATTATCATTTTTTGTATTTCCTCAATTAATTCATTCGTTTTTATATTCACCATTTTTTGTATAGAGTTAAATAAATCGAGTATTTATGATATCTTGGATCCGCTTTTTATTCGAAAGGAGTATAATCAACCAAAATACATTCAAGATTACTTGAAAAAATGGTTAAATGAGGGAGGAAAAGAATGTTACTTCACACCCTTTCTCTGTTCGTACATATTTTTGTAATTGATGTTTATGTATTCTATATTTAGTTTTGTTTTAGCAAATACTAATAATATATATGCTCATGTTTATTCAGTGTTCATTGGCAATTGATCACAATATCATTTAAGACGAATACGGTAATTGTACTATGTTCCTTGCATGATCCACTCGAAAAGAAAATGAAAGAGATTATTAATTCGTATGTGTATGTTTAATTTATTGTCTTGAATATTATAATTAGTTTAACATGTAATATGTTTAATTCATTTTCAACGTACAGTGTTGTGGAGCAAGTGAATATGATGAAAAATGTTAGAAGAAAGCCCTCATGGATCTCTCCTAAAGTAAGTGGCCTGATTACCTGTTTCTTTTATTTACATTCATGTGTGCTTATATTCATGTGTGGTTACATTCATGTGTGGTTAAATTCATTTGCAGATGAGGAAACAACCCGAGAAATACGAGTGTGGGTGTTATGTCATGAAACACATGTTAAACATTATCCTTGTCGGCATTGTTGATTCATGGGATAAGGTATATATGTCATAATATGTTTACATATATTAATATATAAACTGACATATATTTTAAACACTTTTTTCTCTTTCTTATGTAGATGTCCAGTGATGTAACCCCATTCCCTAATGAGGACTTTGTCGATCTTCGTAAATATTAGGCGTATATCAACAATGTGCTTAAAAGTCCTACTATTTGATTTATTGATATGTGCTAATGACTTATTTTCTGTATATGATGATGTAAATATTACTTTTGACTTAAATATATTGCGTTTGTTGTAAATATTAATTTTGGCTTTTGATGCACAATGTTAGGATTTTTATGCTCGTTATGTATGGTTAACAAAAATATGGGTTGTTGTAAATTCTCTAATATGCTTATAATAGTTACAGGATAAAAAATGGGAAGAATTTGAGAAGCAAAGAATTGCATATTTAAAATAGAGGAATTTTTGAAAGAGGTTATAAAATCTAACCGTGATTGTATATTGAACGATGACCAGAATAATAAAAATCACAAAATGTTGATGCTGATAATCGAACCTGGGACCTTTAGTTCTATCATAACGGTTGGGTTAATTAACCGTTGTGAATGGCACACGCTTTCTAGAATACTACAACAATTCCAAGACCATGTTTGTAAGTACCACATATACAACTACACACTACATAAAAATACTTGGTCCCGTGTGGTCATATATCTTTCCCAATCATTGTTAAAGGCTTTGTCCGTAGTAGTGTAAGCTGGTTTGCTTTGTGGTTTTGTTGTTGTTAGATATAGTTTGTGAATCACTTTGAAACTTACTTGTACCTTTATTTGATTATAGTGGATCACCTTGTCCCAATGTAATTTATAAATAAATAATTCTATTAATATTTTGGGTATACAATGTAACAATTTAAAAAAAAAACGATCTTACTCCTCGAATTTATTTGTAAACTGAGAGATAAGTTAATTTTGAAAATAATAAAAATCACATAGAATATCATCATACCCTACCCAACACATTAAACAATATTATCCATATTTTTATGATGACAACACATCTCTCATGGAGGTGGTAAAACAAAAATATTAAGATGAAAATATTAGAGTGGTTAACCCATCGCCTCTTGCAGATAAAGAGAGTATACTCTAGTCTCCTTGAAATTATACTTCCCCCCTTCAGTATTATCAAAAAACGAAAAAAAAAAGAGAAACATGTAAACAACACATAAAACAAATATTTAAAATTAAAAAAGGGAGGATGAAGAGCACATAGTCGATTAATTGATGGACGATTGATTTATAATTACTACATCAATTCTTATGAAAAAGAAAATTTCTTTAAGAAGAGGTTTAGTAAAATCATTTGTAAAAACTTGATGCATGATTATTTTTTGTTTTTGATAACTTTAGATAATTTTTTAATATAAAAAAAATGCGTCTTTTATATGAGATAAGAAAAATGTCCCTGTATAACAAGAATAAGCATCCATTATTATTAGGGAATAGTAACTCCAGAGCAAAAAAAAAATCTTATGCAAGAGTTATAAAGGCCTATTTGTATAAATGGTATTCTTTTTCAATTTAAATGAGGACTTTACTTGTTAATCATTTTGACAAGCATCATATAATCAATTATTTTCAAACACAAATTTGACAAATCAATTACTAATTTCTTGCAGACCAATTTATTCAAATGGTCCATGTAGATATATGTTGTTCTCCTATGACCACTACTACAAAAAACACAATGTACCTCAATTGAAAATGAAATTTTATCTCGGTTTCACATGCGAGGTAACGAAGGACTTCATAAAAAGTGCATCATTTTACCTCTCGGTTTTAGTTCCACTAATGGGTAATGTGTAAAGGTCATGAGTTCATTCCCATTTGGAAATTTTAAATGGCGAAAACACCTTTCCCCTTGGTTTTGACATTTAACCGACGGGTAAAACTCGATTAAGTTTATTATATCTAATATAGATTGCTTATTCCATTAAACCCTAATTGAACATATAACTTTACAAATTGATAGAAAAATAATTATATGAATAATCATGTTATATTTGAAGAACAACTTACAATAATCAATAATTTTCGAGCATCATGTAACTCATGATTCATCTCACATTATTTAACAGTTAGAATCTCTTCAATGTTTCAAGTTCTTTATTCAACACTTCCTTTTTTACTAATTCGTTCTTGAAAGAATAAAATTTGGATGCTTTTTGCAAAATGAATAAGTATGGAATAAAGTTGAACAAAAACTAGAAGTATTGGTGAGATTTTAACTATAAAAGAACATGAGATGAATGATAAGTTATAGAATACTAGAAAAATATTAATTAGTATAAGATATGATTCAAATACAACATAATTTATCATAATATTATTTTAAAAATCAATTTGATAGGTCAAATGTTCAAAGATAGATTGGTGAAACAAACAATTGACATTATATATAATAAACTCAACTGTATTTTCTGTCACTACAATGACCTCTTAAGTAGAAACTTCTGTCTTCAGATCTTCTGACTGGTTTCTTTAGACTTCATATCAGAGCCTACACTTTAGAGTCTTCTGGAGTGTCTTGTTACTGTTCATTATAACTTGTGTAGCGCAGAAGTGGAATTAATTCTCTTCTAATATCTTGGCCACACAATCCATTAGAAGCAGAACCTGTTTATTAAATACTCAAAAATAACAAACATTAAAGTATCAAAATTGTTCATACAAATATACTCATTTGTTATCATCAAAACTCAGAGATAATATTGCAGAACCAAATCTTGTTCCAACAATCTCCCCCTTTTTGATGATGACAAAATTATGTATTTTGATGACACAATTTTTTTCATATAATCATAAACAATGAAAATAAAAAGGTAAGGAATACTTATCCTTTTTATGAAACGCCCCCTGAGTCAATGACTTGATGAAGCTCGAATATCCCGACTCTGAATCATTTGAGTAAAAAACCCCCTGATTCTAATAGATCAGATATTGAGATCTTAAGAGTCTTGACTCTAGATGCCAATGAAAATGAAATCAATTGAAATATTGAAACTTTAATGTCACTAAGACAACTTCCAGATTCTCAATTCTTGGAGTCTGATTCCAAATTTCAATTCTTGGAGTCAAGTTTGAAGCCAACAGATTAGACATAAGCCTTGCATAATGCTTTCATATCTCTGTCTTTAATCAGAGTTCTCATTTCCTGAAAAAGAAAACAATTCTAACAGAAACAAAATAAAACATTAACTGGGTTAGAATGTAAGCAGCTCTTTTCAGAGAACATTTTCCAGAACTTGATTATTGAAATCAAAATTACATTCATTTAATTACTCCCCCTTTTTATCATAATAAAAAAGGTAATTATGCGTGAAAAACATAAAAATCATAAGAAGATAACAAGTAAGAAAATAAGTGATAAGCCAAAAGAGAACTTCATTAATTTAAAAAGGTCACATAAGAAGTGAGTTGAAGGAAGTAAAACAAACTAAGATCCAAAAAAAAGACTTGCATAGATATCAAATAATCAGAAGAAAAATAGTAGTCACAAAAAGTAAGTATCAAGCATAGTCCTATGGTTCAGAAGCAAAAGGAAAAAGAAAATCCTATAGCCTAGGGTTGAGGAGCAGAAGCAGGAGCAGGAATCTTTTGCAGAATCAACTGTAGCATGTTTTGAACATTCTTATTGACAACCTTATGTTCAATGATGCTTTCTCTGAAAACCTGTTGTTCTCCTCTAATCTCACCAATTGCATTTTCCAGACGCGCAATAGTAGGATCGGAAGATGAAGCAACCAGAGAATCTCCTTTAGCCTTAGAAGCTTCTTTTTATTTCCTTGCTTCTTCTGCAGCTTTGAGTTTGGCTTCTTCTTCTGCTTTCCTAAGCTTTTCTTCTTCTAGTTCTTGAAGCGCTTTAGCTTCAGCCTCTTTTTGCTTAACAACAAAGAAATCAATAACTCTAACTCTTTCTGGTGCTTCTTTCCAATCTTTCGCAACCTGAATATCCCAAGCTTTTGATGCTTTAGAAAAAGTGTTAAGATGTTCAAACTCAGAAGCCATCCATTTCTGAAACTTCTTCCAAGAATCATCAATTTCCTGAGGCATAGTAGAGATACTTGCTTCTGCTCTTATCTTGGAGACCTTTTTCATAGCCTTAGTTCTAAACCTGATGATGCATTCATCTAGATTTTTTGGGACATGTTTATCATATACAACTATGGTTAGGTATCTTTTAGAAGGGATGGGTTCAGAAGTTACAGGTTCGGGAGGATTTTGTGATAACGGTTGTTCAGTCATATTGGAAAGTACAGAACAAGTGAAAGGTTTAGTTGTGGAAATTTTAATAGCTCCATGGTTATCATAAATTATCCTTTCATACATTTCGTGATCAAAGGGAGAAATTGGATCATGATGGATGATGGGTGAGTCATGGAGAGTGGTTTCTTTGTTAAAGATGGCAAAATTAAGATTGGTATCAAAAGTCGAAAAATGAGAAGTTTGTGGAAGTAATTGAGATGAGGTTAATGGAGATGTAGAAGTGTGGATTGGTGAGGTCGCAAGGTCGGAAGTGGTTATGGTGTTTGGGGTAGAAGCAATTGTTATTGCAGGTAACATTATAGAGACAGTTTCAGAAACACAAATTTCTGTAGTTAAGGGAATGGTTAAGGAAATAGGATCAAAACCATGAATAGTTGTGGTGGATGGTGGAATAGAAAAAGAGTTAAAATCATCATATGGAGATATGGTGATTGTCAGTGAGACATTTGTGGTTATTGGAGTTGTAGTTGCAACAAAAACATGTATGGTTTTGAGTGTTAGTTCAGATACACAAATTGTTAAAGATAACGGTGTAAATGAAATAGATGGAAAGGGGATATAAGATGTAACAGAGTCAGAAACAAGTGTAGTCCTGGTTGGTGGTGGAAGAGGATTAATTTGTACAGTGGAGGTTGTAGATGAACATATACATTAATGATATTTGAAACAGACAATGAAACAGGTATAGAAGTATCTAACCTACTAGATGTTACAAAAGTTTCAGTTCCCAGAGTGGAATCTTTGAGAAACCCAGACTTTTTCTTCTTCTTCTTATTCTTCTTATTCTTCTTCTTATTATTATTATTATTATTATTATTCTCCGATTCAGAAGCATATGAACTTTTCTTTATTTTATCAATAGAATAATCAATACCCTCGACAGGCAAATCTGAGTAATTAAAACTTTACATATCATGTCCTTCTTGTTGCATCATTAGAACATATGCAGCCACGCTGGATACAAGATCTTTCTTGGATAATAGAGGATAGTCATTCACATGAATTCTTTTGCGATGATAAATCTTAGACGGTTCAATCAGAGGCTTAACTTTGAGTCTTTAATCATCCTCATGTTCTTAAAAGTTTTCCCATTGAAGGAATCTCCAATGCATGGAGTAAGATCCTCTTTATAGTTAACTTCTTCGACCAAAAACCTTACCAAGCCACTTTCAAAAAAATATCTTGTGAGCAACCCCTTCATAATTGGTTTTGAATGATTGCAAATATATGTGAAATAATAAATACATGTGTGCATTACAAAAATATAGTATAACATGTTTAAAATAAGTTTTAAAAAAATGTGTTTTACTCATAATGCATCATTATGAGTCGACACAACAGGTTTTGCATTAATCCATAACATACTGAAGTCCCTGGAATACTATCTCCAACTATTATGCATCGATACAAAATCTTATGCATTGACACATAACACTTTGATGCCCCTGTAATGCAAACTTAAACTTGTATGCATCGACACAAAACCTCATGCATCGACACATGACATTCTGTTTCTCATGGAAAACATTTTTGAACTTATATGCATCGATACATAATATCATGCATCAACACATGACATTCTGATGCTCTTGTAAAACATTCTTTTGAATTTATATGCATCGATACATAATATCATGCGTCGACTCATACCATGTTTTATGTTCAAAAATTAAAAATACAATCAGTATGCATCGAAAAATACATGTTATGCATCGACAAATGTAAAATAGTTGGTTCTGTAAAATGTTATGATAAGATCTTGCATCGACTCAAAACAACATGTGTCGACCCATCCTGTAATTCATAACTAACATGAGTCGACTCATGACCAACATGCATCAACTCATAATATTTTATTTTGCCTAACCATTTTCTGTTACATATATAAGCAAGTATTTTTCTCAGCAGCATAACATTACAACATATCAGAATTGTGTGCAACCATTTTTGAGCAGCTAGAAGCCTGAAAGAAACTTCATCTTCATCACCTTCTAAACTATCTTCATTCAACAACAACAATGAAAACTAAACATCCTTGTTGAATTGGATCAAGAGGTCAGAGATAACGTTCAGCTGTGTATTAAAAGGATCTCAGCTGAGTTGAAGATTGTTAAGGAGGCTTCAAGAAATAAACCAAGGGGTTTGTCCTTCAAGAACGAGTGTGTTCTTGAGGGTTTGTTAGTCACAGTCGCACAAGTCGGATTCAGCCGTAGCGAGGGGGTTTGGAAATCGGAGGGATTTTTGCAAACAGGTCGTGGAAGCGGAGAATCGATTGTGGATCTTGCAGGGAATCTTGATACATCTCATATCAAGTGGTGGTTCTTACAAGAAGAAGAAGATCATAGGGATTTATATCTATCTGTGTAGTGTAACCTTGTTATCAAACATTCACCATATTGTTATAAAAGTTCTTAGTTTCAATTGTGAAATTGACAGGGAGACATACCCACACGCAAGGATGACAGTGGGGAACTTCCTTACCAAACTGCTTGCGTATCGTTCTTTCTTTCTTTCTCTTTATATTTTTACATGTTCCATAATTTTATGATTCAATTGGCTTACTGAGTTTTTCTGTCTAATGATAAACATAGTGGTTCAAATACTTTCATCAAACCACCACTATTAAATCATTAAACAAGCATATGCCAAGTGTTTGACAAAATTCCTAACAAATTTCTTAATTCATTGGAAATACTGCTTTAATGATAAGTGCATTAAAACTTTGAGATATCTGAGTTGTATATTCATCAATTTCATCTAATAAAAATCCAGCAAGTTTTTCACATGTCCGGTTTTCTAGTAGTCGGTTCAAAGTAGATGGAATTGATTCAGGACATTAATTTTCCGCTGCTTTCAACACGCTTTGATAAAATAATTTTAAATCCTTGAATAAGTAGGAGGTGATATATTCACCCCCCTCTCGATCACTTGCCACACTGTCTAACAAGTGGTATCAGAGCACCAATTAGTTGGTGCCTTGTATCTACTAGTAACGCTATGGCCTTTGAAATAAAGGGGGCGTATAATAGAGCTCCTGTTTTCAATGGTTAAACCTATGGCTACTGGAAATACTGCATGCGAGTACACATAAATTCCATTGACAAGAATGTATGGACTGCCATTCAAAATGGTCCCTTTTAAATTACCATGAGGAATGATGCAAGTGAAATAGTACCTAAACCTGAGGATCAATGGAATGAAATGGATGAAAAGAAATGGTCGTGCGATTGGAGAGGCAGAAATATGATAATCTCAGCACTTGGTGTTGATGAGTATTATAGGGTGTCTCATTGCACGTCCACTAAAGAAATGTGGGATGCTTTAGAAATTTCCCATGAAGCACTACTGAAGGTAAATAGTCCCGCACCAACACACTCAATCAAGAGTTCGAGCTCTTTCGCATGAAACAAGGAGAATATGTCTCTGACATGCAGAAGAGATTCATTCATCTTGTGAGTCGTTTAAACGCACTTGGAAAACCTGTTTCCAATGAAATTGCTACTAATAAAATTCTGAGATGTCTTAGCAGGGAATGTCAACCTAAAGTAACAGCTATCAAGGAAGCAAATAACCTCACTACGCTTACCATTACAACTCTGTTTGGAAAGCTGGAAGAACATCAACAAGAATTGCAAAGTCTTGAAAAATATGAAAACAAGAGTAAGAAGGAAAGGAAAAAGACAGGGAGGGTGAGAATAAGTCAATAGCTCTAATGGCTTCTAGCTCTAAGTCCTCAACCAAAGAGCAAGATGATAATGACTCAACTAGGGATGAAAGTTCTGATGATGAAGAAATGGGACTTTTTGTTCGGAGATACAATAGGTGTATTCGAAAGAATGGAATCAAGAACTCCGATAAGAATCTCATAAGCTTTCGAAAACAATCCAAAGAGCCAAGGCAAGAAGAAAATAAAAAGAAAAGAGGTAAATGACCTTGTTACAATTATGGTAAAGTTGGACACTACAAACCAGACTGTCCAAAGATGAAAAAGGATAAAGGAAAAGCTCCACCAAAGAAGTTCAACAAACAAAGAAGAGCTTACATTGCATGGGAAAGCGATAGTGATTCATCAAATGATGACAGTTCAAGTGATAGTGATAAGAGTGCAAATTTATGTCTGATGGCACATGCCAATAATCAGTCCTACCACAATAAAGACAACCACAAAAAGCAAGTAAGACAAGCATATCCAAACAACTTTTCTTCTATGTCTTTTTTTGAACTAAAAATAGCTTTTGAAAAACTGCAATACAAAGCCGAAGATGCTTTTAAGAGATTATCCTCCGATAAACAAATATTTTCATTTTTGGAGAGTAAAGTCTATAAAGCAGAAAAAGACTTAAAAAGTCTAAAAGCTAGTATTGCAGAAAGTTCAAAAGATAAGGATGTTACAGGATGTATTCCCAGAAGGGAATGTGAAGTTTGCCATATTTGGCAATAAGAGGTTAGAACTCTTAATTCAAAATTAGAAAAAGCTTTACAGCCCAAGGTTACTTTTGCAATCGATCCTAGAGTTTTTAAGAATACGTTGAATCCACCATATTCAAAATATTCTTTTGTTGAAAAGATACCAAAGGATTCAATGAGTAGAAGTAAAATAATACATCATCATCATGGTTTATGTCATTATTGTTGTCGTTTTGGTCATGCCATTGAAAAATGTAAGTTTAGGAGGTTCCTTGTTCCTAAAGGCATTTACCAATTGAGGCCTAAAGGCAACCATGTTACCACTTACCCACATGGACCCAATAAAAATTGGGTACCTACCTCTCTCTTTTGATATTGCAGGAAAAGTGTCTTACATCCATGGATAGAAGATGGTTTCTAGACAGTGGATGTTCAAGGCACATGACCGGTGATATATCGCTCTTCACTGACTTCAAAGAAAATAACAAAAGGATTTGTCACTTATGGAGATAATAACAAAGGAGCTATACTCAGTAAAGGTAGTGTAGGTAATCCCTCTACCACTACTATTTATGATGTCCATTTAGTAGAGGGGCTTAAACATAATTTACTGAGTATTAGTCAATTGTGTGACAAGGGTTATAAAGTTACTTTCACAAACACTTGCTGCATAATTGAAAATACTGAAAAGGATATTGTGTTTAAGAGTACTAGGGTAAACAACGTCTATATGCTTGACCTTTTTTATGTATCTTTAACAAGCACTAAGTGTCTAGTCACCTTGAATGATAATTCTTGGCTTTGGCATAGACGTCTAGCATATGTTAACTTTGATTTGCTTAGTAAGGTTGTATCCAAGGATCTAGTAGTAGGTCTTCCAAAGATAAAATTTACAAAGGATCACCTATGTGATGCGTTCCAAATAGGAAAGCAAATGAGGGTCTCTTTCAAATCTAAAAATATGATTTCCACTTCACGACCCCTTGAGCTTCTCCATATGGACCTCTTTGGACCTTCTAGAACAAAAAGTCTAGGAGGAAATTATTATGGTTTTGTGATCGTTGACGACTACTCTAGATTTAATTGGACTATATTCCTTCATAGCAAAAATGAAACTTTTTATGCTTTTAAGAGTTTTGCAAAACTATCTCAAAACAGAATGGAATTGAAAATAATTGCAATTCGAAGCGTTCATGGAGGTTACTTTCAAAACCATCTCTTCGATAAGTATTGTGACAAGCATGGTATTGAGCATAACTTTTCAGCACCTCGAACTCCACAGCAGAATGGAGTTTTGGAGCACAAAAATCGTGTCTTAGAGGAGTTGGCGAGAACAATGCTCAATGAAGGTGGATTACCAAAATATTTTTGGGCTGATGCAATTAGCATAACCTGTTATGTTTTAAACAGAATATTAATTCGTCCCATTTTGGATAAAACACCTTATGAAATTTTAAAATGGAGAAAGCCAAACTTGTCACATCTTCATGTATTCGGTTGCAAATGTTTTGTTTTGAATAATGGAAAAGAAAATCTTGGAAAATTTGATGCAAAAGCAGATAAAGGTATCTTTCTCGGATACTCACAATCAAGCAAAGCATAAAGGGTATACAATAAACGTTTACTTACGGTTGAGGAGTCAGTTCATGTCTCTTTTGATGAATCTTATCCGAAACATGTCGGAAAAGTTATTTCTCTTGATGGTGCAGGTGTATATATTGAAGATATACTCAAAGAAACTGTTGAGGAAATTGATCAGTCCAAAACAGTTGACGATGAGGAAGAAAAATATACAAGCCTTTCAAAAGATGAGGAAGAAGAGCCAATGGAAGCTAATGATCTTCCACCAGCTTGAAAGTCCTCTAAAGACCATCCCATTGACAAAATATTAGAAGATATATCAAAAAGAGTAATGACTCGCTCCAAGATAAGTAATTTTTGTTATCATTTTGCTTTCGTTTCACAAGTAGAACCTAAAAATGCTAAAGAGGCATTGATTGATGAATTTTGGCTAATGGCCATGCAAGAAGAGCTAAATAAGTTTAAAAGAAATGACGTTTGGGAACTTGTCCCTCGTCCGCGAGACCATCATATCATAGGCACTAAGTGGGTTTTTAGAAATAAACTTGATGAAAACGGAATGATAACCCGCAATAAAGCACGCTTAGTAACACAAGGGTATAAACAAGAAGAGGGCATTGATTATAAGGATACTTATGCTCCAGTTGCTCGCCTTGAGGCTATACGTCTCTTGCTCACTTATGCGTGTGCAAAAGATTTTAAGCTTTATCAAATGGACGTAAAGAGTTCCTTTCTTAACAGAGTCATAAATGAAGAGGTGTATGTCTCACAACCTCCTGGTTTTGAGAATAACGAATATCCAGATCATGTTTTCAAATTAAAATGAGCTTTATACGGTCTTAAACAGGCCCCTCGGGTCTGGTATGAAAGACTTAGTAAATTTCTACTTGGTCGTGGTTATTCAAGAGGTAAAGTGGATACTACTCTTTTCATTAAACATAAAGGAAATCACATCCTTTTAGTTCAAATATATGTAGATGATATTATTTTTGGTTCAACTAATCTACACTTGGTCGAAGAATTTTCTAAAGTCATGCAGGGTGAATTTGAGATGAGTCTCATGGGGGAGCTAAACTACTTCCTCGGTCTCCAAATAAAGCAGCTCAATGAAGGCATAATTATATGTCAAACAAAATACTTCCAAGAGTTGCTTAAACAATTTGGAATGGACAACTCAAAATCAATTGACACCCTTATGCCTACCAACGGGAATTTAGACAAGGATGAACATGGTAAGAATGTTGATGTTAAAAAATATAGAGGTATGATCGGATCCCTCTTGTATCTTACAACATCTAGGCCTGACATCATGTTTAGTGTTTGCATGTGTGCACAATATCAATCGGATCCTAAGGAATCCCACTTGAAATCTATCAAGCGTATACTTAGGTATCTCAATAATACATCTAAGTATGGGCTATATTATTCCAAGGGAAGCGATTGTAGTTTAGTAGGTTACCCTGATTATGATTTTGTTGGCTGCAAATCAAATAGGAAAAGCACTAGTGGAACATGTCACTTGTTTTCAAACTCTCTAGTAAGTTGGCATGACAAAAAGTAAGTTTTTGTTGCTTTGTCAACTGCTGAGGCTGAATACATTGCAGCCGGTAGTTGTTGTGCTCAGATCTTATGGCTGAAGCAACAATTACAAGACTATGATATTCAATTGAAACATATTCCAATAAAATGTGACAACACAAGTTCTATAAATCTCACTAAGAATCCAGTTTTAAACTCACGCACTAAACACATAGAGATTAGGCATCACTTTCTTCGCGATCATGTTGAAAAGGAAGATGTTACATTTGAGCATGTTGATACTAAAAATCAACTTGTTGACATTTTTACAAAATCACTAGCAACGAAACTCTTCTTCAACATTCGTCGTGAGCTAGGGATTTTAGATCTCTCTTACGTGATGTCTTAAGCATATATGTATTTGAAATATATCTATGTCTCACCATATTGTTGAGATGTGTTTTTAGCTTTAGTACATGTGTCTTAACATCTCACCAAACCAGGTAATACCCTTCCTATCTACTTTCTCTATAAGAACTTTTAATTACTTATAAGTTGACCGTAATGTTTCATTGATAATGTCTATATGTATATCTCTTTTACATAAATTGTTTGAACTTGACATATGAAAATTTAATTACATCATTATGCATGTGTAATACTCTTCAGATGATTCATTTTTCATAATCATTTAAATTGGAATGGGGTACCATATCCATATGTTAACAAGAACTTGTAAAAAAAACTGAATTTCTGTCAAAATTTATGTTATGAGTCGATACATACAGTTATGAGTCGACTCATATCAAATTTTTTTATAAAAACATAAATTAAGAATTGGTTTCAAGTCGACACATCAATATTTTCATCGACACATATTACTTCCGGTCGACTCATAGGATTCCTGAGTCGATGCAAAACATTTAAAACAAAAGAAAATTGTTCTTTAATACAAGTTGTGTCGACGCATACGAATTTCGTGTCGACACATAAGAATAATAAATGTCATTAATTTGAATTGGGCCAACCCATCTACCCAATTTTAACTTCTTTCAACTATCTGACTCATTACATACAACATCTAACCCTAATCATCGTTCGCTACTCTCATCACTCTTTCATATTCCGAAAACCCTCATCCCCAAACTCTTAACTACCCTTCTTCAACAAACAGAATGCCTCCAAAGACAAAAGGCAAGGGAAAACTTGATGCATGACCATCTGAATCTGTCACAGATATCCCTCTGAGTGCTTTGTCTATCATGCATCCCGCCATCACTGAATAATTTGAGCAATCCTTTAAAACAAAGTTAGTTATGAAGCCTTATGTCTTTAATAAGGCTGAGGTTATATCTCTTCATATCACAAATGTATGTGATATCCTATATGCTCAACAATTAGGGTCATTTCTTAACATTAGAGAAGACTATCATGAAGACTTTATAAGAGCCTTCTATGCTGGTTTAGAAACGAATAAGGGCTGGTGTTTTAAAGTTAAAATCGTGACAAGAAGATATGTTTTTGAAGCAATTGACTGGAAAAGTGTTTTTGGCATTCTATTTGGAAGGTCGATAATGAAGATCTATCATGACCAAAGTTTTGATACTGACTATGATGAGGTAGCTTTCATAACCTCAATTCTGAAACTTGATCGACCTCTAGGTGAGTTTGAGCCCATAACCACTGGCACAATCAAAAGTATTCCTAGAATGCTTCACTGGATAACTTCACATATATTACGTCCAAGATCCGGTGGCCACTCTAGGCTAGACAGGTCAAATATTAATCTTCTGCATACAACCCTAGACTGGCCAAACTACTTTGTCAAATGCACGTTTCTTATGCGAAATAGTCAGAAGAATACAACCCTTGGATATACTGCTCAAATTATGAGAATTATCAAGTTTAGGAATCTTGTTATTCCTCCCGTTCCTCTTATCTCCCCTACTGTTGTCCAAGAGTTTAATAAGGCAACTCTATCTCACACAGGATACAGATAGGACAAAAACCATCAATGCCTTTATTTTAAGGAGAAATGGCCAAATGTAAGGGTATATAATTTTGATATACCCTGTGAATAGATTTATGAGGATGAGGATGAGGATCCTGTTGATGCAGACATGCCAGATATAAATGAGAATGCCCAACTTGAGGCAAATCAGGCTGGAACTGGTTGGGGTGAGTGGGTTCTAAACCGGTGGTCTCCAACAAATTATCAATTTGATCAAACCGCACAACCTCATGATGCTCCCACACTGCCGCAGGATCTTCCTCGGAAGCTCCTGCTTACCTCACTGCCATGTTTCAACAAATGGAGGTTGCCAATGATTCTCGACATGAAGAAGCGAGACAGTGGAATAACCAACAAAGTGAATGGCACAAAGAGCATGAACAATGGAATGATGAGCATACACAGATGTACCAAAATCAGCATTCATGGCACTTAGATTTGGTCAAATGGCACCAAGTATTCTACAATGAAATGACAAGCTTCATGGATGACTGTCGTGAGAATCCTGGAATCATGGAAAATTTCAGAAATGTTGATATCCAGAACATATTTCGAAGATATCAGTTCATGACTCATAATCCTGACATCAATCCACCTCCACCGCCTCCTCCACCCTACAACTATGATGAATCCTGTGATGGGCATAATCCCTAGTCTATGTCTCCATGTCATACATTTCATACCATTAGTTCATGCCTCTTTTTCTAATATTTATATTAATATCCCCTTCAAACAATCTATTTTGCTTATGTAAACTAACTCTTATCTGCATTAATTACTTTAAACTTAATTACTTCCTGTTTACTCAATTATTTACTCAGTTATTGATAAAATTATGCCAAGACATTCTATGTGAATGCCAAGACAATATTTGCTGAAATTGCATATCAATTTTCTTATGTGCTGAGATTGCTGAAAATATTTCTTATTCTCTTTTTGATGTGCTCAAAGGGGGAGAAGAAGATTGTGTTAGTGTTAGAAAGAAGATGTACAAACTCAGGGGGAGCAAGCTTATTCATCTACACTATATCACCACACATCATCAGATATTTGCCATCATCAAAAAGGGGAAGTTTGTGAGCAACCCCTTCATAATTGGTTTTGAATGGTTGCAAAAATATGTGAAATAATAATATACATGTGTGCATTACAAAAATATAGTATAACATGTTTAAAATAAGTTTAAAAAATGTTTTTTACTCATAATGCATCATTATGAGTCGACACAACAGGTTTTGCATCGATCCATAACATACTTAAGTCCCTAGAATACTATCTCCAACTATTATGCATCGATACAAAATCTTATGCATCGACACATAACACTTTGATGCCCCTGTAATGAAAACTTAAACTTGTATGCATCGACACAAAACCTCATGCATCGACACATGACATTCTGATGCTCCTGGAAAACATTTTTGAACTTATATGCATCGATACATAATATCATGCATCGACACATGACATTCTGATGCTCATGTAAAACATTATTTTGAATTTATATGCATCGATACATAATATCATGCGTCGACTCATACCATGTTTTATGTTCAAAAATTAAAAAATACAATCAGTATGCATCGACACATACGTGTTATGCATCGGCGGATGTAAAATAGTTGGTTATGTAAAATGTTATGATATGATCTTGCATCGACTCAAAACAACATGTGTCGACCCATCCTGTAATTCATAACTAACATGAGTCGACTCAGGACCAACATACATCGACTCATAATATTTTCTTTTGCCTAACCGTTTTCTATTACATATATAAGAAAGTATTTTTCTCAGCAGCATAACATGACAACATATCAGAATTGTGTGCAAACATTTGTGAGCAGCTAGAAGCCTAAATGAAACTTCATCTTCATCACCTTCTCAATCATTTTCATTCAACAACAACAACGAAAATCAAACATCCTTGTTGAATTGGATCAAGAGGTCAGAGATAACGTTCAGCTGTGTATTAAAAGGATCTCAGCTGAGTTGAAGATTGTTAAGGAGGATTCAAGAAATAAACCAAGGGGTTTGTCCTTCAAGAACAGGTGTGTTCTTGAGGGTTTGTTAGTCACGGTCACACAAGTAGGATTCAGCCGTAGCGAGGGGTTTGGAAATCAGAGGGATTTTTGTAAATAGGTCGTGGAAGCGGAGGATCGATTGTGGACCTTGCAAGGAATCTTGATACAGCTCATATCAAGTGGTGGTTCTTACAAGAAGAAGAAGATCATAGGGATTTCTATCTATCTGTGTAGTGTAACCTTGTTATCAAACATTCATCATATTGTTATAAAAGTTCTCAGTTTCAATTGTGAAATTGAGAGGGAGACGTACCCACATGCGAGGATGATAGTGGGGAACTTCTTTACCAAACTGCCTGCGTATCATTCTTTCTTTCTTTATCTTTATCTTTTTACATGTTCCATAATTTTGTGATTCAATTGGCTTACTGAGTTTTTCTATCTAATGATAAACATAATGGTTCAAATACTTTCACCAAACCACCACTATTAAATCATTAAACAAGCATATGCCAAGTGTTTAACAAAATTCCTAACAAATTTCTTAATTCATTGGAAATACTGCTTTAATGATAAGTGCATTAAAACGTTGAGAAATCTGAGTTGTATATTCATCAATTTCATCTAATAAAAATCCAACAAGTTTTTCACATGTCATGTTTTCTAGTAGTCGGTTCAAAGTAGACGAAATTGATTCAGGACATTAATTTTCCACTGCTTTCAACACACTTTGATAAAATAATTTTAAGTATTTGAATAAGTAGGAGGTGATCTATTCACCCCCCTCTCGATCACTTGCCAAACCTTCTAACATATCCGTTAGAAGACGTCCACAAGGAATATTAGGAGATACCTTTTTGTTGGGAATGGTGGTAGTTCTGGACTTTCTAATAGAATCCCTCAGATAATTAAACAGAATGAAGGAAAGATTAACCTTCTGTTTGGATAACATAAAGTACAACATGAACTTCTAATTGATGCTGAAATAATCAAAGGAGCTTGAAAGACGTCTAAGGTTTATGCAGCCCAGAATAATCTTGTGCCACAATCTTATATTATCATGAAGATCCTTCCTTTTGTACTTAGATTTGTCAGCAGAGAAATTCGTAAACACCAGTTGATCTATAGATTTATTTATATCCTTTGGTTTATTATCCAATCCATACACATGTTTTCCTTTTAAAAACGTCATTCCCAACATTTTCGCAATGGACTCTTCAATAATAATGATTTTTTTCCAATAACATCTGAAGCAATATGAAAATCGTCATAATAAGCATTTTTTTCAGAAATCTATCACTAGCGCCTCATAGACAGGACCATGAAGCCTTTGAAAATAGTTTTCCCAGTCTTGAGCTTTTAATTTCTCTTTTAAGTCACACCCGTTTGCAGCAAGATTGTCAAAATCAACCATTAATTCCTTAAGAATAATCAACTCTGCTGGTTTTAAGTTGCAATGAACTTGAGAGCCTCTCTGTGTAATGTGATTAACATCAACAGGGTTTGCAGAAGATGAAGGAGCAGATGAAGTTGATGGAGGAACTGTTGAAGATGAAGGAACCACGATTGATGAAGATGGAGCGATGGTTGATGATGATTGAGCTGTTGAATTCATACTTTGTTCCACTTCTTTTGCAAACTCAACATCATCTTGTTGATTAGGAGTCATCATTATTTAAGAGAGATGAAAATGATGAAGGTTTGTTGATGAGTGTATAAAACTTGTTGAACCGTTGAGATAAAAGAGGGTTTAGGGTTTCTAAAGTGTGGGAGTGAAGTAAACATGTGTGATTTATTGTGTTTGAGAAGTGAGAGAAAATAAAATAATGAAAATACAAATAAACACAATAATTAGGAGCATTAAATGAAAGTAATAATTATGATTTCAATCAATTCCAAAAAATATGCACACTGCTCATTGGATAGCTTAGATAGCGTGTGATGATTAAGCATAACTAAGGGTTACACAGGTTAATCAATACATCTTACTAAGTGACACGTTTGATATCCTCAGAATCTAGAAAACCAAAAAGGTCTCCGTCTAATCAAAGACATGTCTGACCGAAACATCTTTTGATTATGGAGGTTCTTGAAAGAAATACAATAGCAATAATAAGGTTTAAAGAGAATAAAAATATTACTCATAGAAGTTTGATAGTCTATCAGCTGATTCTTCAAACAATTTTTAGAATCCTGACTTTATTAAGAAGATGAGATGGCACAAATGAGACCATCAAATCTCAGAAGCATTTCTCCAGAAGATTTAATGTTTGGTCTTGTTATGACAATAACATCTTTGATTGCAAGAGTTTCAGAGCCAATAATCTTTCTTTTCTGGTTGCTTCTGAAACTATCCATGCCTTTAGACTTAAGTACAAAATATTGGAACATATGCCTTTAGCTCATCATTTGTTGCAAGCATCCATTGTCCAGGTGCCATAATTGGTGTTTCTGTTGCACCATCAAGAAAATCTGCAACATAGATTATTTGATATTTGGGAACCCATTTTCTGGGTCCTTTCTTGTTAGCAGTTCCATAGGTTCTGACACCTTTGTACTTTTGTGCAACAAGATAATCATGTGAAATTTGTGAGTTTCCTTCTGTGTCTGTGTTTGTGCTACAGTAGTATCAAAACCTTCTTGTTCTGGACATTTCAAATATGTGCCAGCAAGCACGAAATTTTCAGAAATAGGTTTTAGTTTGACATTCAGAGTCTCATCAATTTTCTCTGATGGTCCTAAATATTCCAAGCCTCTACTTTCATTTCTACTAACACCATAGATCATTGAATCCATTTTACTTCTATCTATGCTCTTAGCTAGGATATGCTGAAAAGTTCTATCATATCTGATTACTTCGTCCGTAACAGATGTGTTAGAGAAAATCTCTTCTTCTAATCTAAAGACTTTACTTTGCATAGCAATGTTTGATTTTTCTAAAACAAATAGTTTTTCATTTAAGTTATACATATTTTTCTCATCTATAGTGGTGTTCTCATAAGTAGCTAATAAACTCTTTTTCAAGATTTTGTGTTTACTTAGAAGATGTTAATATCTTTTCATTAATTCAGATAAACCAATTTCAAGTTTAGAACGAGATAAGGAAGAAAGTACCTATTTATCCTCATCAGAGTCTGACTCATCACCAAGTGTCAGTTTGTCTTCTGATGCAACTTCACTCGTACTAGTCTTTGCCATGAATGCTACATTGGCATGCTCTTCATCAGAATTTTCATATTCTGATTATGAATCATCCCATGTTTCCATGAGACCTTTCTTAGCTTCATATGCCTTCTTACGTTTCTTATCCCTTTTGAGCTTAGGGAGTTCATTTTTGTAATGTCCATGCTCCTTGCATTCAAAGCATGTGACTTACTTTTTAGAAGCTTTCTTCTGACCATAAGTGGATACATTTCTTCCATATGTCATTCGTTTACTTCTGAATTTGCTTTGTCCATGCTTCCAGATTTGACTGATTCTTTTGGACATCAATGAAAGTTCTTCATCATCTGAATCTTCTTCAGATTCTTCCTTAGCTTGATAAGCCTTGGTCTTTCCAGAAGTAGACTTTAGAGCAACTAGTTTTACCCTCTTCTGAGGTTCATCTTGATCAAACACTATTTCATGACTTCTTAAAGAGTTAATCAGCTCCTCAAGAGAGGCGTTGTCCAGATCCTTTAAAAGTTTCAAAGAAGTTACAACGGGTCTCCATTTAACAGGAAGACTTCTGATAATCTTCTTAACATGATATGTTGTAGAGTAACCTTTATTATGAACCTTAAGTCATGCCACAAGAGTCTGAAATCTTGAAAACATCATTTCCATAGATTCTTCGTCTTCCATATTGAAGGCTTCATATTTTTGAATTAAGGCCAAAGCCTTTGTTTCCTTTACTTGTGCATTGTATTCATGTGTCATATGAAGAGAATTAAAGATAGACTTTGCAATATCTTTATCTGTGATCTTCTCATATTCATTGTATGAAATAACACTAAGTATAATAGTTCTCTCTTTGTAATGATTCTTGTAAACCTTCTTTTGAGCATCTGCCATTGCACTTCTTGCAATCTTCTGACCTTTATCATCTATTGGGTGAGTGTAGCCATCAACTACCAAATCTCATAGATCTAAGTCATATGTCAGAAAGTAACTTTTGATTTTATCCTTCCATTAGTCAAATTTCTCCCCATCAAACATAGGAGGTTTTGAACTATAGTGATCTCTATCATTATCCCTATTATCAATAGTGGGAGTAGGTGTAGCCATTGGTTTTTCAAACACACTGGATCGGTACTGAACACTGTTAAGTATTGATAAAAATACAAACTTTTTATCTCCTCAGAACCAGAGCTCTGACGCCAATTGAAGGTGTGAAAAACACAAGAAAAAGGGGGTTTGAATTTGGTTTTAAATCAAAAAACTTCTTTTAAAAATATTCCCCTTTAATTAAAATACTTTTTCTTTACTCTTGATAATAACAATAATTAAGAATAGGAAGTAAAGAACAAGGCATGTTTATACTAGTTAACTTGAAAACTATCAAGCTAGTCTAGTCCACTCGCCAATGTGATTTCGCCTCTCTCAATTAAGGACTTAATCCAATAATCCAACTAATTATTATAATGCACAAGCTACCCATAAGTGACTAACAACCTCTAAGACACACAAGTCATAGACTTCTTAAGGATACATACCTAACCAGTCCCTTAAGGAAAATCAAACTTCTAAGACACACTAGTCTTATACTTCTTAAGGATATAGACCTAATCGGTCCCTTAAGGAAATCAAACAACTGTTTGAATACAAGTTTTGTTTACAATAAAATTGCTTCTTCACAAGTTGAATATGTAAACTATTTTAAGGACAATAGAGTAAAAATATGAAAGCTATGAACAACGCTTGTGCGTGGATATTTAGTGAAAATTCGCCGCTTTCTCTATTAGTCTTCAAACCTTTATATAGCCAATAAAATAATATATCCGTTGAGGGGTAATCTTGGGATTTACAGAAACATTGGCAGCTTGAGCAATTACGTGGGGGACAAGATCATGCAACGCGTCCGTCCTTTCATGGTAGTGGAATGAAACTTTGATTGTACCATGTACTATTTGTACCATGTTAATGTTTTCTTCTTTCCTTTTTCACTTCAGAGGCTTCTGTGAGCATGAGTTTAGAAGAGAGAACATAACAAAAGGCCATCAAAACTTCAAGTCTTCAGGATCTTCAGAAATGCGTCTTCAGAGTCTTTAGCACTTTGTCGTGAGAACCTTTTCTTGGAACCTTGGGTCTTCATAACCTCAAGTCTTCAGAGTTTTAGAACTTCTATCTTCAGAGTCTTTAGCACTTGGTCTTTAGAACCCTTTTCTTAGAACCTTAGGTCTTCAGAACGTCAAGTCTTCAGAGTCTTTAGAACTTCGTCTATCAGAATCTTCAGCACTTGGTCTTAAGAACCCTTTGTCTTCAGAAACATTAGTCTTCATCATCTGGACTTAAGTAGAAACTTATGTCTTCAGATCTTCTGATTTGTTTCTTTATAATACGCTGTCTTCAGAAACATGATTCTTTAGCATCTAGACTTAAGTAGAAACTTCTGTCTTCAAATCTTCTGACTGGTTTCTTTAGAATTTATATTATAGCCTACACTTTAGAGTCTTCTGGAGTATCTTGCTACTGTTCATCATAACTTGGGTAACGCAGAAGTGGAATTAATTCTCTTCTAATATCTTGGCCACGTCATCCATTAAAAGCAGAACCTGTTTGTTAAATACTAAAAAATAACACATTAGTGTATCAAAATTGTTCATACAAACATACTCATTTGTTATTATCAAAACTCGGAGATAATATTGCAGAACCAAATCTTATTCTAACACATATGTTTCCACGAGAGAAGATTTCTAGATATGAGGATAACTAGAGGTTCCCAAGTAAATGTTACACGAGGACTGGCCCTGATCGGGAGCTCAAAGAGAGGAATAGATTCTTTCCTGCAATTGAGGAAACTCACAAGCAAGGTCTAAAAAGGTAGGATCAATATTCAACACAAAGAGAGAAATTTTGGCAAAGTTCACCCCAAGACCCGAGGTTAACTCGAATCCACAGAGAATAGCCTTGATTGACTAAAGATTATTAATGGAAGCCTCACCCAAAATAATCGTGTCATCCACATACTGAAGATGAGAGACTACAAAGTC